>JAMAGW010000005.1:0-14555 GCA_023626355.1 Penicillium sp. S1602
GGATCCAAACAAGCGAAGTGTTACCATAACTGTGGATTTACCATAACCGGACGTACCATAAGCGAGAGTTGACTGTATATATTCTGCATGGATAGTCGTCAGGCTATACAAAACAGAGCTCCTGGGCATTCCGAGGTCCGTAATCTTGTAACCTCGAGCTTCTTTGATTATGGAAGCTCTCGGGGCTTCGAGGCTGGAGATTACCTTTGAAGATAAATAAAATGTGCAATCGTGTATTCAGTATTCGTACTCCAGGTCTATATTGATAGTTATGTATCGTAGTAATGCATTGATTCAAAGCCAATCCGAATGCTCTACAGAAAGCCCACGGTCGTGAAGCTCTCTCGGAGAGATGCAAGGAAATAAAAACAACGTCAAACTGTACAAAAGCAGACCGAAAGGGGCCTGATGGGGGTAATGATGGGTCATCAGTATAGAAGCGAAAGACAGCAAGACAAACGAAAGACATAAACATAATAAAACCCCGTCGCATGAATCATATCAGGGCCCAGATGCAAATGCTGTCCACAAACATAAAAGGGTATAGGATGGATGCCGTCCTTTTGGCTGTGGGTTCCCCGAACCAGATCAACAAATGCATGACATGACAAACCACCTGATGCATGAGAGAACATGAGACAAGAACAAAGGGAAACAATGTAAAAAAACAAATATTATTACAGGGCGTAGGGGAGAAGAGGGTTTATTTGGTCCTCTGTCGGCTGGTCAGCTTTTGTTTTATGGTTCCTAACCAGCCACTGGCTCCATGCTAACTCACCAAGCTGGTCGCTGCCGCCGCGGTAGCAAGGTCGGGCTTTCCACTGATGCTTCGTGCGGAAGCACGAGGCAGCGTGGTGGAATCCTTGACCGCTCGCTTGGCGGGGCTGGACGGCGGTGGACCGTTGATCGTTGAATGGCGCTTCCCGGAGCCCTTGACCGGAGAATTACCAGATGCATCGCGGCTGCGCAGAAATCCGCCGGTCTTGAAGGTTGAGCTGGGAGGCTCAGGCAACGGGCGCCCACTGGAGGCGCCACGCTTAGAGGGTGAGCTTGCGGTGGTCTGGGCATACATCCTGGGGCGAGCTGTCGGCTTGATACCGGTGAGGAATTCGTGCTTCAGCGCCTCGTGAGGGGTCATCCGGCGGGTCGGGTCCCATCGCAGACAAAGCGTGATGAAATCCAGGAAGGCTTCATCGTCGCACTTAAGAACTTGACGAAGCTCTTTAGAGCTGGGACGACGGCGCCGGCCCTTGGAGGAAACGGTCAGACGTGGTTTGCCCAACGAATCAAAGAACAACTTCTTGCGCGTGCTCTTTTCAATCAGGTGCTTTTCTGGAGGACCGAAGACTTCCATGATACAGGCCAGTTGCTCCTGTTCGTTCTCACCCGGGAAGATAGGATAACCGGTGAACAACTCAGCCAGGATACATCCAACACTCCACATGTCGATGGGCATACCGTATGACATGCCCAAAATGACCTCAGGTGACCGATAAAAACGACTCTGGATATAAGTGTAGACCTTTTCGTTTTCGAAACAACTAGAGCCGAAATCGATAACACGAATTTCAGAATTCAACGGGTGAACGAGAAGAATGTTCTCCGGTTTCAAATCGCAATGAATGACCTTCTTTGCGTGCAAGAGGGTAAGACTGCTGAGCATTTGCTTGGTAAATCGCCGAATGAGCTTGATGTTGAAGCCTCGGAAATCGTGCGCCTTGATGAACTCGTAGAGATTGATTCCCAGGAGTTCCGTCGATATGCAGAGATGGCCACGGAAGTAGAAATTCTCGACAAAGTTGACCACGCTGTGGCGGCGATCCGGATCCCAGTCCTTCAGTTTGCGGAGAAGGTTGACTTCAATCAAAGCCTGCTGATGGAAACGTTTCTTGTTGCGGATGATTTTGATTGCGACCAAAGCACCAGTCTTATGGTCGACACATCTTACGACTTGTCCGAAACTTCCCTTACCAAGGACATCCACAACCTCGTAGCGGTATGCAAGGTGATCGCCCATCACGATGTTATAGTCGCCCCTGTCGTCATCATATCCAAAGTTTGCAGCACCCGAGTGGAGATCGCCGACATGCTTCTTCGCATTTTGAGTACCGCAGAAGAAAATGTCTCGGTAATCAATAATTTCGCCGCGCTCAAAGATGTTCAAATTAGCCATCTTGAGAGCCGCAGCAGGACTGACACGATCCTTTGGTCCTGCCTTGCGACGCAATTCATCTAATGCCTTGGCGGCGCTTTCAAAATCTTTCCGTTTGGCTCCAAGCCTGCGCATTTCCTCATCCGCCACCACTATGTCAGCGTCAACACTGGCATCGGTCGACCGAGAAGAAGCCGCGGCGCTTGAACGAGCAGAGTTGATGATTTTGTGTACCGGAGACACATAAGTGCTGTTGGGTCGGGCATGCGAGGGATCCAGACTTCCAGAAGAATCATTAGAACGAGTTGGCTCCAAGTTGACGCCTTGTTCACTGCTGACACTGGGCTTGCGAGGAGACGCCGGTTGTTTTGTTATGCTAGACACAGATGATTGACGGCGGGGCTTGAGGTAAGATGTCTTGACACTAGGACTGGTCGACGGCACAGAAGACAAATTGTTCCAAGTTGCGGATGCCGGGAGCTTGGGTGGTGGCATATGGTCGTATTTGGCTGGATTGATATCCATGTCAGCCGAGGGGTTTATTTTGGAATTGCTGCGAACTCGTGCAACATTCAAGCGATCCCGAAGCGAGGGACCCGACACCGCAGTAGTGCTTTCCGGCTCAGAAGGGGTCGAAATCTGACTCAATCTTTCTGTAGCAGGTGTAAAAGTGGCACTTTGTGTCTGCGGGCGTGGACCAGTCAACTTGTACGAATGAGAAGCTCGGTTATTGGAATAGTCGCCGCTAGCCTGGTGACGGAGAGCATTAAAGTCGCTGCTGCTCTTGGGTAGTGTATAGGATGCATATGGTGATATATTCCGGTTGCTACTGGGTGTATCGAGAGATTCGAACGCGCTGGTACTGCTGGCCGCCCGTAATGACGCCGCCGTTGCGCTAGAGCTGATCGCGAAATGGGACGTACTGCTCCGTACCTGAGTAGCAGGTGCTTTATCTTCATCGTCGCGGAAAGACCAGAAGTTGGATGCCTTGGATGCAGTCATTGGCGTGCTGGGCGTCTTCGACATGACCTGGTTGGAAGGGGTGTAGGATTTCCGCTCTTCCGCTTCCCGGTCTCTTAAAGCTTCAATCTTGGTCGTCATTGGAGTCCCCAACGGCAGAAGGTTTAAGGGAGGCAGCTTCAACGGCTGCAGGCCCTTGCGACCCAAAACTGTGGAGGTTCGTGTTCGCGACTCCGGCGTTTTCGCCGCCCGCTCAGTCGTATAGTCATCATTATTGTCATCGGCAGTGACGCCGTTTCGGCTCTGGGTTTCCATGTCTGAATCCTGTGTAATATGCAATTGGCTGATATCCACTGGTAAGCTGGACTTCCTTGGGGCCGGGAAGACCGGCGCGTCCAGTTCACCCTTGGGGGATTCATAAGCCTTGGGGATCGCGGGGACCGGAGGCACTTCTTCCTCCGCATTCGACGACGATTGCTCCGTGCGCGGCTTGGGCGTGGGTAGGCGCGAGGATGAGAAGTTTTGGGAAAGACGTGGCTGGAGCGAGCTGCTGGAGTTCCGGATGGAGTTGTAGCTGGTGTTCGATGACAGCGATAACCCAGAGCTGTAGGACTTGCGGTTGGGATCTGGCGTGGTCCGGTTAGAGGATGGGGTTATGCTTTTTCTTGGGAGGAAGGAAGGGGATTGGTTTGAGGAAAGAGGCCGAACAGGAAGGGGCTCTGTTTGGGTGGGTGGGGTATGTGGCATGGGAGGTGCAGGAGGTGCGATGGACATCCGCTTCATGCGGCGTGCATCCGTGGGACTGATGGTACGGGCGCCTAAACCAGTTGCATGCGGCATGACAGACATACGCTTGGAAGATGAACACGAAGATGTGGGCGTTGTAGCAGTAGGGTTTCCGGTTGTATTCTTGACCGGTGTGCGAACGGCATTAGTCGAAGATGATCGGCTGTGGTCCGAGGTCCCAGACGCGGTCAAATAAGCTCCGCGTGGCTCTCGTGCAGTGGGCTGGAAAGACTTTGCCTTGAGGCTTCGGACGGAGGAGGGCACTTTAGGCTCATCTCGTCCCGAGTCTAGCTGTGTACCCCGCGGTCGAAGGAAATGGTTCGGGTCTCGCGATGGGTCGGTGCTGACCTTGCGAGCACTCAAGCTGGCGCGTCTCGCTGAAGCACTGGTGGGCGCAAATGCGCCGGAGCTGATTGACTTGCGAGAAGCCCGCGCCCCGACAGGGGGACCATTACCTCCATTGGCGGCCGGCTGAGCGAGACTTTGACGTCGCGATCGCGTGTTGCCAGAGGTCGTGAGCAACCCAGGATTTGGGACATCCTGACCGTGGAAGCGAGATACTTCACTCTTCCGCCGGGCGGACGCGTTTCTTGTGCGATCCGAGATGTTGCTCTCATAGCTGTTATTTGTCCAGGAGCTGTTGGTTGACAGGCCTGAGTCCCTATTTTCAGAGCCCGCGCCTCCCTTTCCAGGCATGGGGAAATGATTCAAAGTCGGTTCCGCCATGATGCTGTTGTGAAAGTCGTCAAAATTTATTGGCGCCAAAAATTCCATGTTGTCCGGAGGAATTTGGGTGGTGTCTTGCTTCGCCAAATTTCCCACACTCGTAGATCGGAGATTATAACCCTTGGAATCGTTGGTGGAGTCGACCGATGAGGTTTCGGAGTGGAAGTAGCCACCGGACGGTTTGCTATAAAAGACCATAATTAGTTATTATTGCTGAATTATCGATTGCCCGCTGCGAAAATCAGGGGGCAGTCAACACCCACCTCCAACGCGAAGCGTCTTGCGGTCGTGGCCCCTGAGGGGCATTGCCTCGAACAGACAATTGCCTGCGAGTTGCTCCCCCAATGCGAGGACCTGCTACCCCCCTCGAGGGCTGAGAATCAAAATTGGTCGTAGAATTCGTATGGAAGGTGGTTGAAGCGGCCTTTACAAGACGTCTGCGGGCGGGGGTTTCCGCTATTTAAAAGTATGTTAGCTATCAACTCATTACGGTACGAGGCTTAGCTCCCATCTAGCTTACCTCCAGAGCCCGAGTCATCGTTCCTAGACGGGTTGGATGAGCGGGATTGTACAGAACCAGCTTGACCCCTCCCTGGAGTTTGGGATGGGTTGGCGGGCATTGTTCCCAATCACGGTCCGATTGAAACAGGACCGATCCTTAATATGACAGCCCGATGCGCTGACCAGACCGGAAAGTACCAGGGACTGACAGCAATGGCATTCAGGAGAAAGCGGATTTGGATCCCCACTCGGAAGAGCCTTGAGCACAGTCGCGCGACTCGTCAAATGGCGGTTACCGGTCCATATCGGGGCGTAACAGAGGAACGGCCGTATGCGAGTCCGAGATAATGTGCGTTCGGGACTTTAAGGGGAGATCACTGAGGATGGGAGATTTCCAATCACCCAAAAATAATTTTGGTGTAGCTTTGGTCGTGTTGCTGGGGCAGGTGCTAAGGCGGTCGCAGGGTATCAGGATCCACCAACAAAGCACCACAAAGGGGATCAAGATGAAGTGAGAATTTCAAAGAACACTCAATGTGTCCTGAGAGGAAAGCAAAGGAAAGGGTAAAAAAGACCAAAAAACAGGAGAAACAAGACAAATCGCATTTAGTGTCGGAACTTCCCCTGATTGTAAACTGTGTTTGTATGGTACAACGGCTTACTAGATTACCCGCCATTGGAAATGAACCCCACGTAGAACGTGCCGATCGCTGGAGGTAATATCGTATTAGCAATACACATAGTTAAGCCCTGGAGAAAATCATTTCTGGCCTTATTTAACGGGCAGCAATTCGGTCAACAGCATGTGCTCAGAACCATAGAAAGATCTCCCCTCGGCAGCTTTCCTCCAAGTTCCTGTTCTTGTCTACCTATTGCTCCAGATCCGTATACCATGCTATTGGTCTTCCAAGATGGATGATCCAGCTTCAGAAAATCGGACGAACCACAACCAACCCGTCTCGGGCTCAGGCTTGTCCATGTTGAAGCCGCGGCACCAGAGACAAGGTTCACCTGACAGCGCGCACTCGCGGTCGTCTTCCATGTCCAAAAACTCCATTCAAGACAGGCTATTTAACAAGTAAGTGTCTGCCTAATGTATTGAGATGCATGTGATGAAGTGCAGTCTCTGATATAAATCCAGGCTTCTACAACAAGTCATTCCCGCAGACGATGACGCGGAAACCGTCACCGGAGACAAGGCTATGGCAAACTCCCCTAAGAAACCACCATTCAGTCTCCCAGCAATGACAAATAACTTTCGGCGGTTTAATGCAAGGCAAGTGCCAACCCACTCAAACCCTCGAGGGATACTAGACATGAAAACTAATTCTCGTATAGAATCGGCGTGGTATTTCTCTTCCAGGCCCAGGCAGAGGGTCTGTTCAGCTGGAAAACGCCAACCCACACCTTGTCTTTCCTCTTCGTATATTCCTTCATCTGTTTGGATCCGCACTTGTTATTGGTACTCCCACTGGTGATTTTCCTACTCTTTATCATGGTGCCAGCTTTCCTGACTCGCCACCCTCCACCACCTTCTACATCTACCTCCAGCACGACACCCTATTACTCCTATGAAGGCCCAGCACTAGCCCCGGCAAAGACTATCAAACCGGCCCCTGAGACCTCCAAGGACTTTTTCCGTAACATGCGCGATCTACAGAACTGCATGGCAGATTTCTCTGACGCCCATGATGCAACTGTCTCTGTGGTTGCGCCACTCACGAACTTCTCTAACGAAAGGCTGTCCTCGGCTCTGTTCTTAGGTTGCACAGTGGCTACAGTGGTGTTATTCTTGACCGCGCATCTTGTACCGATTCGGCTAATCATGCTAGCGGCTGGGAATGCTGGTATCTTGTCAAATAACCCCAAGGTGCGACATTTCATCCAAGGCTTGATGCAGGATGTGAGCGGAGTAGGAGATCAAGACGTCATCCTCAGTGATGAAGCTGAGCATGAGTTGTTTGGACAACCGGTCCCGAAAACGCCATCCGCAGCCGCTTCTGCTCTAGAACAGTTGGCAGACATCTCCCTAGACACCGAACCAGAAGAGCGAGAGGTCGAGATCTTTGAAATCCAACACCGAGCTCCAGGCGCTTCAGAATCAGGCTGGGAGAATTTCTTGTTCAGCCCACAACCCTATGACCCACTGTCTCCATCTCGAATTGCAGGCGATCGGCCCCGTGGGTGTCGGTTTTTTGACGATGTCCGCACGCCATCAGGGTGGAAGTGGAAGAGCAAGAAGTGGGAACTTGACCTAGACTGCCGGGAGTGGGTTGTGGAGCGCATGATTACTGGTGTTGGCTTTGAGGTTCCAGGTGTGGCACCAGAAGGCAATGATGTCGTCGTCGACGAGGTAGGAGGCTGGGTCTGGGACCTTCCTGCTGAACAGTCTGCCAGTGAAGAAGAAGATATGACTGCAATGGCCTATGGAGACTTGCCCCAAGAGAGAAAGCAAGATCGCACGCCGTCAAAAGAATACCGGGGCAAGGCTGCCACCCGAGACTGGGAAGAAGGAAACCCCGCTTCGTTCGGAGTGGGAGAATGGCGACGCCGTCGATGGGTGCGGATTGTGCAGCGTATGAATGTCCCCCCAGCTGGCACTACGACCGTCACGTACTCGACCCTAGGCCATTAATGTATAGACACGAAATGAAAACATAATATTTGCTCGATCCGAGCCACTATGTACTGCTTTAGATTTATCTGTCATGGATATGCGTACAAACACTAGACCACTTTTTGTTTTCTGAAACACAACCCAGAGAACGCCCGAATCGCCGTAACCGAATGCTAGAGAGAAACGTGCAAGAGCCCAGTAATTTACTCCTGAGTCTGCTTCCACTGCTTCCACTTGTCGATTCTCCGCCGCAAATCTCCCACGCTCTGCTGCATAGGGTTGAGCTTGCGGTCCCGGACCATGGCCATAAGGTCATCTCCGTGCTTCTCAACGAGCCGTGAAACCCATTCGATTTCGCGAGTGCTCAGGTGTCGGGGCTTCTTGGTCTTCTCAGCAACGCCCTCCTGGTTGGCCTGGCGCTCCAGCTTCTTCACAACATCGGTGTTGGAAGATTTAGCCTGGAAATCCAAAACCTTGTCCTCGATATCGTTCAAAGGGTCGTTAAGCGGGTTGGCGCGTCGGCGCAAGCGACCAGCAACTTCGATTTGCTCATCCTCACGAATGACACGGATAATGTTTCCAGTCTCGGGGTCACGCTCGACGCGGATCTCGCCGAGTTCGATCTGAGCAGCGGCCTTACCGCTGTCGCGGATCTGCAGAGAGTGGGAAGCATCGGCATCATCTTCTGTTCCGGGGAGGCGTTCACGACCACCGGTGGGGGCGTTCAATTTGTGGAGAAGACCCAGATTCTTGTAGTTTTGTGTCAAAGTGAGGTTCTTGTCCCTAGATTCGGCATTAGTGTATTGGTCTATTTTGATTTTTTCTTCAGATCGCTGCGTACCAGTTCTCGGCGATGATGGCGTTGCCCAGCACATTGATCTTCTTGTTACCGCTCTTGAGACGGCTGTTCTTGGCCCTGGCCTTGGACAAGCCGGACCGGTTCTTCTTCTTCTGCAAAAGTTTACCCATTTTGTTGTATAAAAGGTGGTATTGGTTTGCAGATTGCGCGGCCCAGAAACTTTTTTTTCGCCCTCCGCACGGAAGGCGGTGAAGTGCCAGAGTTTATCAGGGTCCGATAAGTGCTTAGTGGTGCGATGCCGGGTCGATAAGACCGCCCCCACGGATTGTTTTGTTTCCACTTCTGCTCTCAGGGGACCTTCTCTTTGCTACACACACACAATGGCTTCCCGAATGTTTTCTCGCCGGACAGGCCTTGCAATTGCCGCAGGATGCTTTTTATTTTCGGCTTTGGCTGCGGCTAATGTTCGTCCTGGGGACATGTCTGTTAGCCAGATCGAGGAACAGCTGCAGGTACGGAAGAATACCCCAGCTCACGACGCTGTTAGACTTACATTACTAGAATTGCCCTCTTGTTGAATCACTCAATCAGCACAAACAGTCCACAACCCCGGAAACTGCGAGCTTAACTTCCCAGATCTTCGCTGTTCTCTTCCCAGGGAGCCCCGCTGTGAACGCCTTGCTCGCGACGCTGTATATCTCCGGTCCTCCTAGTATGTTCATACAGTCTAACTCGACACAACTGTACTATGCTAACAGCTCAAGACTTCCTTCTGGCATTATGTCCTCCCAACATCGACCCCTCCTCTCTGTCCGTCATGGTCGCTTTCGCCGTCGGCGGATTACTGGGCGACACCCTGTTCCACCTCCTCCCGGAGATATTCCTTGGTGAAGACTCCCCCGACCACGTCAGTTTCGTAATGGTCGAGCCGAACAAGAACTTGCTCCTTGGTCTAGGAATCATGGTTGGCTTCTTTACCTTTGTTGCAATGGACAAGACGCTGCGCATCGCAACGGGCGGCGAAGGGGGTCACGACCATTCGCACGGACATTCACACACAGAAGTATCCACCGCATCCACAAGTGGTGCGGAGACCGGCAAAGCCGGTGATCTGAAGCAGCGCAAGTCAAACACCAAGTCTACAGACTCTGTTTCCGCCCCCGAAAACGAGGAGAAGGAAATCAACCCTAGCGTCAAGCTGGGCGGATACCTCAATTTGATTGCCGATTTCACGCACAATATCACGGATGGTCTGGCCCTTTCTTCGTCATTCTATGCCTCGCCTACCCTCGGTGCAACCACCACTGTTGCCGTCTTCTTCCACGAAATCCCACATGAGGTCGGTGACTTCGCTTTGCTCATTCAATCTGGCTTCTCAAAGCGCAAGGCTATGGGTGCTCAGTTCGTCACCGCTATAGGTGCCTTCTTGGGCACCTGCATTGGCATTGCGGTGCAGGAGTTTGGCGGAAGCGGCGCTGTGCTGGAGGATGCGCCTGCTTCTGGTATTTGGGGCACTAGCCTCACTTGGGGTGACATGCTGCTTCCCTTTACTGCGGGAACTTTCCTGTATGTTGGAACAGTGGCTGTCATCCCCGAGTTGTTGGAGACTGGAAAGGACAAGGGCGCCGAAGTGCGCAAGACCATTACTCAGTTTTTGGCCATTGCTCTCGGCGCGGGAATCATGCTTGCGTGAGTGCCTTCATCTGGAACTTAGTTTTGATTACTTGATTCACTGACTTGTTTATAGTATCTCTTGGCATTAGGCATTACCAAGCTTGGACTAGTGATATTTGGTCAGAGCTGCTCCACCAATAGAAAAAAGGAAGCATTGTGAGCATCAAGTAGTCCGCGGGGACGACCTTGGTGGAAATATGTATCACCACTTTAGTTTATACAATATAAATCTAGGGGAAATCGATCAATTAATCGGTTCTATATTTACGAATTACACCAACCAAATCAAGACCGCACCATGTGTATGTCTGAAATTTGAGATACACTCGAATTTTCGTTTTTAACGCCGTCAAACTCCACATGTCTAGCGACTTGACCATAGAACGACCTGTTGATCATTTTCGTCATGCAAGCAACAGTAGAAATCAATTTTGATTGTCTGCAAGAAGGGGAACAAGAAACCTTGGAGTCAAAATGAAAACATGAGGAAGGCCATCCCAGAAACCGAACAAGGACCCAGAAAAGGAATTATAGACGCCGAAGGATGTGCGATTTGCTTCATAAGCGAGGACAAGATGGAAATACATGATTGGCGCACGGCGCCCAACCCATGCATAAGTTAAATCGAGATTTGCAAACGGAAGACGAGCACCGGTTACTCGTTATAATGGTAGACCTGTATTGCATGTTAGTAAGAATCGATAGCATGAGAACCCAGATAGCGACCACATACGAAATAATCCGGCAGCCCAAAGACAGCATATCCCAATCGTCGCGCCATCTTAGCGAAACCTTCCGTCTCAACAAGGTGGTAGAACGGGAACGCAGGAAACATGGCGCCGTCGCGATGTACATCCGCTTTCACCATCAAAGCAGTACCGCCAACGCCATCCAGGGCGACCATGCGGTGGGGATCGAGAGCAGCAAAGTCTGGCAGATACGCCATGAGGGTACGGTAAGTAGGAAGCTCCGCATAGCCCTCGAGGAGGATCTCATCGGGACCCATATTCGCCGCCAATGCCTGCGCCTCTTCGCTATCCACCCACGAATTGTAGTCGTAGGGACGCACATCCCATTTGCGCTCTTTCGAGTCGTAGTAGCGCTGGAAACAGTTGGGTACAATGACAGGTTGATCGTGACGTGTAAGGTCCTGGATGAGCGTTGGGGGAGTCTCGATGATGTCGGCATCGAGCCAAAGGACCCATGATGTGCTTGGGCCAAGGGTTGTAAAGACGAGGCTGTTCCGGGCGCGACTCATGGACTCGCGGCGTTCCTTCTGCGCGGCCATCTGGTGACGAACTTTCTCATCTTGGGATAGGATCGGCGGGTCAAAGTCCTGGCGCAGGATGGAAATGCTCGCGAACCGGTCGTCAATGGGGCCTGATTGCGTGCGGGAGATTGCTTTCTCCAGAGCTGCGACGGCAGCGTTGCCATCTTTTGTTTTGGGAGCGATGAATCCAAGAGATATAAGCTCATGAGGATAGGTCAGTTTCTCCAGGTTATTCCAGTATTCTGGGAAGAAGCGAGCTAGCGGGGTGAGGATGAGGATGCGCTCGCCATTGGCTGCGGAGGTGCTCGTGCTGGTGAGGTTGTTGAGATCGTATTGAACGACCGGTGGGGCCGCTCGGTAGCCATCACTTCGAATTGGCTGTGACGTGAGGAAGGGTTTCGTCGGTGGGGAGAGAGGGTGTTCAGCTGCGTCGTTTTGTCGCTGTTGCGATGTTGCGGCGGCTGCTGCGGAGGGTGTGGAGGGCGATAAGAGGAAACAGATGAACCCAAAGGCCAACAGAGCTGCCAGCACAAGGCTGGTGGGGCTTGTACGGCGCATTGAGCGTGCGACGGCCATAGCCGTTCCGACCAAATGTCCAATTTGAAGATGTACAAGTGTTGGAAGTGGCCGGACGCTCAATCTGAAACGGTGTTGGACCTAGTGCCTCAGGCAGCAAGGGTCTAGGATCAAGCCTTGGCTAACCTAAATTGCTTCGCTGACGAGAAAGTATGATAATAATAACCTCTGTCGTTTAAAGGCGGATGAGCAAGGACAAGGGAAGGGAGACAAAGGAAGAGAAGAATAAAATCTTGAAATGTACTTTAGGCCAACCGGAAAGAGACATATGGCAGGTACCTTTCACTATACTACACTATCAATCACAGCAGCCTCGGCCTACAAGGGATCCAACACCAGCATGGTCTCGGAATCGACTCGCCGAGGATGCCGAGAGTCCAGAAACAGTTGCCCGAACATCTGTTGACCGAATGCGGCCATATGTTTCGATCGTGAACATTCTTGAGCTTGGACCCGTGCGTTTCCGTCAAATGATGTACGGAGATTCGAGAATTGAAAGGATTGGATATCTTCGCGATACGGGTATATGTCTATATTCTATTGTGCGACTATTTTCCAAGTCTCTTAATATGTACATTTCGAACTCATAAAAGCCTTGTTCATGGCAAAGCCCGCATCGCTCCCTCGAATGCAACCAGGGCCATAGCATTCGCCGGGAACGCTCTGATAAAACATGGCACGAAGCCCCGCCAGTACCCTCTCCACCCACGTTCACGCCCAACAGCCACAACCGCATCTTTCCAGCTGCGGAACTGTCTTTGTCCGTCATTGAGAGACCCGCCCATCGGATCTGTCATCAGACGCTGTTTCACCACGTCCGATGGGTATGCGGCGACCCAGAAGACTTGAGCTGAGATGCCACCAGCCCAGAAATTTATTGCGGGCGCTGAGAGGCTTGTGTTCTTCTCCATGTAACGAGTAAGCAGGTCGTAGGAGCCCCACCAACAGAAGAAAAAGGAGCGGAAAAGCATGGTGGCACACAGACCACGGTACACCCCACTGATGCCATGTGTGCGAAGCTAAATCCAGCCTGTCAGCAAATCGAATCATGGTGCCAATGTATCCCTTAAGCTTACAATCTTGCGAATGCAGTCAATGGGACCGCTGTACATGCGATTGCTCTTGTCAGCAGCATACTGCACCTGAAGCCGAGCCTTGATGTGTTCAACCGGGGCGGCAACGAGGCTAACCGTCATTCCCGACATGACACCAGCGATACCATGGCCAAATGTTGGGAGTGTTTTCAAGTCAGGTTGGCTGCGTGTAAATGGGATGTATGGGCGGAGGCCGGGGTTAGAAAAGACGTTTTCCAAGAGCAGTCGTCGGTATAGTGTCAGTGACCCCAGCATACTGATCAAATCATGATGTTAGCGTTGAAATGCCCATTGCATCGTAGGAGACACCCACACAGAGTCCATCACCATCCATCCTACCAGCGGAGGACTTGCACCCTTGTACAAGCCTCGCACACCCTCTTTCCGTATTGTCTGCATGGTGCAATCCAACGGTCCCCGAAAGTGGCCATCTTTGCTGGTCTGAAGGCGGACTTTAATTGTGTCGAAGCTGTCCAGAAATAACGCGGTCAATAAGGACGAAGGGAGTATGCTGCGGATTTCGCGAAACGTACGGATGGCCAACTAAGAAACGAAGACCGTAAGCTATCATTCAGGGTATGGCAGGAAAATTCAACGGAATGAGCACTGTCGCAATCGACTTACCACTCAATTTTGCAATACCAGAGAATATCCCACCCACAAAGCCTTTATAGTCCTTCTTGGCGGAGGTAGCGGGAGCTGATGCTGGTGTGGGTACTGGCGCAAGATTCGTACTGCCCGCTCCTTGGGATGAAGAGCTGTGTTCCGTCATTTTGAAGGTGTAAAGATGGCAAAGGCGCCTGCGCCGATGTTATCAGCCGAGAGAATCAAGAGTGGAGCGTCAGCGCGTCTCGATGAAGCAGAGAGGTCGCGCGACAAGCAGGAGCAGAACGCAGCTCGATTGCGGCTGGCAGGGCTGCGGATGAGGTTGTTTTTGAGGGGAGGAAGTCGCGCGGGGTCCTGAACCAGACTTATGGGGTAAACAGCAAGGAACTGAGAAAGGTGAAGAGAAGAATTGAAACTCTTCAATGATCGGCCTTGATGGCCCCGCATCCGCTGGTTTCTTTCGGGGAGGAAGGGTGCGGCTCCGGGATCAGGTCCGACCTCGCAGACACCTCAGGTGTGAAGGCTCCTGCCAATCAGCGACCAGGGATCTAGCCCAACACGTACCTTGATGTTATGCAAGCGCAACAAAATGACATGTTTCTCGATCATTGTTCACTAAACCTAGAAGATGATGCTTTGGAGAAAGAGTAGGAACTTACCAATGATCTTCAACAACCGGAATAACCAACTGAACCTACCAAATACCCGTCAATGGGAATCAATCCTCAGGGTGATACATTGAGCCTGCCATACCCGTCAATGGGAATCAATCCTCAGGGTGATACATTGAGCCT
>JAMAGW010000006.1:0-319692 GCA_023626355.1 Penicillium sp. S1602
CTCTGCTACTCCCTCCAGCGCTGTGACCCCCTCTAGCATTGCTACTCCCTCCAGCGCTGCTACCCCGTCAAGCTCTGTGACTCCCTCTAGCTCTGCTACTCCCTCCAGCGCTGTGACCCCCTCTAGCATTGCTACTCCCTCCAGCGCTGCTACCCCGTCAAGCTCTGCTACTCCCTCGGGCTCTGTGACTCCCTCTAGCATTGCTACCCCCTCGAGCTCTGTGGTTCCCTCCAGTGTTGCTACTCCTTCGAGCTCAGCTACTCCCTCCGGCTCTGTGACCCCCTCCAGCAAGCCAATTTCTAGCCCGACTGCTTCCCCTAGCTCGACTGCCCCGGCTCAATCGACTCAGACAAACTCTCAGTCTACTTCTCCCGTCGCAGCTCACACTTCGGTCCCAGCTTCTTCCCCGTCCGTTGGACCATCTGGCTCTCCTTCTCAGTCTGGTCCCGCGAGCTCGTCCGAGAAGCCTTCGGGTTCTGGAAGCCCATCTCTATCTTCTTCGACCGTTGCTACCGTGGGTCCCTCATCGGAGCCGAGCGTGGCTTCTACCTCGAAGCCCATCCGTTCTCCTGTTCCCTCGCGTACTCCAATCGTTCCCACTAAACAGTCGACGTCCGCGGGTGTTTCTAGCTCGAGCCTGAAGGCCTCTTCATCGGTTGCTTCCTCTAGCTCTGGTGTTGTTTCGTCCAGCGCTGGTGCTTCAACTGCTTCTTCTGGCGTTGCTTCCTCTAGCACTGGTGCTTCGGGTGTCCCGTCTGGTGCGGCTACATCCAGTGCTGGTTCTTCAGCTGCCTCTTCTGGCGTTGCTGCTTCCAGCTCTGGTGCATCGGGTGCCTCTTCTGGTGCTGCCACATCCAGCACCGGTGGCTCGGGTGGCTCTGGTCCCTCTTCTGATGCTACCACATCCACTATTGATGCTTCAACGGCCTCCTCTACTGGAGCTACCTGGAGTGCAACCCTTACTTCTGGTCAATCGGTCGGTACCGGCGCTGCTGGATCTACTTCTATTAGCGGAACTTATCTGTCGCACCCAAGCGGAGGTGAAGGTACTACGAAGACAGCTACCATCACTGCCTCTCCTTCAGTGACCCCGGCTCCCACTTCGTCCCCGGAGACAATCACAACTGTTATTGTCACTTCGTACACGGATATCTGCCCTACTGGTTTCACCACCATCACCACCACCATCACCACATATTATTGCCCTGAGACCGCAGTCACTGCTACCGCCACTAACCCTCCATCGGGAGCTGTCACCACTACTGCCACCGTTCCTGAGGGCTGGCACACTACTGTGACTGTCTGCACCCACTGTGCTGCTACTCCCACGACTGTGACTCTGACTCTGCCGAACCACACGACAACAGCCGCGGCCACCACCGAGACTGCCATCGTGCCCGTGACGGAGGTATGGACCGAGACCTGGACCACCACTGTCTCTTTCTGTGATACCTGCGGCGAGACTGGCTCCTCTGTCATCGTGACCGTGCCATACACTGCCCCGGCTGCCGTCGAGACAGCTACCCCCACATGGGGCTCAGGTGCATCTGCTGGACAGGGCGAGGGATCTAACCCTAGTGGAGCGTACACTGTCGCTACTTCCGTTGAGACAGTTACTTTGACATGGGCTTCAGGTGCTCCAGTCGGACAAGGTGAGGGATCTAGCCCTAGTGGCGTCCCTCAGCCCCCCGCTAGTGGGTCCGTCGGTGTGATCCCCGGTCACCCGGCTTCCACTGCTCTGGTCACTGGAGTTGCCGCTCTTCGTACCTCCAGCCAGACTCCGTCGTTTGTTTTCCATCCTGCTACCACGAGCGTTGTCTCCGGTAGCTCGGGAACCGCCAGTGCCGTAACCCAAGGTGCTACCCCGGCATACAACGCCGCTGGTTCTCGCTCGGACATGGTTAACTTCTTCGGAGTGGCCTTTGCCGTCCTCCTGTCCGCTCTCCTCATGTAAGATAACACTTGGTCTTCTATGTAAGATCTTAATATCTCTACATGCCATTGCCATGCAGGAGTTTATCTTTTTCCATGTCACATTACGATTTATCCAACTTTCTTTCTTCATCTGATCTCTGACCTGCCGGGCTATGCCCTGGGATTTGGAGTGATTTATATTACCTGTTTCTACTTTGACCATCTAACATCGAGATCTCGGAATTTTCATACCATGTTGTACTGTAGCATAGAATCGTTCTACCAAGCAAAACTTTCTCTTTCAAACACTTCATTCTTGATATTTGATGTTCGTGAACTCCAAAAAAAAAGACCGAGTAATTTGAAGAATAATAGATTCATGGATCCATTTGATCTCTTAATGCAATGACCACATCGGTTAACTAGATGCACACAAGAAACACAGATCAGTAGTTAATATTTTCGCTGATAAGCGCACAATCTCGATAAGACAAATTCTTATCGATAACAATTCGTGTCTGGTGTTGTTATGTAAGCGGACAGTGGGCTAAGTGGGTCTCCCATGTCAGCCAATGACACGTGAGAACACAGGGCTCGAGGGCTAACCCAAGCGGAAATCATGTGACGCACAACCCACATCCACCTCCAATATTCACGCTCCTAAAAGAGTCTTTCTTCTCCGACGACCAACGACAACCCGTTCCCTTGAGCCCATTCACGACCATCAAGATGACTGTTCGCAACCAGGGTGCGTACATTCTCGCCATCGCCTTTCGATCCTCGCCATCCCCAATTCTAACGAAATGAATACAGGTCTCGCCTCTTCGCGGAGCAAGTCTCGCAAGGCTCACTTCTCCGCCCCCTCCAGCGAGCGCCGCGTTCGCATGTCCGCTCCTCTCTCCGCTGAGTTGAGAAAGAAGTACAACGTACGTTCACCCGCCGATTTGAATTTGATCTGGCCAAGTAGGAGGGCTCCGAAAAAATGCACAAATTCGACATTTAAAGGCCCAGCTTGAAATTTAAGGGCTTTTCTCGAAAAACATCAAATTCTAACAGCGTTCTGCTCTACAGGTCCGCGCTGTTCCCCTCCGCGTTAACGACACCGTCACCATTGCCCGTGGTTCCCAGAAGGGCCGTGAGGGCCGCATCACCTCCGTCTACCGTCTGAAGTACGTCGTTCACGTTGAGCGTGTCGTCCGCGAGAAGACCAACGGCCAGTCCGTCCCCATCGGTCTGTCCGCCTCCAACCTGGTCATCACCAACCTGCACATCGACAAGGACCGTGAGGCCCTCCTTGCGCGCATCGCCAAGGGTCGTGAGGCCGTCCAGAACAAGGCTTAAGGGATATCTCTTACGTATGAGGGAGGGTCTAGGTTCATATTGCAATGGTGGTATAACGGCGCGGGTGTGTTGATATTGAAGGACTCTACATAAAAAAGGGCCCCAATCTACCATTTTTCTGGATCAACGTTTCTGAAACCAGGCGCATTGCGATGAATGCCAAATGAAAAATATTCTTTTTTCTTCCATCTTCTACCAGGATTATGTTTCTCACGGAGCAGTCTGTTCAATGGGTCAGAATTCTTTGCCAATCTCGGTAATCTCAGGGCTCGGTGTGTGGTATCGAGAAGGCTTGATACTGCATTACTCGTGGGGTGGTAGGAGATATGAAGTCTGCGAGGATCAGAGGCCCCAGGGAAACTTGCAGTATACTGTGACTTGTGCTCAAAACACAATGACAGATTCTTCCTTCTACATGCTTTTCCTACCTCTCGCGAGACTGCTCTCATGCCACCCGTCCTCTTGGCCCCTTAAGAACGACCATGCGTAACTGTAGTTGTAAACCAAAATAAGACTCGGACCAAAATAAGCCTCAGACAATATCTAGGTCATTAGCCTTACTAGGTACCATATCTCCTCTATCAGCTGGAACTTCCTTGAAAGTTCTATGCCGCCCAGGTGCACATGTGGATCTTGAATCTTCTACTTACCTCGGTAGGTTTCATTATTCTGCGCAGTCCCAATCAACTAAGCCCATCGGTCAGTCTCTCCATCCAAGGTGTTTGCAACGGTACCTGCCAGATACAATACCTGGGCAGTGCTAAGGAAGAGAACAGCGCCGACCGCGAGAGGAGAGTCTTGAAGAGCTGGGAAGAGAAGGGAGGAAGGGAACTTCCGTGGTTGGTACTTGTCACATACTGGATCGACCTCAGGATGTCGTCGTTCTGGATGGAGAGGACCATCTACAGGTGGGTGTAGGTATATCTGTTGATATTTTAACACTTGGAATTGGCACTTTATTGTTTACAAATATTTGCCCCGTGATATCCAACAATCATATACCTGGGTAACCTTGGAATGATAATCTGTGACCTCGGCGGGTCAGGGTGATGATACTGTTCCACTCATTGGGCAAAAAGCAGCAAGATCCAACCTTGGAAGCTGTAGAAGAAATTCATGCATCTTGGAAGCTAGGCGATCTTCGGGTTTCAATCATTTCAGGGCCACCGCCGTAACCTTGGAAGTAGACTGATGTTCAAGATTGGGGCGATCAGAATTTCGTAGGTAAGAGGTCAGATGTTTATATTTTCCAGGTCCCATACTTGACCCACCTGGAGTACTGCCGCTCGAAATATATGTCTCTGCATGTCAAGGTATTTTAGTTCCAAAATTTTCATTCACCCGTGGACGATTTGAATGATATATACGGAGTCTTTCTAGCTGAAACAATCGAAGTACCCGAAATGTTGGTATGCATAGGATTCTGGTGCTTGAAATAATGATTAGAGCTCATCTAATCCTCCACCTTATAGACCGCCGATGAATAAAGTAGGCCCGAGCCCTCCAAAGAAGAATCATTCCTCATTAAACTAATAAACAAGAGCAATGACCATGATTTCAACAACCTCTATGAAGCAGAATCGATAGAAACTGTATATGTCTCCCACATGGTTGCTGGAGCTAAAAGTCGCTTAAGCTAAATATAGGAGATCCACATTCAGGCGGGTTTGCAAGGACCCATTCCCCCAGATTTTCTGTTGTGTGCTCGAAGTGCAAGACGTATGTAGACATTTTTTTTCATTAAAGGAAAAGGAGATGGGACGATGATATTCTAGGTACTCGCTCTCATGAAAAATTATCCCCGGTGTTGTGGGCCAAATAAGCTATGGAAAAATTGAGTTTTGGCGTGTTGGCTGGCGAACTTAGTGGTGCCATACCCGAAGTGGAGTATTTCACTAATATAACCAATCAGAAATAGTATTAGCGCTTTATACGATCAACGAGATGTTTGATCTCCAGGGAAACTCCTAGATAGAGGCTGGCGCGCTCCTTTGAATCGTAAACATACCAATAAAAAAAATCCGAGATCAACACGCGAATGCTTGGTTTCAAAAGAGATATACGATTGCAAGGAATCGGGATGGTCTTTACGGACAGCCCAAAAAGGTGGAAATTCTCTGAAATTAGCGTGTTAGAAATTGATTCTGCTGACGATTGAGATCGTCGTCGTTATGGCGATGGTGATGGCGTTGGTGAGACTTATTAAGCACATTTTTCATACTGCGGCCCTATCGTGTTCGTTTGGCCGCTTCCTGTGATTTAGCAAATGACAAGCATAATTACGCTGATTTGAAAATCATCCATCTTCTTTTGTAGCGAGAAATTAGTGTACGGGGTGATGTGATACTGGAAGCAAAGACAAGACGTGAGGCTACATGCGGTGTGGGGCTATTTACCACGATCCCAACTTTTCCTCAATAAGAAAGCAAAACCGAACCCTGTCACCCTCAAGCCATGATGAGCCATGATCCTACCGGATAAAGTCATAATGCACAAACATTGTACCAAGACTCTCGGACCAGTCTCGGCTGACCCCGATGACCACGGCCAGACCCCTACGCTGACGTGTATAAAAAAGGGGCTATACCCAAACCAAACCAAGAAAAGAGCCAGCTGAAAAAAGCCGAAGCAATCAACCTCGAGTCGGCCATTTTACTCACAGCTCGTGGCGTACGCTAAAGTGTGGGGAGCTTCCTACTGGTTACTTCTCCACGCCATCCCCCACAGATCAAACCACCGCTCCCCATAACATGGAGGTTCTACCTTGTAAGCCAATCTGTTCACGTGGGGGGACGCGTCACCCCGTAATTTCTGCTCGGCCTTCCGCTCCAAGTATGGGCTAGCCATGTGAAAAATAAGACGAGTCTACCATGCTTTTATGTTTTCGCGGGGTTCGAGGGTTTGTGGGGAGGTGTCCGGGGGGCCGAAGCCCGGATATAATGTATAGTCTGACATCCCGTGGGCGCTACGGGCTTACGGTTACGGCGTTACCAAGCTTTACAGAGTGTGCCGCCACTGATTTGCTTGTCTGACTATTTCGTTAGGAGGCGTAAAGTGGGGGCTTTGCTGATTTTGAAAGTTCTTTGATGTTCAAATTTGTTGCAAAGAAGTAACTTGGATGGGGAATGGGGTATGGGGATAGCTTTAGGTAATATTATATTGCCCGAGCCCGGTGCTAAACTCCTTAGGGGGGCTAAGAATCACATATGATTCGGTTGTTGGGCAAGTTCCACTCGATCGCATTGGGCAGTTATAGTGCCATTCCCATTTCCTAGTGACACACGATTCCGTGGGATAGATCCGGCTAACTCGGCCGGGGTCAAAGCAAACGCGCCTCGTGGTCTGTTGGGACCATCCGTTTGCTTTCCGTATGAAAGAGAGACTATAAAGGAGCATTGGTCCCCGGATTTCGGCATGGGCGTGCCTTATTTCCATTGCATCTTGCAGTTGGTTTCTCATAGATCCTACCTAGCCACTGCCAAATTCCCTTTCTCTCGAAGCCTTATATCGGATCCCATGATGGAGGGTGTAACGGGCCCAGTGGAGGCCCTTAAGGCTGTACCGCCAACGCATAACCTGTCGGAGAAGCGAGCTGCAATTGCCGGGCCTTCGGGTTTCAAGGGTCTCATAGGCAACAAGAAGACCTTTTCCATTGGCTTGTTTGCTTCTCTAGGAGGTCTTGTCTATGGATGTATGTTTTGAGTGGGAAAATTTATTCAACCTTGTTTCGAGAGGCTGATTAATCAACAGACAACCAGGGCATGTTCGCTCAGGTTTTGACTATGACATCTTTTATCAACAAGGTAAGCCGCTGAACTTTCAAGTTGAACCTACAAAAGATTACTTACAGACTATTTCCCTCAACATAGACCCAAGGATATGCTGCCACAACCGGTACTGGACAAGGTCTCTTGACATCTGTTCTTGAACTGGGTGCCTGGGTCGGCACCCTATTCAACGGCTACCTTGCAGATGCGGCCGGTCGTCGCGCCACAGTGTGCATCGCTGTCGCAGTCTTCTGCGTGGGCGTCATCGTACAAGCTTGCGTTGAGAACAAAAACTACATCTTCGGCGGCCGTTTCGTGACCGGTTTGGGAATTGGTAGCTTGAGTATGGTTGTACCGCTTTACAACGCTGAACTGGTATGGAAGCTTCACCCTCATACTTCTCCTGCTGGGTGACATGTCTTTTTAACTCCGATGTATAGGCTCCACCCGAGATCCGTGGCTCGCTAGTTGCCATCCAACAATTATCCATCACATTCGGAATCATGGTTAGCTTCTGGGTTAGTCTATTCTCCAAATTTCCCTGTTCAAAATTCTTATACTGATATGCTTTAAGCTCGGCTACGGTACCAACTTCATTGGCGGCACCGGCGAGGGTCAATCTAGTGCTGCCTACCTGATTCCCATCTGCATCCAAATCTTACCCGCTTTGGTTTTGGCAGCCGGAATGCTCCTTTTCATGCCCCAGTCTCCGCGTCACTTGATGAACCAAGGTCGCGAAGATGAGTGCCTGACCACCTTGGCTCGTCTCCGCGGCTGTTCGCAAGATGACATTACGGTCCGAGTAGAGTTCTTGGAAATCAAATCTCTTCATATGTTTGAAAAGGAGACATCGGTTCGGAAGTATCCTCAGTGGCAGGATGGGTCCGCTAAGAGCAATTTTATGATTGCGCTTAACGATTACAAGTCTCTTATCACCAACAAATCTCTATTCAAAAGACTTTCTGTTGCTGTAAGGATCATCATTTCGCGTGATGCATAAATATGCTAACTTATTTAGTGCTTGATCATGACTTTCCAACAATGGAATGGTATCAATGCAATCAACTACTATGCGTAAGCTCGATCCATTTCGTGGTTTTATGAAATCTCACTAATACTCGATAATACAGACCCTTCATTTTCAAGGACATGGGATTCACCGGTAACTCCGAAGATCTCCTTGCGACTGGAGTTGTAGGCATTGTCGAGTTCCTTGCCACAATCCCGGCAGTGTTATTGGTTGACAAAATCGGTCGTAAAAAGATCCTCATCACCGGCGCCATTGGTATGGCTGTCTGCCATTTCATTGTTGCGGGTATTATCGCAACTTATACCGACAAATGGGACAAGAACCGCGCCGCTGGTTGGGCGGCTGTGGTATTTGTGTGGATTTATGTCATCAATTTCGCCTACTCATGGGGTATGTGCTACTCAATTTGTGGTAGCAGTATATCGAGTACTAACCACATGAAACATTCAGGACCCTGTGCATGGATTGTCGTGTCTGAGGTTTTCCCTCTGAGTATGCGTGCGAAGGGTGTGTCCGTTGGTGGAAGTTCCAACTGGGTGAGTTGTTCCTTTTTGCATGAAATGGCTTCAATGGCTAATGAATTATCGATATAGCTTAACAACTTTGCAGTCGCTATTTCGACCTCCAAGTTCATTTCAAAGACTTCTTACGGAGCCTTTATTTTCTTTGGACTGGTGACCACGATTGGTGCTCTATATGTGTATTTCCTTGTTCCCGAGACCCGTGGTCGCACATTGGAAGAGATGGACGAGGTATTCGGCGCGACGAGCTTCGCTGCAGAAGATGAGAGTTTGAGACTGCGCATTGAGCAGGAAATTGGGCTGTATGCCCTTCTTGGCGAGGGAGAGCTCGTCGAGTCTGAGAAGGCAAAGACCGAGTTTGAACATGCCGAGCCTGCCTCAGAGCCCGTCTCTTGAACATGATGACCAGCACGAGGTTTCAAGAACGCAATTTTGAAGACTGGGCTTCTCAGACCATATTGTTATGTATAATTTATCCGGTCTCCAGCTAATGAACTCGTTGCGTTGAGGTGACTGGCTCTAGCTAAGGATCTTTCAAGTATAATGTGTTATGGCAGCTTGAAGCCGACCGAGTTATCTAATTTGTAATTTACGTGACCTAAAGCTAGTGTTTCAACTTACACATGTGCATAAAATAAATATGAAAATGCCGTAGATAGCCTTTATACATGCTCGGTTCCCCGCATTAAGCGGACCTCGGCTGTGGGGAACTGATGATCGACAACATTATTATTAAATGCTTCAAGCCCTGGCGTTTGCCCGCCTGCAAACATTCAAAATGTCTGCTCCACCTCTAAAGGGCATTCGAGTAATTGAGCTAGCGGGCCTAGCGCCAGGTATCTTCTCCCACCTTATACCCCGGAAAGCCTCACCGCTGACACTCTTACCCCAGGGCCTTTTGCCGGTCTCCTTTTAGCCGACTACGGCGCCTCCGTCCTTCGCATCGACCGACCCAAAGCCGCCAGCGGCGACCAATTGACCCGACACAAGTCCTCAATTACACTCGATCTCCGCGACTCGAAATCTCGAGATGTTCTCCTCCGCCTTCTCACATCCGCGGACGTACTAATCGACCCATTCCGCCCCGGCGTCCTTGAACGGCTCGGCCTGTCCCCAACAGAAGTTCTCCTGAAACACAACCCGCGTCTCATTGTCGCACGTATGACAGGGTTCCGACGCGATGGCAAATATAAAGACATGGCAGGCCATGACATAAACTACATCGCCGTATCAGGTGTCCTATCTATGCTAGGACGAGCCGGAGACAAGCCCTTCGCACCAGGCAACATCCTCGGCGATTTCGCCGGCGGTGGCGCAATGTGTTTCCTAGGTATCATTCTCGCCCTGATCGCCCGCACAAGCACAGGCCGTGGACAAGTCGTCGAAGCAAACATGGTAGATGGATCAGCCTACCTAGCTACCTTTCCACGACTAGCACGCCACACGCCATCATGGAATGAACACCGAGGCGAAAACTTGCTTGACGGCGGATGTCCCTACTACGATACTTACGAAACCAAGGATGCCGGGAAATATTTCGCCGTCGGGGCATTAGAACCGCAATTTTATGCAGCGTTGCTACGCGGGTTAAATCTTGATCCGAAAAAGCTTCCCGCGCGTGAAAACCGCGATAATTGGCCTGCTTTGCGGGACCTATTCACGCGTCGTTTTAAGGAGAAGACGCGGGCTGAATGGGAAACTGTTTTTGATGGTACGGATGCCTGTGCGACTCCTGTTTTGGAGCAGGAGGAGCTTGAGGCTGCTGGGTATGATCAGCGGCCTGCTGTTCATTTGTCTAAAACGCCTGCGGTTCCGTTTACGGCTGAGCAAGGCGGTTGGGTTGGTGGGGGTCTTGTGCCTGGGGATGGGGGTGAGGAGACACTTCGAGCGTGGATGGGATGGGAGCCGAGCAAGGATTTCCTTGTTCGGGAGGACGGTGCAATCGTCTCCGTGGACGGCAGGGCCAAGTTGTGAGACATGATCCGCAGCGGGGATCCTTTGACTGGGGCAGTTTTTTTGTACATACATCTTAGTTTTTGGCTTATATAACTTTTTTTTCCCTTGACCTTTCCTTGGTTCAGATATGTATCGTCGCTGAATGCGAAAATGATCATCATTCATTGGCTTTATGGCGTACGGGGGCCAATTGTACCTGAGCCCTTCTTACTCAATGCGTCACCAGGAACGTTCCTACTTTGTCGCTTTGTTCTTGTTGCAATGGAATTGTGGAAGTGTTGAAACATACTGACGTCATGACTAACAAATTTCCCATTCCGGATCCACCAAGTACCACCTACGCAAGAGAATTGTGGCGCAGCTCGTAATTTCCTGTTATGGGTTCTGTAAATTACAGCTCCTAGCCCTACTAAACAGGTCTTGTACTTGGATTCAAGGCGTTAAGTTTGAGTCAATGGAAAATGCATTAATGCATTCACCACGGTGTCTGATACGAGAAGAACTCCCTAATCAAGGAAATATGTGCCCCGTACCTTAACTATCTCCCAACCGCATGGTTTCGTAGCTCTCCTGATTTGGCTTCCACTGCTTGAGATCACGACCATTGGGATATCCAATTCGAATAAGATTCGTCCATAAACGAGTCGTCTTAGACTGGATCTCATAGCCATCGCTATCCCACGGCATATTAGAATAATCGCACGAAATATTGGTGAAGACATAGTACATCTCACTTCTATGGAAAGCTCCAGGATCCTGATCAGGCAGTGCATGAGATCAGTAGTATAGCCCCAGAGGCTGCTAATTTCCACCGGCAGCCATGCTCAAAGCAAATTGCCATATTAAGATGCCATTGAATCCTGCCACATCAGGTCACTTTGGTCGTTAGCTTCGTAGTAGGTTTTTGCCGTGCATAGATCAAAGCAGCGAGATGATAGGTTATGGCACATTTCGTTGTAGTCTCCTTTATTGGAACTGACTGTGGAGTTTGGATCCGGAGATGCTCCTGTTTCGTCCTTGTTATTACCGGCTAGGATGGGACGTTCGCGTGGTGGCTGTTGATTAGGGCTTCCCGGAAGGTGTATGGTAGGACGTAGCTATCCACAACAAGATGCCAGATTGGAGGCTCAGAAAAATCAGTAAAGCTCTCAAATTGAGTGCCATCAAATATAGTGTCGTTTAATTGACTCCATATTTACAGATTGGCAGCTGGGATCTTTCGTGGTTCCACAATCGATGAAAATTTAGTCTGATTGCCACAAAGTCAATGCTACCGGACAAAAAACACGCCACCAGGCCTATCGACGAAACGTTCACCGTATATCCAATTATAAACGGGCAGATTGGCCGAGGGATTGGTTCCAAGATTGTTGGGATCCATGTTTTGCGGTACAACTAGACAATCTTCGCTTAGCCCTCGGGGTCCTTGGTTTCTAAAACTCATGACTTATAGTATATATGCTGTATAGGTATGTGATGCCAAGCAAACCATCATTCTTCGTGCGTATATCTGGGGAAACTATACCCCGCACTACGAACTGGCCGCACTGATCAACCCGCGGACATCGGCCCTCGGCAATTTGTGACACCGGTACTTATTTTTAATATATAGAAAGCTTGAGTGCTCACGTTGAGCCGGAAAAAAAGAACCTTGTTTTAGTGCTGATAAGCCTAAGTCTTCAGTATGGCGCGCTCTGCAGTCCCCACCCAGATGATCATCCTCCCCATCCAAGGGGCGGCTCAGATCGACAACTTATCTACAAAGGAGGGCCAGACATGGTCTCGGATTTTGGATATTCTGGAGAGCTGGGCTGGCTTTCGCCGTTTTTATTGGGGACGCCATGTCGAGGAAGGACATGTGCACCTCCACATCGGTAGGATTGTCACAAAGATAACCGAGCAAGCAACTAAACAAAGATAGCTCGAGACAGTCTACACCAACACTATGCTTTCCTCGCCTCACCTGATTGGCAGCAGATTATCAAAAACCTGGTTTCTCTCGGGGTCTCCAGCGCCACAGAACTGACCGTGCGTCATGCCATGATCTCGGAATTCTCGACAAACCCCAAGAGTTTGGGGCACGGGGCTCCGGTGAGCGGAACTGCTATTTATTTGACCCCTGACCCCGCTGGATGGAAGAAAACGTGGGCGCTATGGACGAGTATTGTCTCCAAGGTGCCTGGATGCTTAGGGGTAACGGGTGGGTGGGTGGTGGAGCCTGTTGAGGGGAACCTTTCCTATATTGTCTATGTGGGATGGGAGAGCATCGAGGTCCACGACTCATACCACTATACCAAGCACTTCCGACAGCGAGCGATTATTCTTCGCGAGCATAACGCGGGGTTTCGTGAGTATGGTCATGTTGCATTTACTCATTCGCGGTCTCGTCATCAAGCAAATCTTTAATTTGATCAGTAATCAGATAGGGGTTGATCCTTGCAACTGTAGCAATTTCCCGTTGAAGAAAAACCGGTTCTTCCGAGAGTTGAGTCAGCTTACGAGGTAGACAGGAACCGCTAGGAGATATCCGGTTAGTAGGACCATGCCAGCGTGCGATAGCCGGGATAACAGTATATTTCTTTTTCTCCAGCCAGTGAGATATCTGTGAAGCTCAGTGTTCCTGTCAGATATAATTATGGAAATCAGATGAACGTCACGGTTACAGTAAGGCGGCAAGTGAATGAAACCTCGTTGAAACGAGCGTAATTTTTAGATACCAGCCTCAAGTGGCTGAGCGTATCGTACCTAAGTTCCTAAGTACTCCACCCGCCAACTTTGGCTGCGCAAGTACTTCAAGCCCGTCGTGTTCCGCCGTATCGGCCAATCACATTACTTGATGGAACCGACCAAAGTCTCTTTTGCTTCCCCCCCTCCCCCTACTCCTCCCATCTTCCCCTTATACAAAGGTCCAGCAGGCAAGCTCTCGTGCTCCTCCAATTTATTTCTTCTCGCCGAAGACCATAACCCATCCGGACCCCTCTGGAAGGCCAGGTACCAATTGGGTACTAGACGAACTTGGCCGCGTGTGCGCCTCCCAAGCCGATCCACACCCCAAACTCTTTCAACTTCCCTGCTATTACAATTTCCATTGTTTCTGGCAATTGAAAGATTTCAAGTTGGCTAGTGCGTTGGAAAACTTGAAACCGTCAATCACCAGCTCCGCTTCAAAACATCCCCCGAGGCCGATATTGCTGCACTACTGCAAGTGGGCGCTGAAACCCGCAGATTGCTTGACCCGTCAGCCGCGCGCATTGGAGGCCCAGAGCACGTCTTCCTGCCTGAAGGTGGCCTGCGCTACTACTCTGTTCACCCTACCCCCACCTCTTAGAAATCTTCGCCACAGGATTTTCATACGACCGGGTGAACAGACTGGATTACCTCAAAAATTGGTGCCAAGTGAAAGGTCTGCTTCGTCAAGCATCCGCTCAACATGACCGAATTCCGAGTGCCTATGCACCAGGGTCCCCCTCCCCGGAAACCTATACACAATGCCCAACATGGCTACCCTTACCAGCCCTACGATGCCCCTAGAAATCTTGTGCCTCACTCAGCTGCGCCCTTAACAACCCACAGTCGCACTCGCACCACCTCCTCCCACGTGCTCCCCTATGGATCAGGCTCCCATCAACATTATCAACAAGCGCCCCCGGCTATGCCACACCACGCCATGCCTCCTCCCACCGGTTTCCCACCTTCACGGCGGCTTTCCAGCACCACTACGTCGACTACATCAACCGGTAACCACATGCCGCACACAGACCCAAATATCCGACGAAGCGCCTCCAACCGCTCGGCAAGTTCGCAACTCGGGTATGTTGCTCTGATGCGGCGGCAAAAAGCGACCGTCTGGTGCGATCGAGCGCAATCAGAAGATGCTCGCATGCGCGAGGCAGCACTGCGGGACAAGAAGAGAGCGTATCTTGAGGTCCATGGCGCAGGCGCCGGTCGTTCAGGCGGTTCTAGCGGAAAGATTCGACACGGAGGCAAAGCGGGACTGGATTTCTCGCCATCGAATTTGGTGAGCGCCAAGGTTCCCGTCCGACTCAGTGCAAACGAGATCGGCGATGCCGACGACGATGCTAGTAGTGAGGGCGGTATCATTCACCGCAGGACTGGCAGTGGCCGCAGCTCGCTTGGAAGCAACCGGTACCCCAGCGGTTACCAGCGGCCGCAAGGCACCATGGGAAGCAATAGCACACCGCCTAATGAGAAGAGTGATCTGCCTGATGTCTCTGAAAACACCCCCGCTGAGATGCAGGAGGAGGAGAAGAGCCGATTGTCATCACTTATCAAGGATGATGCTGCAACAACACATAGCAGCGAACAGGAAGACATGGTTGGTGATATGGAGGCTCCCAGTGCAGCTGTTGCATCAAGCCAGAAGATTCACAAGGCCGATGAGCTACGGCGACGAGGTAGTGTCGACGAGCGGACTACTTCTATGACCAATGTGCGACTCTTCGTTGCAAACCCTGATCTTAGTGATTAGGATGCTGGGACCTCCTTATTTGCCAATTACGCAGCGTCTATTTTAATCTGTTTGCTGTTTCTTTTCCCTTCCCCTCCTTTTTTGATGACCTCCAACCTTCGGAAGTGACCTCTTTATTTTTTTTATTACTCTGCAACGCTGCACATAATACCTCCTCCCTTGACACTTCCTGTCTAACTGCACTCAGCAGGCCTTGATGGTTTGCTCAAGTGTTGCAACTTATGTCAATACTTCTGCCTCTCTGTTTCTGTGGTGCTTACAATCCCAGCCTCTCCGTGCTGGGAAATCAATGTGGGAAACGTGGAAGGACTGGCTGCTTGACTTGTCTGCTTGCGCCTTTACCCTTGCATCCGGTATTCTCCCGCTTTTATTACTTCTTATAGCTCCAATATGATCAGAGATATTAATTGTAACCTTGTAGTTTTTTCGTGCATTTAGTTTTGTATGTTGTGCAATCCTTTAGGGCTTTGATTCTCCAACGTATCTTGTACTACATCATAGATTTTAAAGTGTCAAAACTGAGACTCAGGTTATTTAGAGAAAGCCAAAAGCTTTTATTCCCTTTTTACTAGCATTTAAAGGATCATATACTCCGCTCAGACGAATCGAATATCTTATGTTGGGCACTACATGTTACATAAGACTACACGTGACGTACCTTATCGGACGCGGACGCGAGTTGATTGAAACGCGTTCATTGTCAACCCGCCAGTCCACTTCCCTTTGGAGAGGAGCACCACACCACCCAGAATACGACTCACATTCCTTCATATTTCCTTTGTGTCCGATCATATCAGCGTGGTATTATAGATTTCGCCTAAAAGCTACGTTGATTGTCAATAGGGCACAAATTCGAATTCCAGGGTCACACGATCCACACACCCCATCGGCGACCCCGATGAACTCCCCTAAAATGAGCCTCTCTCCATTGCCGCCTCCGTCCTTCGCATCACCTGCAAGCCCACGCAAACGATCCATCCATGAAGTGGACGGTGCAGCGCTTCCATCTGTGGGCCCTAAACGGGCGCTAACAACCTACACCGAGAACAATCAGGAAAATCATGACCCGACTTCGGGGCCACAAAAAGAAGCAACAGGATTGAATGACAGAGACCATACTACTGTTCAGCCACCACCACAGGTAGTGATTCCTGTCAAGACCCCCGACCAGTCTCCCGTTGCCCGAACCATTGAAACTACACTTGTTCCGTCGACTGCTGGGGAATCAAATCAAGGGTCACCTGTGAAGTCTGACATGACTGTTGCCAAAAAGCGCAAGCTGTCACCAGCTAGCAAGGAGATTAAAGACAAGCAACGATTAGAAGAAAAGGCAAAAAAAGAAGAGGAGAAGAAGAAGCGAGAAGAGGAAAAGCGCCTTAGGGAAGAGGAGAGAAAAAAGCGGGATGCCGAGCGAGAAGAAGAAAAGCGCCTGAAGGAGGACGAGAAGAAGAAACGGGAAGCCGAACGAGAGGAAAAGAAAAAGGCCAAAGAAGAGGAGAAGGCTGCTAAAGAGGTTGCGAAAGAAGATGATAAACGCCGAAAGGAGGAGGCCAAGCTTAAGAAGGAGAGGGTATGATATGCCATGATGCTAATGATCTTGATTGCACACATAATTAACTTTAATAACTTTGAAAAACAGGCGCAACCTAAGCTCAATTCATTCTTCGCGAAACCTCAAGTCCCTGCTTCCCCGACAAAGAGCATCTCATCACCACAGAAAGCTGCACCCGTCAATAATGCAATTACTGGAACTTCTCAGCCACCTGTGTCTGACTATGCCAAAGCTTTCCCGGACTTCTTCTTACAGTCCCATACTATCGTGGCTCCTCCACATCGCTTTGAGCGTGACACTAACGCCTTGGCCCATGTTCAGAACAGGATTGATGCTTCTCTAAATCTCCAGAACGGCACCTACGAACACCAACCCTTCCGTCCCACCGAAATCTTCAATCTAATTCCATATCAAAGACGTTGTGGTCGCCAAGCGCATTCCGTTAAGGAAATCTTGCAACGCATGCATACCGTCAGTGATGCGGCCAACCAGCCAGCTATCGCGTCGGCATCAGTCAAATCTGACTTGAGCCATATCCCCATGAAGTCGCTCAAGTTTGGCGAAGATGTTCGTCCGGCTTACCAGGGCACATATACTCGTCCCATCCCAAAGGCCTTGGCGCACAAGGTCGCTCGCAATCCATACCGCCGCGGTCTACCGGAAACCGACTACGACTATGATTCGGAGGCCGAATGGGAAGAACCTGAAGAGGGCGAGGACTTGGATTCTGAAGAAGAGGAAGAAGCCAGCGATGAAGGCGAGGATGACATGGACGAATTCCTAGATGACGAGGATGACGCGCTGAAAGAGAACAAGCGGCGTCTGATTGTTGGCGAGCTTGAACCTGTCTGCAGCGGGATTCGCTGGGCAACGGATGGCGTCGACGAGGAATTCAAGGGGTACCGGATGGAAGTAATCTCCGATACCGTCAAGTTCCCTATCGATCCATTTTCCACTGCATACTGGCAGAAGCCTCGTGCGACCGACCAGGCGCCCAAGGGCCGGGTTACCCAGAAGCCGGGTGGTTCCCTTGATGTGTTCCGGGTGCAACCTGGTACTGATGCAGCCGCGGTTGTCAGTACACTCCCCCCGCCACCACCGACCTTCAAAGCCAAGCGTCCATTTCCGCCTGAACAGTTGTCAGAGTTTAAAGAGGTGGTTGAGGGTAGTGATTTGAGTAAGATTGGAGTTATTGAGATTCTTAAGAAACGGTACGTTTCACTCCCAGATTCTCCTCCCATCTGAAAGCCTCATACTAATTCGATACTGTATATGCAGGTTCCCCAAGGTCTCGAAAGACACGTTGAAGGCCACGCTGGATCAAGTTGCGGTGCGCGTGGGCCAAAAAGAGGTGGACAAGAAATGGGTCTGTCGGTGACCTGTTTATGCACGATTAGGTGTTCTGATTTACTTCACTGTTGCATTTACTATGGCGTGGCGTTTGGGTGATGATGTCCTGAAGCATTTCCGTCATGTCTATTTATGAGTAAGCAGAAGGGGCCCTATAGGTGTTTTTTACTTTGCTTTTCCCCCCATTTTTTCTTTTCTTCTTCTTTTCTTCCTTTCGGAGACTAAAATATCCTGCATCGGAGGTGGATGTCCCGGTGTTCTACTCTGGTCTGATCACAGATATACTGTGGCTACTTGTATGGCATGGACCAATGGAAAGACAGGATGATCCGTCTTTTTTGATTTGCTGCAGTAGGATCAGAGTCATTCTGCATGTAGAACTTAGTCTAGTGGATATGGTTTGCCGGTCTTTTCCAAGGTTTGAAGATGGAGGCAAATGAAAAGCCTACTTTCTTTCTCCATAACAACCACAGCTGAAAAACTGATAGATATTGACACGATCTCAACTCTGTACAAATCAGCCCTGTTCTTCCGAACTTTCCCCACCTTGGAACCAGTAACTGAAAGATTTTCCACACATACCATTGGTCACACTCCGATCCATGCGCGGACAGCAGAAGCTGACTCCGCAGAACTGGCAAGGAGGGCGACGAGCGAATCAAATAGCCAGTTTGGACTGTCCACCTCACTCCTGCATGCAGTGCCAACGCATCGTTGTCCGTGTACTCGGTACAAGTCACCAATGTACTGCAGTAACCCCTTGCTGCTGGACACTTGCTCGTCTAGTACTGGTTTAGTAACTATCCAGTACTTCATACTTGATTAACTTGAACTCCGAGACAACTCGTCTGCTGCAACTGACCGTTTCGAGTCGCGATCGCTTCGTCTCGCGTTCGATTATACAACGCTTGTGATTTTATACCTTTCTTTCTTTTCTATCTTCTAACCCCTCCTTTTGACTTCTCTCCCCCTCTCTCCTTTCTCCCACCTTGGTCTATTCCTATCCATCCTGGACCACTTTTCTTATTCCGCTACCCCGTCCGACCGGGTTCGTGGTCCTGAACACCGCCCGGCTCCTTGCCCCGCGATAGAGCCATGCGATAAGGATCCGCCAACGGTGGCCAGGGGCATCGAGCGACAGTGCACTCCACCCTCTGGCGCGAGTCTGGACAAGATGGTGGACCAAGAGGATTATTCACCGTCTTCGCTAGCTTCACAAACCAGTGCGTTATTTTCCTATAATTTGTTGGGGTAAAGGTTAGGGAACCAACCAACCAACCAACCCCACTGTTTATTTGCTATTTGCGTTTCGGTGCCTGATTTGGTCCCAATCTAACCCCGACTTGTAGCACTGCGGATTCCCGTTCTCCAGACTGATCCACCATGTGATTCGTCGCTTTGCGCTGATCCCGCATCGGTGCCTCTTCCTCCTTCTCCCCCAGCGTCGCCCTCTGCGACCATGTCCCCCGTGTTATCGACTGTTCCCGTAGCGGAACCAAACGTGGGGCCAGGTGAGTTGGATGGCTCGGCCCGTTCCAGTACCAGGTTGATGGCCGACATCGAATCTGAATCTCCGCGCGACGATGATTCACCTATTGCGCCCACGATATCTAAGAAGTCCAAGGATGATGTTTTCCAGGTATCCTTTGAAGATTTTGCCACCCGGTATCACCAGAGCCAGCGGAAACAAGCCCAGAGGAAGCGACTAGAACAGCGTTTGCGCGCGACCAAGGTATCCATCGGGGTCTCCGCGCGCATGATTCGTATCGGGAATACTGTTCACCGCGGCCTTGTTGAAGCTCTAAAATATGATGACAAGGCCAACTTCATTGCCCTATATCATATGCTCTATGATCTTCAGGAGTCCTGTGTTTCCAACTCCCGTCGCGAGGATTCTAATGACTCCCCGGACGACCGTGAACTATCCCCGGATGCCGATCTGGACCATTCCTCGGATTTCTTTCATCAATTAAGCCCCCAATCCCGGGTGGACTTACTGGAGATTTTACGACTGGTTCGCTCTGACTCACAGTTCTTGGTCGATCGTCTACGCAGTTTCACCTCAACCCAGCTGGCTGCATTTACGGCGCCAGCGACCGCGTTGGATAGCGGTGACCCGGCCTTTCCTTCTTCCCGCCATCGGGCTCAGTACTCCTATAATCGATCTGCCTTTAAGGATCATGCGTTTGCCTTCGAAAGGACAGATCCGCTATCCATCTTGCTTTCTAATGTTTACGCCGCGCCGTTGGAGCCTGAGACACCGGAAGCCCGGTTGCGCGTGGATGTCTGGTCGTCCGTCTGTGCTCAACTAATCTCCCATGGAAGTAATAGATTTTATCCATTGATCAGCCAGATCCTTTCTTCCTGGGCTACTGGCAGCAACTGGAAAGCCCGTCCCAAATTTGAGCTTTACCTTATGGATATTTTACAAACCGGAGCCTTTCTCTTGGAACACACTGACACCTCTCCCGAGGCTTTGGACCCCTTGCGAACAGATGCCGCAGAGGAGTTCTTTGCTTCTGCCATTAATGACCTATTCCGGGTGCTCGATGATTCAGATGGTGGCTTCCCTCGTGCAGTCCTGCAGTTTGCCAAGGCAGTCCTCAGAAAAATCGATAACCCTGACATTCGCAGCCGCTTCCTGGAGTACCTGTTCCTCCAATGGTTCTTCCCCAAATTTCTCTTCGGCGCCTTGACTTACCCTGAGGTATGAGTGTTGATTTCTATGGCGAGTAAGTGCTAATGATATTTTGGTTTCACAGACGCACGGCTTATTGCTCGATTTTCATATTCGGAAGGATGCGCGCGACAAGTTACTCAACCAAGTCGGCATGCGAGCATATTCCCAAGTTTTTGCCGTGTTGCGCTCCATGTGAGTCTTCCCTCTTGCACTGCGCGTGCATTCGTTGATATATATCAATATGGGTTCATTATGCTGACTTTATTGAAGGCATCATTTCTCTGTATTGCGACCCTCTATCAAGGAGCGGGTGCTCAGCATGCTTGGTAAATTTGAAAGTGTTGTCACTCCCAAGACTTCGACGATTGAACTGTCTTCATTCTCGGCGACCGATCCAAGCCGCCACAACTCTTCATCGGCTTTCCTCTTGTTATCCGCTACCGACGTGCTCACACTCTTAGACGCTCTTTTCCCGCAAACTTTTTCTTCATTCCATTCTAGCCCAGCTTCTACCGGCATCGCGCCCTGGTCTGCAAGTCTTTCACCTACTTATAAAACTCGGCCGGAGCCGTTTGCTGAACCTGGCTTTTTCCGTCCGAACTACGATACAAGTCCGCGACCCTCATCTCAAAGTGGATCTATATTCTCCATGGAATCATCTACAGTCTCTGTCCCTGAGACTGGTCTTGCCCGGACCGCCGCTCGGATCCGCTTTGAGCTGACCGATCTGGATGAACCCAGTGAGCGCGCGAAATTGGAACATCCATCTGACGAGCACTGGACAAGTTTTTCTGTTTCCAAAGATGGCCATGGTCTCACCTGGAGTTTACTTCCTGCCCGTGAGCCCGAATCATTAAAAACATCCGCAGTTGAGAGTGATGATGATACCCAATCTACGAACCTAGGCCTTGAAGAAAACTATGAGGCGCTTCAAACCGCAATCGTCCGTCTAGTTAAGGAGAACCACCTTTACAACTCCGATGATTACGATGGGTCTTCAAGATCTCCACAGCTTGCCCCTATGTCTTTGAAGCAACGCTTCAACCAAGCCATGGCTTCTACCACAAATGACTCTGACTTCGTTGGCGCCCATTATTGGTGGAATGCGTCACGTCAACTTCGACAGGGGCGATTATCTGGCTCCTTGGATATTGCAGACGATTCATGGATTCTCGGCCCAATGAACAATTCGTGCATTCGCTCCTTGAAGAAATCACGGGCTGTCGTCGAGCGTTGCGAGACAGACTTTGTTTCCCTAGATCACAGTTTGCGTCGGCTGCAAACCCAGGTCAAGGATCTCATGACCACCATGTCTAAGGTACGAAACAAGATGTGGTACATGACCGATGTCAAGAACTCCATGAGGTACGAAGAAGCCAGGCATGTGGCCATGGCCCTTAGGACAATGTCTACGCTAGCATTGATTGAGGCCCCTGAAGAGTCAAGATCTCGCAGTACAGCTCGATCATTAGGCGGCTCCCTGTTCCAGAAACCCGAGCTACAAGTGATGAACATCATGAAGGCACCAAGCAGTCAGGGTGGCCCTAAGAAACTATCCGACGAGCAAGTTGAACTGACCCGCAAATGGTTGTCTCACAATGGCATCGAAAACTTCTGCAAAGGTGAAGAGAGAATCCATCGATTCTGCTATGAAGTGCAGACTAGTATCAATCGTCTCGTGGGTGAGACCATGGCAGAGACCCCTGTGCTGTGGGCCAGTGAACTCTTTCAGAGGGAACGGGCAAAGTACGAGGGCTACGGCACTCGCTCTTTTCCTGGATTGTCTATGCCAACTACACCACGTCCTTCGACGACTACGAGTGAAGATCCAATGCATTATTCCCATCTGTATGGATCTAATCTCCCGATCCCCGACCCATTGGCCAGACTGTCCCAGGATGTCCCATCTCTTGGTCGCAAAACTTCCATCCAGAGCTTAGTGTCAGACAAATGGCGACCCCAACGAGATATGCCGTCCGCTGATGTCAGCTCTATCGGTGGCTCCCCGAATCGTGCTGCTTCTACCTCGACTGGGGATACATTCAGTACCTTCTGGTCTGGTGCTCAACGCCATCCCATGTATGCCACCAGTTCTTCCAGCATGTACTCGAGGCCCCCGTCCATGTTCAGCGAGACCGCGACTCGACAGCCTCGTCGCACTGAACGTAAAACACAAGGAAAAACTGCATTCATGGACAACTTGCGTCAAACACTTACTAGTCTTCTACTCAGTGATTTGGGCTCTCCAGTCTGGAGCTGTGGCAGCGAGACCGATGCCTGGTTCACAAATATCCTTGACCAGAATCGTATCAGGAAGCAAATGCAGAGGAGGGCTGCCGTGCAGAAATTTTATGCTGACTACGATGAGCGGTCTCAACATCTTCGTGACCGGCGACGGTCATTTGGGGGTCGACGGAGCAGGTCTCTAGATACTCCCAGTATGCGCACGCGCGCTACCACTGCCAAACCTGAACCCTCCACTGCCAAGCAGGACTCCTCCCAGGAAGAGGACAGCTCTGCTTTCTCATACAAATCAGTCTTCCACCGACTGATTGAGGTGTTCTCGCGACATGGCAACCCATTTGTCAAACTTAATGCACTGCGAGACTTGCGGTCGTTGGTTGTGGCCTCACTAATATCATCTCAAGACGGAGATACCACCAATGCCAACGGCCAGGAAGTATCCGCTGAGGCTGAAAGGGGACGGAATAATGGCCTCAGGCCGCGCCAGAGAACATCGCGCCATAGCATCTCGGAGACTCAATTGCCTAAAGTGGCCCAAATGGAAGCAGGACCTTCCGTCTCTTCTCCGCCAGAGTCGGTCACCTGTGGCTCACGTCAATCAGCCTTCTACTCTCCGTCAGAAGATAAAATTGTGGCTACCCTCCGCGACCTGATCCTCGAAGTGAACCCCAAGACGCTTTTCCGGGATCTTCAATTCATCTCAGCATTTGTTCCTGCAGACCAGCTGAGCAAAAGCGACCGAGGCACAGCCTTCCTGCAATTTGGCCTTGCCGCACTCAGCCTCAAGGACGAAGTCTGCCATAGTATGGTTGAAATCGCAGACCGCATCGTCTCTCAGGAGCTCATGCGTCGTCACCCTCTCCCAGGCGCAGACTTCTACCCACGGCCAGGTCATGCTATTGAAGACGCAGCGAGGATGTGGATCATCACCGCTCAAGAAGGTAACCCCATTGCTCAGCGCGAACTCGCTATCCTCTACCTTACCCATCCTGAGCTCTTACCTCGCGTCACACTGCCACTTACTCGTCCTCGAGATACCTTCAAGGCTGAGATGATGTATATGCGTGGTAAAGATTCAAAATCAGATCCGCAAAGTATGTGTCTGGCACTGCACTGGATGCAGTTGTCTGCTAGTGGAGGTGATGTGCTCGCTCGCAACCGGCTTCGTGAGCGGGAGGAGTTTGAATCTATTGCATGAGGATGTCTTTCTTTCTCTCCCTCTTTTTCCACTTCTTTATGATTATTTTCCTTCTATACTTACCGATCACTTCCCCTTCCCCTTTCCCTTCTTCTTTTTCATTTCTTTCTCTTTTTCTTCTATTTTGGTTTATCTACACGAGGCGGGCCTTGGCTTTTGCATATGCAGATACCCCCCATTCTGGGCTTTATCTGGTGTTAGAGGAGATATATTTGATTCTTACCGTGCCTTTAAGAGACCTTATTGGACATTTGGATGTAGCATGGGCGTGTGATGGCGTTCCTGTATGCATTGAAAGACTGGGCGGTCTATTATTCTGGGATTTCTGAAGCATGCGATTTATTGAAGATTTAGGCACATAATATGAATAAACCAATTATCTGTTTCATTTACCAAATACCTCATATAATTCCATTCCAAGGTTCCAAGGTTGTGTCTGCTTGTCAATGTCACCAAGTTATAGCTGACCAAATCCTATCCTGGTGTAGCCAATACATTCGAAGGATCGAACTTGGAACATCCATCCAGCCTGTATGCGACGGGATATCGAGGAGATATTTCATGCATAATGACGACAGATCTTTTGGTTATCTCCGCGTTATCTACTCCGCAATGGAATGAGGGTGTATGAAGCTGAATGATGCAATCCAGGGTGGTCTGGACGATCTTTTATTGGTTCTAAGATGATCTCTTCATGCATTGAACTTCGGATCTTGAAGTTAACTGGCTGGATGAATATAAGACTCGGTCTGTTTCCGCCGAGTGCTGGATAAAGTAGTTAAAATCCCGAGAACGATCCATGTAACTGTCTACATGCTTGAAACAAGAAAGTCTACTGTCAGTACAGTCATGGTGGTCAATGCAACCTCGGAGTATTGCCTGGGAGTAAATTTGTCATCGTTCCAAGGTCAAAAAGAGATGAGGCTATTTGCAACATCAGAGGTATAAGCTTAGAATAAGCCTCACTCCATATTGATAAGCAAGAGAGCAAAAAAGTAAGTGGACTGAGTTTCAATCATAGCCAAAGAGAAAGATTCTCGGTGCCCAACTATGTGACCAGCTCATCAGAGAAGGTGATGCCGAACACGTCAGGCGCCGACGGGACCCGACGTCATCACGCCCCACGTGCCGCCCTTGCCCAGCCTCGCAGCTGACTTGACTGTATTAAGACGAGGCTTTCGAGGCTTTTTTACATTTCTTTTTTTATACCTCAAGGCTCTGTTTCAGATCTAACCAACCATATTGTTCTGTGGTTTCGCGTACCTACATCGCACGACCACCTTTCAGCTGAACCCTATCCGTCCATCTGACACAACGGCTGACAGCCCACTTCAACCTGCCCCTCAAAAAGATCCACGTCCGCTTGAAATCGGACGGCACTCTCATCCTCACTCCCACTCAAGATGACAACCGCACAACATATGCCTGCGAAGGCTTATAGCAGTGACAATGTACACCACCGACCGAAAGGTGAATATGTTGTTCCTAGGAAGCGCTACCGCGGGGGGCCTGGTGAGGAAAATCTGTTGCTAACGACTACCGGCTTCCGCCACGATAACAGGAATTCTTAAAAACTCTCGCTCATTTCAAAACGTTCCCATCGCTGAAACGGACAGGCCCGCTGTGCCACCGTCCATCGCTGAACCTGCCGATACTAAAGATTTGACGCTACAAAATACTCTGCAAAACGCCGGGCCGAGACGTCGGTCTTCAGCTTCTCAGACGGGGCACGGGTCTCGCCGACAGTCCGAGGCTAGCATGGCTGACGATGATAACTCTCCCCGTTTGAAGTGGGATGAGGCGAACCTGTACCTGACAGAGCAGGAGCGCACAGCGAAGATGAAGATCGATGAGCCGAAGACACCGTATGCCCCGCACTACGACCCCGCTGAAGATGAAGAGGAGATGCGGATCGAGGATGCCAAGATTGCCTTAATCGATGCTCAGGATATTGTGGTGGATGAGCTCGACAAGGGTAAGCCTGTGCACAGGAAGGGTGTCTCGGAGGACGAAATCCCGGATTTGGAGCTTGGTGAGCCGGAGGAGGCTCATCATGGACTTGACAACTCTACCCAGGACCCACGTGTCTATCGTCAACGGAGCATGAGCACCGAGTCTCAGAAGAGTGAAAAGCATGTTCATGTGGGTACTGGGGCCAATGGGGATGCTGTGCCGGGTGATGAAGGTCTGATCACGACCGAGGAGGCGAAGGAGAAGCATCGTATCTTTGAAAACCAACGAAAGAGACATTATGAAATGAGGAACATCAAAGATTTGCTTGCGTGAGTTATCCCAGGATCCCCGAAGTATATGTCCTTCGTCCTAACTAGACATTTCTGATATAGTCACCCCGAAGAATTGGATGAGATGGAAGAAGACGAGGATGAGACCGAGCCCGGTCCTCCTCCCTCTATTCCTCAGATTCCGGAGCGCTTTCGCAGTGGTCAATAGTCAGTTCAATTCTTAAATTCGTGTGCTGTTATTTGATTGTCTCCCCTCTCGGTGATGCAAATGTCCTTCACGATCTTTTCTTTCTGCATGTTCCAATCCTGAATATCCCCTAAGCGAATGCTTTTTTCTCATTTTTTTCTCTTCTGGATGTGGCCCATGTCTCGTTCTATTCGATTGGGCTGGTTCGGTTGCCCAATGATCTTTTCAATCTAGAATTGTGGAGGTTCAATGTTATCATCTCTTCGGGCATCCCCGTTCTATATGGGGCATGGTCTGCAGCCTTGAATCTTGACCCCATTTCTTCAAATTTGTATCTGATGGTAGCCTAAGTCAAGGTTCGTGGAATTAGAATGGTGGTTAGAAATTGCAATTGGAGCTTACGCCAATTGAGATTACTAGACTAATAAATCATAGCCTTCTTGATCTAGAGAACATATCTATAAAGCTAACCTTGAATTAGCCTTTACATCCGTCATTAATCTTAGAATCACTCACGGTCGTTGACTGGAGCTATGCCAAGAGGCTTAATGTGGGGCTAATTAAATGACTACTGGGCTAAAGGAAATGAGATGGTGGATGGAAGTAATAAAACATAGCTTTTGCTGTTAGAAGTAAGATTAGGTCTTGTAGGTAATCTATAATTGTGTGGGGCATCTAAAAATGGCACCGTTGATGCTCAGGGCCATGGTCACAGGCCTATGTATATGGAGCCAGAATAATCATAGACTTCTATATTGCATGTTATAGACCTAAACAAAAACAACATACCACATAAGATACGAGTTTAAAAAAAGAAAGTTCAGGGGAAATGAATGCATGAAACAAACAGAGTTGGTACATCGTGTTCAGACTGGGCCTAATAAGGCCTAGACTGGCACGGCTGATCAAATTTAGAATACATTAAGCTATGTTACTTGATGTACATATTCGGGCCTGACTTTTCCTTACCCAATAATATTACAAGAGAAATAGCATGACCCTCTAGTATGGCTGCATATAGGCATAGGAACACGTATTTAGGTTCAAGGTGCCTATAATATAGGTCGTGCAACCAGGATGACAGGTGGGGACATGTGTGGGCCAAAGATTGATAAGTGGTCCCGACTAATTATTGACAAGGCAGCTAAGCTAGCCCCTGCCGCATCTTTTTTCCCCCTGAGATAATGTTTGTCCTCCTTTTTCCTCTCTCTCCATCTTTCATCCTTTCTTCCAAAATACCTATCCACCATGTCTGATCCCAAGCCTGTTGAGCAGACTCCGGCTGCTGAGCCCGCGAAGCTCGAGGAGATTGTGGAAACCACCGATAAGCCCTCGGAGACTCCCGCTGCCCCAGCGACCGAAAACATTAACACCGACGAAGCTCCTAAGGAGGAAGCTCCCAAGGCCACCGAGGAGCCCGCTACCACTGAAGCCGCTAAGCCTGAGAATGAGGCTGCGCCAGCTGCTGCCACCACCGAGCCCGAGGCTAAGCCCGAGGAAAAGAAGCCCGAATACCTGACCAACATTCCCTCTCTGGGCCAGTTTTTCGAGCATCTCCCCTCTATTCTCAGCAAGACCGGCCACAGTGAGATGTGGGGTGTATCCCTAAAGGATAGCGACGATATCCCCACGGTCAATGTGCTGATCAAGTTCCTGCGCGCCAACGAGGGCAACCTCTCCGGAGCCGAGGAGCAGCTGCGCAAGGCATTGGAATGGCGCAAGCAGACCAACCCACTGGAGCTCATTCAGTCGGGCAAGTACAGCGCCCGCAAGTACGGTGGTTTGGGATACCTGACAACCTACGAGCAAGATGGACGCCCGCTTGTGTTTACATGGAACATCTACGGCGCTGTCAAGGACATGAACGCCACCTTCTCGGATTCCGACGAGTAAGTCATACAACAATGCATTTGTCCTGGAATAGACAAACTAATAATAAAAAGATTCGTTAAATGGCGCGCCGCCCTCATGGAGCTTGCCGTCCAGGAGCTGAATATGAAGGATGCCACCACTGTTATCGACTACGATGGCGAGAAGGACCCTTACCAGATGATCCAGGTGCACGATTACCTGAATGTCAAGTTCCTTCGCATGGACCCCGCTGTGCGCACTGCGACCAAGAAGACCATTGATGTCTTCTCCACCGCTTACCCCGAGTTGCTGCGCGAGAAGTTCTTCGTCAACGTCCCCGCTATCATGGGTTGGATGTTCTCGGCTATGAAGCTCATTTTGAGCCGCAACACTACTCGCAAGTTCCACCCCATCTCCAACGGTGCCAACTTGGCTCGCGAGTTCCCTGCTTCAATCGCCAATCAGATCCCCACTGTGTACGGTGGAAAGGGTGTTGCATTGAAGGATGGGGCGCGGTCGGTTCCGTTGACTGAGGATGAGCAACCCAAGGAGGAGGCTAAGCCTGCCGAGCCTGCTACTGAGACCGCTGCTCCCGTGGCCGCTGCCCCCGAGGCTGCTGCTGCTGCTGAGACTGCTGCTGTCGAGACCCCTGCCAAGGAGGAGCCTGCTAAGGAAGAATCTAAGGAGGAGACCAAGGCAGAGGCCAAGGAAGAAACCAAGGAAGAGTCAAAGACGACTACCGAGGTTGAAGCGGCCTCATAAATTGCCCCCTAATATGGACACTAGTCGATTGTGATACCCGGATGAGCAGTGGCCGATACTCTCCATTCTTGTTTTAGCCTTAGGCATTTATTGTCTCCTTGTCTTTCTAGATCAGCAAGCTTTTTCAGCTCTAATAATACCATTTCAGTTTTATTTGCTACTTCGAAGTAAGAGTGCATATAGTAAGCTGGATAGTGCCCACATTGGCGGTATACCGTGGCAAAACAGAGCTGTTGGGAGACGCACTAAAACCAACCGCGCAACCATCCACTTTGTCACCGTAAGCTTCCCTCCTTCCATGGAATTCAATTGAAGATCGCGTGCCTTGTCGCATCGCATCATTTGATATTTTATCTGATCATTTCAAGACCTGACATACCCAAGAATGCGCCTCTCTGTTCATTGAACAAAGTTTTACGATCCATCCTCACTTCCTCTCCTCGCCCGACCCACCATCATTCCTGCATTCACGAAACCCCGATCGGTTCATCGCACCAGCGCTACGCGCCATATTGATCCATCATGTCGGTCTGGAACCCAGACAACATTCGGGATGTTGCTGAGTCGGCTGGTCTCACAAACCTCAGCCATGATGTGACCGAGAACCTCGCCCGCGACGTGGAATATCGAGTTGCGCAAGTCCTAGAGGAGGCACTCAAGGCCATGCGCCAAGGAAAGCGCACAATCTTGACAACTCAGGATATCTCCCTTGCTCTCCGAAACCTGGATGTGGAACCTCTCTATGGATACGAATCTCTTCGCCCGTTGCGCTTCGGAGAAGCATCGCTGGGACCCGGTCAACCGCTGTTCTATCTTGAAGACGAGGAGGTGGACTTTGAGAAATTGATCAATGCCCCATTGCCCAAAGTCCCCCGGGAGGTGTCTTTCACAGGTTGGTCAACACTATCATTCCCTACCCTCCGGCTTCGCTGACATCCTTCATAGCTCATTGGCTCGCCGTGGAAGGTGTGCAGCCCTCTATTCCCCAGAATCCGACTGCCGCAGACTCTCGGAACCTCGAGCTGGTCTCGAAGGGACCAAATGCCAATTCCACATTAGCGGCGATGAGTGGGACGGGTGACGTGGCTGTGAAACCCTTGGTGAAGCATGTGCTTTCCAAAGAGTTGCAGTTGTACTTTGAGAAGGTCTGCAGTGCGTTCTTGGACGAGACAAGTGAGGACTACCGGACGTCCGGATATGCCAGTCTACGGGAGGACCCTGGCCTACATCAATTAGTACCATACTTTGTGCAGTTTATCGCCGAGAAGGTCACACACGGCCTCAAGGATATTTTTGTCCTAACACAAGTTATGCACATGGCTGAGGCTCTGGTGCAGAACCAATCCCTCTACGTCGACCCATATGTATGTTTGCGTGTACTCGATCTGATCTATCACTAAACGCTAACTGGATTCAGGTTGCATCTTTAGTGCCCTCTATTTTGACATGTCTGATAGGTCGACAGCTCGGTGGAGCTGCTGACGTGGCCGAACAATGTGCTCTTCGGGACCTGGCTGCTTCACTTCTTGGTCTCATTGCTAAGAAGTACTCCCATTCGTCTCACATGCTCAAGCCTCGCCTTGTCCGCTCGTGCCTGAAGAGCTTCCTGGATCCCTCCAAACCATTCGGTGCCCATTATGGTGCCGTAATTGGCATGCAAGCAGTAGGCGGTGCCGAGGTGATTCGCGTGCTTATGATCCCCAATCTCAGTGAATATTCAAAGCTTCTTAGTGATGGTCTTGAGGACCCTGCTCGTCGGCCCGCCGCTGAGCGGGTACTTGATGCATTGCTTGCAGTCCTGGCTTCTCTCCGGGATAGCCATGCATCCTTAGCAAATGGTCATCCGGATGTTGTCAGTGACGAGCTTCGTTCCCGTTTGATCGGCAAGGTGGGCGAACTCCTTGCAGCAAAAATTGCCGAGGCGAATGAGGTGCAGCTGGCCTATCTGCTTCTTGAATCATAGACCGGGATATTTTCTTGCATTTTCACGTACTCTCACCGATGGGAATGGAAAGGGGCAACCATTTAATGGCGTTATGAAGGAGTTTAGCAGAGTTGATTGATTTTCCAGTAGCTTTTCTGAGATGTATATCTTCAAATCAATATGGATAATATTTCCTGCTCACTACGTAATGTCCCATCTCGTCTAGCCTACGTAGGCCCTGTCGATCACGGGAGAACCCTTCCCCCAGCTTACCTAATGCGGGTCAAATTCTGAATTTAGATTTCTGCCTGGATCTACCGCCCGTGTGCCCAGACTTTGACCAAGATTTGTACGTTTTCATTTGATTTCGAACTTCAGCAACACACTATTCAGGTCCCGTCCTAGATGACCTTGTGCTGCATTTCAATCTGATTTACTGGTGTGTAACCCTTTTGTTGTCCCAAATCCGGGACATTTTGGACGTGTTGAAATACCAAGGCACTAACAGGGCTCGTTCCCTGATGTCAGACAGATTTTGCTCCGCGCCCCACGCAAGCACGGGCCCACAGACAAAATCGCGCATTTACCAACCAAACCACATCTTTTACACCGAACTTTTTTTTCACCAGCTTGTCCACCCCCTCCTTCTGAGGTCTGAAGAGTAAACACTTTTCTTGTGTTGACTACTGGTTTCCTGAAGAGACAAAACTCTCTTCTCACTGTGACATTGTCAATCTCCTCTTGGGCACTCGTCGGGCTTCTGAATCTTCGATTTGCCTATTTTGCCCCGCTGATGTTGACGATTGTGGCCTCGCGCGACATCGTGCAATTCTAAGCTGAATTTCCTCTCCTGCCTTCCATGAGCCCAAAGGATCTTCTGCGATTTCTCTCTAAGCCTGCCAAGTGAGTTGTTTTTTCTTTTTTTTCCCCCTGCAGATTCCCCTCATCACCGAGACCCAATCACAAAGTCGTACCTACTATTATGGGCTCGATAAGAAAAAGCAATTGCACTTGAGCATTGGTCTTCGTGTCTTTTTTTCCCCGAGCTTCTCAACTGCATCCTACCTTTCTGAACATGCACATCAATTTGGGAACATTCACTGACTTTCAATCGTGTTCCAGGCCTCGATAACGCGACTCCCACCCACAAACTCTTCATACTTTTACCATAAAGCAGATACACTCGTCTGCTAGACCCGATACTTTGATCGGTATCGGCATCTTCAGTACGAGGGTACTCGACTGACAGTCAACATTCCTTGCACCGTCTTCTTTCTCGCCTTCGCCTTCCTGCCCCCTTAGCACCCCTTTGGGTCTATAGGGTTCCTTCACTGCCTGGTCTGACCAGCTAAATTCCGTCCAAGGGCCTTCTCTTCTCAGACGGGCATTGCCCCCTGTTCGTCTGGGTAAGTAGACAGTGCTTCTATAGCCTTTTTGTCTCTATCCCTCTGTCTGGGTGATTCTACATCACCCATTTTCTTCCATACCCCGTTCTATACAAGTCTACCAGCCTCGGCTGCATCCATTCTCCGGAGATGGTTTACGTCGGCATTCCCCAGAATTACACCCAGTCTCCGTCCTCGTTTGCTGGGACACCCGCTTTGACCATCAATTATGAAGCCACTCAGGATCTCGACTCTTCCAATGCCTTTGAAGGCCCCGAGAAGCTTCTAGAAGTGTGGTTCGCCCCGTCTGCCAATGCGCTCGGCACTGCAGGCCCAGAGGGCCTGAAGAAAGTGCCTGGCGAGATCTGGAAGGATATGCTGGACCTGGTCAACTGTCAGGTGCTTTCCGTGGTGTCATCCGATGATGTGGATGCCTACCTGCTTTCCGAGTCCAGCATGTTTGTCTGGCCACACAAGTTGATTCTCAAGACCTGTGGAACCACCACCCTGCTGTCCGGTCTCCCTCGCATCCTCGAGATTGCTGCCTTATTTGCGGGATTTCCGCGTGCAACCGCACCACCTTCTCGGGGCATCACAGTCGCTGCGGCTCCCTACCGTGTCTTCTACAGCCGTAAAAACTACCTGTTCCCTGATCGTCAGCGTGGCCCTCACCGCAGCTGGCGTGATGAGGTCCGTAACATGGACAAATTGTTCCTCAACGGAAGCGCCTACATGATTGGCAAGATGAACGGCGAGCACTGGTACCTGTACCTGACTGAGCCTCACACCATGCTCACGCCCCCGGCTAGTCCTACAGAGGAGAGCTTTAAAGAGACCGAGACCAAGATCCTCAGCTACCCCAAGGAGGCTCCGATCGCCAAATGCGAGGAAGACGATGAGACTCTGGAGATCTTGATGACTGATCTGCAGGAGGAGAATGCAAAGCAGTTCTATCTGGACAACGCCGCCGCTGTGGCCGCGAAGAACTACCGCAACTATGACAAGGACGAGGGCATTGAGCACGTTGATGTTTTTAGCAATGGCTCCGATCTCGATGACCCTGAGGTGCAGGGTGACCGCGTTCTGCCATCCGAGCTGACCACCGAGGGTCACGCTCTTGGTGCTGTTGTCTCTGAGTCCTGTGGTCTCTCGGACATCTATCCCAAGAGCAAGTTCCCAGACGCTCGCATTGACGCGTACCTCTTCACTCCCTGTGGTTTCTCGGCCAATGGTGTCGTTCCTGCTCCAGATAGCAAGGCTCCGACTCACTATTTCACTGTGCATGTGACACCCGAGCCTCACTGCTCGTATGCATCCTTTGAGGCCAATGTCCCACATTCGCAGAATGGCAAGACTACCTCGGACATTATCCAACAGGTTGTGAACATCTTCAAGCCGGGTCGTTTCAGCATCACCTTGTTCGAGACCAAGCCTAGTGTTGATGACATCGAGGCCGATTCCAGTGGCTTCCATGAGGTGCACTCGCATCAACAGGCTCTGCGCCACAACCCCAAGAATGAGCACGTGGAGGGTTACCGTCGTGTAGACCGCATTGTTCACGATCTGAACGGATACGACCTTGTGTTCCGCTACTACGAGAGCAACGACTGGAAAGGGGGGGCACCCCGGATTGGTGAGAAGATGTAAGTCAGCTTCGGCTTATCTTCTCTCATCCGTTACTTCCCGTCGATCTGCTCTTGTAGCTATGCCTTGCATGGGGACGTTGCACCGTCGGGTCTTTTTCTTTTTCAGTTTTTCTTTGACTTTTTGTTTGCTTTTTATTTGTTCCTCAGTTCTTCAGTTCATGTTTTAGCTCGCAATGTCTTTTCATAGTACACAGCGTTGCATTCATATGCATCAAGCGCCTCGATCATTTTCTGTGTCTATGTTCTGTCGCGATGCTCTTTTGGTCCCTGTCATTACGTCCCTATCTATCCCTTCTACAGTGTTAAAATGAATCATTACTCATGGTTCACAACTTTTTATCTCGCTAATGACCGTAAATGTGTCGCCCGTACCTAGAGGTTCCTCACTGTAGATAGCTCAAACCAGCTCTACAGTGTGGGCTGATCCAGGTATCTGCAATAGAAAAGACATTGGCAAATTACCAGGTTACTCCTGGTTCATCAAGCACATTGTACGAGGGGCAATGAGGTCGCTATACTTGTACTTTTTGTGCATCAGGATAGTCAAGTTTCATCAATTTTGGTAAAGCAAGTTCATATCAATATGAAGGATGATACTGCGGACCCTCGTAGGCATTCAACTTATCCAGCTGCTGAATACGTCACTTCGTTTTAACTCAGAGCTTGATATAAAGATTAGCAAGATATTTTGATGGAGGTGCGAAAATCGGCACGTTAGCCTCGATGAAGTCTGTGAATGGAAAAGGTAGGTCAACGACTTGGATGTGAAAGCCTGGAGCATTGGTGCGTTTCCCTGATCTGTTCCAGATTGGAAAGACGAATGATACTTTTCTATAGAGAGTGTGGAAGATAGGATATGGTATAAGCGATTTACCTTAGCATTACCTACCCCCTCTTTCATCCCGGATCTCAAGTTTTAAGGAGACTCAACAAAGTCTCCACATGGACATGGGCGAAACCCCCACGCCTATTACTCAAGAGCTTTAACAGCTTCAAGGCACTAGTCGGGCGAACAATGCCCGAGCAGTTTCTCCGTTCTCTGCGCGCGAACCCCGCAACCCCAGACTTGCAAATGGCTTGGAAGGTCCGCCACATTGCCGAGGCGAGATCGCCAACATTGTTACACTTTGCCCATTTCCTTGGCAACCAATGGTATCGGCGAAATTCCTCGCTCTTTCACTTGGCTCTGGGGCTTTGCCATGGAGGAGTCTCAATCATTGGCGGATTTCAAACTTCGCGGGTACAAACTTCGCGGGTAATTGGCTAGCGATGAAAGTATGGCATGGTGACTTGACCAGCACTAAACAATCGGCAAACTCGGGGTGTTGATCGCCCGTTCGAGTGCATATGCATGATATTAATGCGTCTGATTGTCCGATTATGTATAAACCCCACATACAAAACCAACGCAACGACTCGTATTGGATTTTGCCTGTTCAAACATCGAACTCCAAAGCCTGGTCGAACCATAGATGATGAGGACTTCGTTCCTACTTTCCCTTTCGGGATGGGCTGTTATATCATCAGCGGCCCTCCATGTTGCGCAGAATGAGACCTATATCACACTCGCCAACGACCGCCTTACTGCCGTATTGCAGAAGAGTGTTGGTCAGATCATTGATCTTTCTCTAGATGGCCAAGATCTATTGGGCCCCCAGTCCGGGTCGACAGGTATAGGCCCATATCTTGATTGTTATTGCATTCCCTCGGGCTTCTACACTGCTGGGGCCACAACCCCAAGCATGGAAGTAGTGCAGGGCACAGATTCCACCGGAACCAAATATGGAGGCATGATTCTGACTGATACCTATACACCAACGGGTCAACAATTCCAACAGTACTGGTTTTTGCGGGATGGAGAGACTGGCCTGCACATGTTCAGTCGATTGACATACTACAACGAGACCACCCCTTACCTGCGCAATCTCCAAGAATTCCGAACATTGTTTCGCCCGAACAGTGATCTATGGACACATCTGGCATCAAGCGAGGTTCAGACTGCACCTTTACCGAGTAAGGATGCGATTTCAAATGAAATTGTGGTCCAAGATGCAACATGGACATTCAATAACACGCCAACTGATGCGTACTATACCCAATTCTCGGATTACTTTACCAAATACACTTTCTCGAATCGTATGGATGACCCTCTACACGATGAAAACGAGCCTCGTATTGACCAAGACATTGTGTTTAGAATGGAGAAATAACAGTGTCCACGGTATGTATGCCGATGGAAGCACGTCCACTGGGGCAACTTACGGTGCGTGGCTGGTGATGAATACCAAGGTCAGTCCAATCGCTAAAGTATTCAAGCTTCAATGGTTCCTAACAAGGTAGCATAGGATACCTATTACGGTGTAAGTCTCTTTAGCGTTTATTGCGGTGGAATTTGGAGGCTGATATTTTACATCCTAGGGGCCACTTCATTCCGATTTGACAGTTGATGGTATCGTCTACAACTACATCGTCTCCAATCATCATGGAGAGGGCACACCAAACATCACAAATGGCTTTGATCGAACATTCGGCCCCCAGTACTATCTTTTCAATGGCGGCAAAGGTTCTTCAGCATCTCTCGAAGATCTGCGATCCGAGGCAGAGGAACTGGCAAATCCTCACTGGAACGCTGCATTCTACGACTCAATTGCCAAACATGTCGTTGGATACGCCCCTTCCAGCCAGCGTGGTAGTGTAAAAGGAACAGTGAAGCTTCCCAAGGGTGCCGCCCGCCCAATTGCCATTCTCACAGTTGATGGCCAATACTTCCAAGACAACAGCGTGGTGCCAAGTTCCTATCAATACTGGACCGACATAAACAAAGATGGAAGCTTCAGCATTGACCGAGTCAAAGAAGGTAAATACCGCCTCACCATCTTTGCTGAAGGTATATTTGGAGACTTCATCCGAGATGGAATCGTCATCCGCGCAGGAAAGCAGACATCAGTCCGCGATACATGGGAGCAAGAGTCGGCAGGAATCGAGATCTGGAGAATCGGAATTCCAGACAAATCGTCGGGAGAGTTCCGCCGAGGCAGCGCAAGAGATCCTACCCACCCACTACACCCACCCGAGTATCTGATCTACTGGGGTGCGTATGACTGGCGTGCCGACTTCCCATGTGGTATCAACTACACCATCGGGACCAGTGACCCGGCCACCGATCTTAGTACTGTTCACTGGTCAGTCTTTGGTCCGACGGCCGGAGATTCCTACGTCGAGTACGACACAACCTACGACTGGGACATCCACTTCACGCTCACTTCGAGGCAGCTGGAGAAGCGGAAGACGGGCACCTTGACACTACAGCTGGCAGCTGCAAAGACGGCTTCGGGTAATACTGACGTGTATAGCTCGACAGAGCCGTATACCAACTTATCCTTGGAAAGTTATATCAACGACCAGTCGGATCCCCTTACTATGATCATCGGGTTCAATCAGTCGAGCAGTTGTATTGTTCGCTCCGCTGTGAGCTGTTATCAAGTTGGGTCGAAGACGGAGTTTCCTGCGGATTGGCTGCATGTAGGGGATAATGTTCTCCGGTTGCATTTGCCGTATAATGCGACTGATACGGAGACTGCCATTCTCCCGGCAAGTGTCTATGTTCAATATGATGCAATTCGGTTGGAGCTACAGTGAAACACTGGAAAGAAAGGAACTCCGATAGTAGGGACCGCTGCCAGGTGAAAGATGACGAATGAGAGAAATTATTGACCTTATTTAAGTAAGGCTTGGTCTCTAGATACAAACTTCTATATGTCTATAACCTATTTACTTGAACAAATCCCCCTTGGGAGTATGTAATGCCACATCCAACTTTCCCCAACTTTTAAAAACATCGGAACAACCTTTGAACAACGAGTTCCAAACGGAACTTTTCCCAGGTCCGATTTAAAGAGACTGCTTTCCTCGTGTCTCAATTGGCAAGAAGACCATTGCGACAAAAGCAGCGAGAATAAGCGCTCCAGAAGCGTAGATTGGCGTGACAGGGTCAATACTAGCGTAGATACCAATAATAGGCGCCATCAAACCAGCAATCCGGTTCAGGCAACTAGCAATACCAGTTCCAGTACCACGGTTCGGAGCCGGGAAGATCTCGGGCGTGTAGGCATAGAGAACACCGTACATGGCCATCTGGAAGAAGGACTCCAGTGAAGAACAGACGAGTTGAACGTTGGGGTCCTTGGATGCTGTGAAGCAGAAAAGCAGGACACCTGTGATAACGGTCGAGCCTGCCATCGTACCCTTCCGACCAAGGTAAGGGTTGTCGACCAAAACCCATGCAAGAAGGGGACCTGGGATTCCGCAGACGGCCGTGATGGCGTAGTTACGGTAGGTCACGTAGGTGGAAGAGTTGGCGCTTAGGTATTGGGGCAAGAAGGCGTTGAATAGTGTATAGCCCAATCCGATACAGGTCCAGCAGAACCAGATTAATATAGCTGTTTTGTGTGGTTAGTTTATGACGCGAGAAAAAGGGGGTATATGTATCATACTCGAAATACCAAGTCGCTTGGTTGCGAACAGCGGAGCGACTTGCTGCATGGAGAATCTTTCCAGGGATCGCTTGATGATTTCTCCATATGACAAGGACTGCTTCTCATTTCCCTCGGGCTCGCCACCGATTTCATTCAATATTTCTTCGGTAAGCCAGGTGGTGGTCTTGTTCTTGTGAGCGATTCCCTGGACGGCAGCGACAGCTTCGTCTTGGCGGCCACGAGATACCAAGAACTTGGGGGACTCGTAGAGGGTGAAGAGGAGAAAACGGCAAAGGAACATGGCAAATGTAATAGCACCCAGGGAGAGGACCAAGTATCTCCAACCCCAGTTGTCTGCCTTGGTACAAGTAGCAGCACTTGCGCAAGAGAAGTTGGGGATAAAAGCCCAGGCAAGCATACTGTGACGGGATCAGTCCTGTTACCAAGAATTAATGTATTTGCTTAAACACACCTGGAAATCAAAGTGCCAACCGACCACCAGGTAGCCAGTCCACTCAAAATACTAGCCGAGTTTGGCGGCAGGCACTCGAGGAAGACTGCAGCATCAACAGGGAGATTTCCACCGACACCAAGACCTAGACAGGCATACAAGGCACATAGGCTGAATTAGGCGTTAGCAAGATGATATGTGTTCTGGGCTTTTGAATAAACCTACCCAACCCAGCTGGGTGCACCGCCTGCAGCGAGACCAAATGCACCGCAGATACACAGCGTCATGTTGAAGGCAGGGCGTCGACCAATGGCATCTGAAGCAATGCCCCAGAAGGAAGCACCGATGATTAGACCAACAAAGAGGGCACATGTAGCAAATCGTGAATGGCTTTCAGAGATACCAAATTCATTGGCAACCGGAGTCAGTGTCAGGGCAACTCCCTACATACAATTAGTTGTTACCTGGAACCGCAAGTTGATAATTCCAATCATACCTGTAACCACAGGCTGTGTCAAACGCTCATTAGCAAGGCTGATCATATAAAATTTCAAAGCAATGTTTGCTTACTTGTCAGCAATCCAGCCAAATCCACACAGGACAAAAAGTCCCCATTGATAGCGGCCCATGCCAATATCCTGAATCGCTCTGTTGATGACCTTTGCTTTACCTATCGACCGTCCACATATTAATTTTTATACACGACCAGCGCTGCAGAGAACGGCCAATCTGCTGCCGGATGAACTGAATTGTAGAATCAAGCATTTCAAACTTACGATCATAGGCAGTATTGTGACCCGATGCAGCCGTCTCTGCGAGAATTTCAGCTCGAAGGACCTCTAGAGTCAGCATAGTTTGTCCATGGCCGGCAGTGGCACCCTTTTCTTGTATAGAGGCCGCGTCCTGGGTATTGTCGGAGTCATTCGCATCACTCTTGGTTTTCAACGGGGCGCTCTCGAGAGGCACAACCACCTCGGGGAATTGTCGCCGGTCTCGGTTAGCCAGTATATCTCTCCAATTAGTGCTTGGCATGGTGAATGGCTTTTCAGTTGCAGCGGGACAGTATTCGGTATAGAGTCGCGTGGCAAAGTATCCGGTTGTCGCAAAGGAAGTAGGAATGACGCTTTCTTCGAGTGCTCGACAGGGCTGTATTCTTGCGTGGGGAATGTATGTACTTCGCGTGGGCAAATTGGCGCAATGGAAAAGGCGGATTGCAGGTGCACTGGATAATCGAAGATGTCGCACAATGGATAATCTGGTGAGTCGCAAGGCAAGACGGATATAATCGAGGTCGCAGACGGGATCAAGATGGCAACTATTTCGCTGCTACTTTCAAAGTCTCAAAGCTTGTGGTTGTCGAAAGGTAGTAATTTTTTTTTGGCTTTTTTTCGAAACTATCCAACAGTAGTCGCGAGGAACAATTTCGAAATCTGTCAAGAGAAGTCAAAATAGAAAGAAATGTAGGGTCAAAGGTCGAGCCGATGGATGTCGATTTTCCTAGTCGAGACCCACGATGAGCGAGAGTGGTAAATGGGGGTAGCTGGTGCGGATGGATACAAGGCAAGACCAGTTCCTTTATTTGTATCCCGTCCATGACCCATTGCAGGCGAAAATATTTCATGCTCCACATCGGAATACTGATTTCATAATGGGGACTGGTCGAGGGTCCAAAGTGGTACCTTTACTATGGCCTTGACCAACCAGGAACGCTCGCAACCGTGGCGTCCTTGGGAGCCAAGCCATGGCTTCCCGGCTTTTTCCCATCTCCACCAGACTGGCCCCGCCCTAATACCCCAAGTCGGTAATGGAATCGGGGCCAAATGCCATAGAAGCGAACGAGGATATTCAAGTTAACCGTTAATCAGGTCTGCTGACAATAGTGCTCCGAAGATGTTGGGGACAATTGATTCTATGGTTCTATTCGCTCTGTTATACATGTGTGCAGGATGTACATGGGAGACAAAAGCTTGGAGTAGATTCTCCTTGAAAAGAAAGGGAAAAACAGAAACAACACTAAACGAAGGAGCCTTTCAATTGAACACCACAAAATAAGTTGAACACCCTCACTAACCGCACTCCGTAACCGCATTTGAAGTAGCGCGGTAAATGTAATTCAGAAAAATGTTACGTCAAGTATCAAAGGACATCGCATCACCTCGCTTAGTTCACGTCAATATACGAGATAACGCTTCTCTAGAGCCATGATATAGGCAAGAAAAGGTGGCTCAGTGGGTATCACTCTTCAATCATCTTCACATTCCAGCAATCTACAGAGTAGCGTGAGCAAGTAGGTAATTTGGTATGTACTCGATAATTTTACTCAAAACTGCGCTACTTTACAGGTGGTTAGCGAGGGTGTTCAACTAATTCTGTGGTGTTCACTTAGAAAGCTCCTAGAAATGTGCAGTTGACAAGATGAAGGCTCGTCAAACCTGCCAATCTGGGTTGTTTACATAAGCCTGTCGGTCCCTTCCGACTCGAATAATGTTACACTACTAAATCTCCCACTTTTTCAAGTCAGAAACTCCCCTTTCATGAATCACTCGCACGAGGAAATATCAGCAAATCTGCACACTAGATAGCCCAGCGATGTTTATTTTCGGAAATTGCTAGACGAACAGTCTACTAACAGGATTCATCCTAAAGCTGTAACTGGAATTGAAGGGAAAACACTAAGCTCTACATTCGTTTCTTGTGCACCTAAATACTGGCTTCCTACTGCAACTACTGAGTATTCTGTCCTACGCTTCATTGTTTTGGAGCTGTACTTCGTCCTCATCCGGGCTCATGTCATAGCCTAGTCCCAAACTAGCAGCCAATCCCTTTCAATAGAGTTTGAGTGGGGCCGCCAAGCGGAGTCTCGGCCGGCTTGAGGCTTGCAGCCGATCTATAGAGCTCGGGTTTGAACCGTATCTTCTATCTTGCTTTCTAGTCAACATACAAGGAAGTCGAGGAAAGCAGAAAATTCCAACTGGAACGATGGACAGCTACCTAGGTAGTGGCGACTACAAAAGGGGCTTCTATCGTCACAGGGTATTAAGGGTAGAAATCGAGGTATAAAGTAAGTTATAATAACTGATAAAAGCTTTATATTAGCAAATTCATTGACCTCAAGAAAGGCGTTAAAAATAGTGTTTGAAAGGGTGTATATGGAAAGGTGGGAGATATGTAGTAAGTTGACAATACGCAGTTATGACAAACGTTCAAACTGAAAACTGAATCAAACAAGATGGGCCATATGCCAGGTGGGAGTATGTTGGGCCCGGGGAGGGTACAATTAGTGTTTGTCCACAAACAATATCCTGCGCTTCTTTGGAATATTGTCTACTTAGCTCATATACTATATTTCCACACATTTACAGCCCTGAAGTATTCATATATCACAAGTCAGCCCTGTAGTATGTAAGTCCCACCGCTACCTTGTTTTCCCTTTGCGCCCCTGTGCTAACTATATGTAATCTTTACAGGCTTTTTCTCATTGTGCATCGTCTTCTTGTAGCCTTCCCACTTCATGACGTCCTCCAGCACACCCTCCCCACTTCCTACAGAGCACGCATGCTCTCAACAAATACATCTCTCCATATCTTCCAATTGCCACAGAAGTAGCAGGCACGGGTGCACGATATTATGCAATCAGCACTGAAGTATGCTCATATGCTCGAAAACTACGAGGACCTGAGCGATGACCAAGCCGCATTGTACCGATGCTACGACAGGTGGAGGGGGACGCGGACAGAGATGGAGAAGAGCAGAGAGAATTATGGGGTTCGATCTGATTTTCACGTCCTTGTCGGGCTAATTAGCCTTGATAAGGTTGAATCGTACTATATCTGGTCGAGGGATGGTCTAAAGGAAGTGGATTTGAAGGAGCCGAAAAAGATTGATGCCTTGATTGATTGGGTCATGAACGACTCCAGAGTCATACCTGTGTGGAGGGAGTTGCGTTGAGAGAAACAGGCACAGCCTTTGTTATCTCATGGAATTACACCTGATTATTAGGACAAGAATTCGGCATTTAACAAAACAAGAATTCAAATTGAGAATAACCGGCTTTCACCTAGGCCACCGATAAAAACAAGAATAGTGGACTGTAGAAAAACTGAGCTGTGATTGGTCAATAAAATATATGAGTCCTGCCAGAATGGGTAGGCGGTGGACATGGTCAAATGGACTTGGCAATCGCATTTCCGAGTATTAACCATCTCAAAGACCGCGTCTAAGTTTCCTAACGTCACTTCATCACGCACCATTTCCGGGCACCGTATTCAGACTCAGCCCCTCGTGCCCGTCCGGTGCTCTTCACCCACGTCGCACTCCATTTCACAAAATCTCCGCAGACATCCTATCGAGAGCTTCAAAATGTCGTCACCACCACCCTATCAGACCCCAACTACTTCTCTCAAGCGCCCCTCCATCTCATCCACCACCTCTCAACCCATTGTCAAGAAGCAGCGCATGCATCCTCTTCGCCAGACCTCATTCCCAGCAAATCTTGAACCTACGGAGCGCAGTTTCGGTGGCACTAGCGATGCCGGCAGTGTTACAGGCAGTTTCACAGGGAGTCTGGGCGGGACCAGCGCGGATGGGGTTTTCGCCGGTGCGGCGCGTGGAAAAAAGCGCGGACGGAAGAGCAAGGCTGATAAGGAGCGGGAACGCGATGATGCGATGAGTACACGAACTGGCGACGCAGGTCGGTTTGGATCTGCGGATGCGGAGGGCTCAGTACGGGGAGGCATGGGCGGTGGGCGCCCAGCTGATGATGGGGACGACTATGATGACGATGATGATGAGGGGGAGCTTTTGGGTCGTGAGGAGGGGGCTACAGATACCGAGGCCGAGAAGAAGAATCTTGCGTATGTCCTGTTCTCCTCCAGGTGTTACTGGATGATGATTTATATGATTACTAACATTTGCGGTTCCTACACAGTATCTTAGTGGATGCTTTCAATCCTCTCCAATCCGAACGATACGACCTATTCAAGCGCGCAAAGCTGCGCAAAGAATCTCTTCGTCGAATTGTCAATCATGCACTCTCCCAGTCTGTCCCGGCAAGTGTGGTCACGTCAGTCAATGGTTTTACCAAGGTTTTTGCGGGTGAGATGATTGAGAAGGCGCGAACTGTTCAGGCCGAATGGGCCGATGCACACGACCAGGCAGCGCGTGCTGCCTTCGATGCTGAAGAAGCCGCTGCAGAGAAAGCTGCGCAAGCCAAGGCTGAAGCTCAAGCCCAGGAAATGGCTAAAAGAGCAACATCAACATCGTCGGGGACAGCAGCTCTGGGCAATGGCATTAAGAAAGAGTCCCCCGACCCTTCGCAAGCACAGGCTTCCCCGAAACCAGGCTATAATCCCAACTCCACCTCCTCCCCTGCACCATCTCAATCCTCCCAACACCTTGGTCTGAAAGCAGCACCCAGTCCGGTGTCTTTGCGTCCGCGACGTGAATTCCGCCCGCCACCCAACCCACACCGAGGCCAGCTTTTGCCCTCACACCTGCGGGAAGCACAGCGACGGTGTAAGCGTGACGGTGAAGGCGGTGGCGTCGGCTTCTCAGGAATGAGTATGGATAATCTAGGCGTCAAGGGTGCATTTACATGGAGTTCCGGCAGCGTTGGCGGACGCAGACTATTCCGCTAAGAAATATTTCTCACTGCATTCATTGCGCGGCGCATTTGGGGGAAGGGATATTCACCTTACTTTCTCTGTCCAATCTTATACATTTTTAACTCGTCCTATTGAATGAGTCGGGGTTAGCTGTCTAGCTGCGCCTTTTCGCATCCTGGGATTTTGTTTCATGATTTATGGGCTAGAAAACTCGATACCATGGTGTTTTTCGGCGTTGCTTGTTCTCAAGGGTACTATTATGAATATTCAATCTCATTTACCCTTACTCGTGGCATAGCTCATCCTAATCTAGAACGAACATTCCGTTCATCTGGTTCAGCTGTCGATCTAGGAGGCTGGGGATTCTTGGCGGGATGTACAGACGCCTATTCGATAAATATATGCATACAGGTAAACATGTTGACACGTCGAGTTTCGACATGAAAATATGTCTATCAGTCGTGCGCAACAGGTGAGCTCTTCGTTTACGATATTGAAATGGCTTCAAAGTGCCATCTTTTATGATTAAGCTTTCCCGAACAATACAAAGACAGCATTGGAATTCTGCATATCAATACCTCAAAGAGGCAGTGTCTTGCCGCTGCAAGGGCATTTTACCCACTACCAACTCCCTTTCCCTGCATAACAGCCACTCGACTCCTCCATACCAAAGACGTGCTCAGGTGTTTTGGCTAACAATGCGGAGTATGTGATCATGGCTCAGCATATCCGGCGTTGTGAACCACCCACCGAGACGCATGAAGGGATATTTGTGGCGCCATTATGCCGGTGAATAGAGTCATCTTATACATCCCCTCGCTCGATAGATTTGCCACCTCAGGAGTGAACTGGGGTCTCGTTCATGCCCCTTCTTTCTTGGCGAGTCTATACTGTACCTTCGTAAGATTCGGCCTGCCGCTTACCACGACCCCTCGAGGTAGCATACTCTTATTCTTTTAACTCCTTCAGTCTATTTTTCAATTGTGCATTTAATTGTGCATTCACTCTTTCAACCATTCATTCCATTCTTTTGGTCCTGGCTGCTCTGGATATCTAGGGTTTCTGTCTCCTTGGCTGGTGATCAGAAGCTAGATTTGATCCTGATCTATCTATCCAGCCCTCTTCTTCATTATTGATCGTTTGTCTATTCAGACCAACTCACTCATTCATTTCTTTCATTTATATAACATGCCAATTTTTCGTTCATCACACCTATACACTCGTTTACGGGACAAGATCCCCACATCCCTACAATGGCAACAAGGCGATTCAGCAACAAAAGGCGACCCTCGAAAAAGTGTCAAATGGATTGACGTAAGTGGTCAACTTCAAGTTGCTACTCACAGCAAACATAGCTAAAATATCCTCAACAAACAGGGCCTGAGAGGTATCGCCTCATTCCTAGTAGTCCTAACTCATCTCGCTCGTGCGTGGGATTACGACCTCTTTTCCCCGAGTGATACCGAGGATGCAGCCCCCCGAATCCTCCAATGGCCCATCTTACGCATCCCGTGGCAAGGCCGGCTAGGAGTAACGATATTCGCCTTCCTAACGGGCTACGTCTGTGCCCTGAAACCAATTAAACAATCCCGCAGCGGAGATAAAGGCGCGGCATTAACAACTGTTGCTAAAAGCGCATTTCGACGACCACCGCGCTTGATACTTCCGGCCACTATTGCGTTGCTGATCTCGTGGGTCGTGGCACAATTCGGTGGATTCATTGTTGCCAATCGGTCTGATTGCTGGTGGTGCCGATATGCAGCGCCGGAGTTGGAGGACTCGTTTTGGAAAGAGGTTGTCAGACTTGGAGGAAATTTCTTGTCTACATGGACGACAGGGTATATGGCCTACGATGATCATCAATGGGCTCTTCTACCGCTGTTGTTGTCATCTATGCTGGTTTATATCTTGCTTGTGGCGACGGTATTTATGCGATTTAAGTATCGAATGCTGGTCTATGTTGGGATGATGTTATATTTCCATCAAGATGCGGCTAAAAACACAGGTCAGTACTAATCCCACAGCTAGAAGTTGTGGAAAGTAACTAACATTCATCCCCAGAAACCTTCCAACTGCAAGCCGTTTTTGGTATGCTCCTCAGCGACCTCTCATACGACACAACACTCAAAACCTGGCTCCAAGAACACCGCTACCTCCGCAAAGCAATCACCTTCCCCCTCGCAATCCTAGGACTTCTGATTGCTTCATACCCAGGCGAAAACCCGGAGTGGGCAACTTGGTCCAACGCGATGTTCAATGCAGCAACATACATCTTTCCACCCGACGTTAATATTGGCAAACGTTACACGGCCATGGGAGTCGACATGATCATCCTGGCAATCTACCTCTCCCCGACAACAAAAAGTTTCCTCGCGAATCGGCTCTTGCTGTGGCTGGGCAAGCAGAGCTTCGCCGTATACCTCATCCACGGCACAATGCTGCGCGTTGTGCTTTGCTGGATGCTGTATGGTATTACTGGGCAGCCATGGGATGGCCCCGAGGGGGCAACGGATGATATTCGCGATGATTGGTTGCCGTTGAGATCGCCGTGGGTTGTTGCTGTTAGTATTCCGATTTGGATTGGGCTTGTCTATGCTTGTGCCACGGCCTGGACAGCGTACGTCGATACATTTTGTGCGAGGATGACGGCGAAGTTGGAGAAGGCTGTTTTTGTGAGGGATGAAGGTGAGAAGGAGAGTTTGCCTTTGCCTGCTACTTCTATTCCTATGCAGACTGCGTGAGCTATGGAATTTTAATATATCTGTTCCAAGTTCTGGTTCTATACTGCCTAGATTGCTGGTTGCTTCTGGAGTTTTGGTGTTAGCGTTCATATGCATACCTAGAAAATCATGTGAATAAGTTCAGGAGAATTGAATGACTATTGGATTCACGACGGTCTTTGGAAATTGGGTTATAAACATTTCAGATACAGTATTGGAGAGGACCTGTTGGGTATTTCAGAATGATATGAAAATTGAATTCTAAACTTGAGTACATAGTACATAAGAATGAAAATGCCAAGTACCGCGCCATATTTTACAGTTTATACATATTCAAACAACATCAGTTCCGTCGCCGCGCAGCTTGCTGATGTCTCCGCATGGAGCTCTTCGCACGCTCTCTCTCGTTCTCCAGCGCCTGCTTATGAGCTAAGCGACGTTCTTCATTACGGCGCTGACGCTCCTCCTTTTCATATGCACTTTGTTCCTCCTCTTCCTTTGTCGCCCTCTTGCGCTGGTTCTCAGTAAGACGCGGCGCCGCGGCAGGGGAGCCATCAGCGTTTGTCTCCGGACCACCAGAACCAGTGACGTTCTTGGCACCCTTGGAGATTTGTTCCTGGAGCTCCTTGAAATAATCCTTGCCACCCTTCATCCACCGGTCAATGGCGCTCATCTTGGAGGGGTCGACTTCGGCTTCTAGGTACTGGGCTTGGGCCTGGCGGAGCCTTCGTTGCTGCTCTTCTTGCAGACGACGGGTCAGCTGTGACAAGCTATCGTCCATTTTTTCGGTGTCACCAACTGTTTGAGGAGTTTCCATCTTCATCCAGCGGCGGAATGACGGGTTGTGCACGATGTGGGCTTGACCCACGGCCCAGATACCTGTAGAAACAAAGTACAGCTGGAGCGCACTGGGCATGAAAGCAGTGAAAGCCAGGGTAAGGATTGGGAGACCATAAAGAAGGCCCTTGCCTGCGGGGCCGTTCATGAGCTCAGTCAGACCAGCTTCACCTCCTTTCTGTTATGGTCTTTGTTAATAGTTGATATAATCGAGACTGGGCAGATAAAATGACAAACCTTGAATGTCTTATACAAGCAGAAAGAACTGATGATAGGGAGAATCAAGTATGGGTCGGACACAGTCAGGTCAGTCAGCCACAGGACCTGCTCGTTTAACAAGGCCGGCACGGGGAGGCCAGTCATGCCTCGGAGAACTCGGAACATTCCAAAACCCAGCGGCGCTTGGAGCATAGGAATCAAACTCTTGTATAGGGCGACACCGTTATTGACATGGACCTGCTTGGTTTCAGCTCTCAAGCGCTGGACCTCGATCTGATTATTGGCCTGCGCGGCCGCCAACATCTTCTGCCGAAGGGGGTTGAGAACGGGCTTGAGGTTATGCAACTTGGCTCCATTGTTGGAGGCATCAAGCATCGGCTTCAAGAGCGCCAGACGAATTAAAAGACCGCAGCCGACGATACTGGCCCACCAGGGCATGCCAGTCCACATGTGAATGTGTTCGAGGGTCCACTGCATCAATGATGACACACCCCAGCCATAATCCAATCCAAGGCTCTTTAGGTATCCGATGTGCTCGGGAATGCTAGCAATATCAATCGCAGAGAGATCCTCGATGTTCGGCAGTTCGCCCGGTGCCTGACCCGGAAGCGCGAGGGAATCGGAAGTGGTAGAGTTGAAACGGACAGCGGCCGGGCCAGCAACAGCCGGTGTTGCCCATCTGGACGCGTTACCGGAAAGTCCTGAAGTAAATTGACCTGGTGATCCGGGCAGGCGCACGCGCTGGGTACGGAAAGTAGACATCTACAGCGGATCAGTCAATCTCCGATGGTGTTTATTAGGTTATTGGGACGACATACCAATCGCGAAGACCGAGGCAAAACAGTGAGTCGTTGCCGGGCAATGGCAGTGGCCATACCAGCCCCTTTGAGACCAGTAGCACCTATCATTGTGGCGGTAAAGAAGTGAAAGGAGTGATTAAGAGCGGGTACAATGGGAACCTCCAGCGACTAATGTCGGGGAGACTTTTTCTGCCGGGCGGAGAGCGGTCAGTAAACATTCGCCGAGTCTCGGTCTCTGCAGAAGGTTATTGGCCGATGATGGTGTATACAATAAACAGACGATCATAAATAAGTGGCATTGCCTTTTCAAAGATCTAATAATAGGCAATAATGCAGATCCTAGAGCGCCAGACTCCGCTAAACAACATTCTATGTACATGTGCTATATCCAGGCAACGCCTAGATGCAGATATTACTCCGATCAAACATATCCCAATTTTGGGTTCCATACAGATGTAGGTCTTTTGACTTGACGATAGAGCGCTCCGCTTTGCCAGTATGAGGGGTTTTCGAGAGACAGAGAGAGAGAGAGAGAGAGAGAGAGAGCGACTAAACTTTACTCGAGAGAAGCAGTGTCATTCAAACCGGAGTAGGTCCGCCTCCGCTCCGAGGGAAGCTCTCGAACTTCGACTCCAGGACCCACGGCATGGGATCTGCGGTATGTTGGGAAGATCTGAAACAATGATATGGATCAGTTTTGTCCACAAAGATGTTTTGCTCACGAAGATCTAGCGGGTAGACACATACCTTGGTGTTCGACCATCCAAGACGGAAGGCCGCTTCATGGGCAAAGAGCTCACCAAACCCAAGCATCAGACCATTAACAAAGGGAAGAAAGAGGTTGATCGCTGCACCGCGAAGAATACCCCAGATAGATGGAGGCTTATAGAGGATCATAGGAGAGCTTGAAGTAGACGAAGACAGTTCGTGGTTGGCCGAGTAGTTTTCCGAGTCGGAGGGTACGGTCATAGTGGAGTCATAGAGCTCGCCTCGCGAGCCTGTTGCATCGGATGCCATGATTGTTGGAGTGGGGTTTCGGGGAGATGGGGACAAGAAAGAATAACAATTGGGGGGGGGGGGGTTTGCATCGAGATCGGTCGACAGCTCGGCACGGGATGCTCCTCGCTGCGGAGTGGATTATGTAAGCCACTCAAGAAAGGCATTTTGTGAGGATGAGACTAACCAAATATTGAGATTTGACGGTACTTAGATAGTAACATGTGAGGTGAATACATTGATCTTGCCCTAACCCCTTGCTCACAGGATAATATTTATGTGTTCTATATGTGGCTTTACCCGGCTGTTTGTATAGATCAATGGGTGTTCAAGGGCGGAAGATCTTGTCCCCGCTGACCAATTGCAGTGACGTACCTGCCCGCGGTGTTTAGCTGGCTACTCCAACTCAGCTTGTCCTTTGTTTTCACGCGTCTTCTCATATCCAACCTACAAATTATCCTTTTCGACCTTCTACCAAATTCCTGTCTATCATCCCTACACAAATCATTCTAGACCGTCTACGAAGCTCCAGGATGGACCGCTACCCCGCAGAGCAAGATGAGCTCGTGGCTCAGTTCTGTGCTATGACCGGTGTCCAGGCCTCAGATGTGAATATTGAATCTCCAAACCTGAAGAATTCAAGGTGCTCTATAGTTACTGACTTTTGCTCTTTGATCTGACAGGCTGTGGAATACCTTGGCAATAACAACGGAGACATTGAAGCCGCCGTGGCCGACTTCTTTGCGGAGCAGGATGAGGCTCTACAGGGTATGAACCCTGCTGATCAACCCACTGGAACAGCTACAGGAAGGCGATCGCTGGGTGGTGCTGCTGCCCCGTCCTCTTCTGCTGCGCCCGAGCCAGCTACTAAGCGCGCGGCGCCCAAGAAGAAGTTTGCTACATTGGGAGACTTTGCGTCAACAAGTGGGGGCGATTCTTCAGAAGACGATGGCTCGGAAGATCATGACTTCTTTGCCGGAGGAGAAAAGTCCGGCTTGGCTGTGCAGAACCCAGATGATCTTAAGAAGAAAATTCTGGAAAAGGCTCGGAGGTAAGTCTGGCGGATCTTTTGGTTATAGCGCATAGCCCTCGGTGCTGATGTACAAATGAACAGAGCTGCGCCACTCCCACACGCAGATGAACCTGAGTCACGCCCATCCCATTTTACTGGCACCGCCCGCACACTTGGTGGTGATGAGGCCCCAAGCCGCGTTATTGAAGATCCTACTGCCCCCGCCCCGCAACGAGCTCAACGTGTCCAACGAACTCTTCACTTCTGGGCCGACGGATTCTCCGTCGACGATGGCGAGCTTTACCGGTCCGATGATCCCCGAAATGCCGAGATTTTGGATGGTATCCGACAAGGCCGTGCTCCGCTGGGAATCATGAATGTGCAAGCCGGACAGGAAGTGGACGTGGAGCTTAAGCAACACGAAGAGAAATACGTGAAGCCCAAGCCCAAGTATAAGCCCTTCTCTGGATCTGGTCAGCGCCTTGGCAGCCCGACTCCGGGTATCACAAGCCAATCTTCGACCCCTCCACCCGCTGAGCCCCAAGCTCCCACGTCTGGTGGCTATCCTCCCAAGCATGATGTGGACGAGTCACAACCAAACGTAACACTACAAATCCGGTTGGGAGATGGGACTCGTATGACTTCCCGCTTCAACACCAGCGCTACTATTGGTGATGTCTATGCATTCGTCGCTGCCGCCACTCCGAATGGCCGTAACCGCGCATGGGTACTGATGACAACATTCCCCAACAAGGAACTGAACGACTGGGAGGTAACTCTTGCCGATCTGCCTGAATTCAAACGTGGTGGTGTTGTCGTCCAGAAATGGAAATAGAAGGATACATTGATTTTCTTGTCTAGCTTGATTTCAAAAATGAGGGTTGACGGGGAAGTAGATCATCTACTCTCATGATTATCATGGAGAAGACCACTGTCTTCCATGTAGCCAAAAATAAAAATAAAAATAAAGAAAATTCCATGATTTACTTAGCTCCCAGAGAACCATCCACGGCTCTTCTTTTAGTCAGAACTAGATTGATAAGCATCCGGCCATCGGACCCCCACTTGTCTTTCCTCTGAAGTCATTCTTGTTTCTACTTCACCATAACTATACACATAATGTCTCTCGACGGGGTTAAGAATATTGTCCTGGTAAGTTCTCTACAGATACTCAATGCGCTCCTTTGCAAAATCGAGCAATATATGTTGCGCAAAGCAAAAGGGAAAAAAAACCACCTTGCCCCTCAAACATCTTATCGATAACGCCGCAAGTCTGCACAAGAAACGACGAACACTCGAGTAGTCTCCAAAGCACCAATCGCTAATGAAAACATATCGCAGGTTCTATCCGGCAAAGGAGGTGTCGGAAAATCCTCTGTAACCCTCCAACTAGCCCTCGCGCTCTCCCTCCAAGGCAAATCCGTCGGCATTCTCGACATAGACCTAACAGGCCCCTCAATCCCCCGCCTAGTCGGCCTCGAAGATGCAAAGATCACCCAATCGCCCCAAGGCTGGCTCCCAGTTCCAGTGCACAATGCAATCGCTTCCAAAACGGACTCTACGCCATCTTCCCCCTCCGCACGTGGCTCCCTACACTGCATGTCCCTAGGCTTCCTCCTCCGAGACCGCGGCGACGCGGTAATCTGGCGCGGACCTAAGAAAACAGCTATGATCCGCCAGTTCCTCTCGGATGTCTCGTGGGGTTCAACGGATTACCTGCTTATCGATACGCCGCCGGGTACGAGTGACGAGCACATCGCGCTTGCTGAGCAGCTACTTACACTCTCAACTGCGGATCCGGTGCTCGCGACGCAGAATCGGTTGCCTAGATTGGCGGGTGCGGTGCTGGTTACTACGCCACAGGCTGTTGCGACGTCGGATGTGCGTAAAGAGGCGAATTTCTGCGTCAAGACTAATATACCTATTCTTGGAGTTATTGAGAACATGTCGGGCTACGCATGTCCGTGTTGTGGGGAGGTAAGTAATTTGTTCTCGAGTGGGGGTGGAGAGGTTATGGCGCAGCAGCTTGGGATTCCATTTTTGGGGAAGGTGCCTGTTGATGTTAAGTTTGGGGAGTTGGTTGAAGGGAAGATGGAGATGAGTGATGACGAAGATGAGGATGAGGTGGAGGGTGAAGACGGAACGCAGAAGGCGCAGCAGGTTGAGCCTACTGAGCCGGATGATAGGCCGCTTGTTGAAAAGTATCAGGAGGGATGGTCCTATCCTCGGTTTGAGGGATTTGCGAAGACGATTATTAGGGGCTTGCAGCAGGCCACGGCTTAAGGCGAGTTTGCGGTTTGGTTGTGCAAATTGCTTGTTGATTTTCGTTTCCAGCGATGTCTGGATCTGGTTCCAAGGTCATATTGCATTGATTATGGCGTTTTCTTTTCTTTTCTTTTTTTTTTTATAAAGAAGGGGATTATTTAGTGTTATGAGAAGACCAAAATGAAGCCCGATACAATGAGTGAGATTGGTTAAGGATCATATTAATAAAAACAAGGAAACACGCTAGTAGTTGTTGGTCATCGCAATCGTTAGTTATCATCATCATAACTCGTTATTGAATAGTTACCAGTAGAAATACGTCTAAGACAACGATTAAAGAGTTCCGTCACCGGCTGACTGTTGTAACATAGCTCTTAAACGGCTCTCAGCTGATTGCAAAGCAGGCTGGTTCTCTGGTCCAGCTATTCGTGCCGTCCAGCGAAGCCAGCCAAGTAGAGAGTTTATAATATCGGGTGCTTGCCACTGGCTAGGGTGAATGGAAGCCGAAGAAGTCATCGCAGAGCCACCGATGTCCCCAAACAGATGTCTTCCATCAGCTCGGGCATCCAAATGTACCTCGGAAACGACAGCATGGGTCGCGATATCTTGTGGCGCAGACTCATGTTCAGGAATCGCGTTCTTAGCGAGTAGGTCTCGACCCGAGTGCTTTGGCCTTGAGACGAAGTCTCGAGTATTCGGGTAATTCATAACATCCGCCTCTGACATGATAGCAGTGCGATTGTTTGATGTTTCAGGCCGTGCAGTGATTGACTGTGCTGGTTCTGCAGAACCAGGTTCTCTATTTCGTTCCAGTGCCGAGGCAGCTTGTCGGAGATTCTCAACGTAGCGATAGAATGAGAAAGGATGTGTATCGCGACCCGCGTCCATAATGTTGGGATCATCATCGAAGATCACGACGGCTTCATCACGCAGTTCGTCGCTCATACTGACTTCTTCAACAGGCACCAGGCCACTCGGGGGTGCTCGGATCTCACCAAGAGGGGCGATGTGACTGCCATATTCATTAGCAAGACTAAGCTTGCTTCGTCCGCAGATATCAGCGATGGAGTCAAGGGTCCCGCGGATATCAGGTTCGATGGCCTGCAGTATACTTTCGATACTGAAATCCTTATCCGAAGGGAGAGGCGGGCCCGGTGAGCGGGAGGAAGCCGAACTCTTTGAACCCGTGAACGGAAACAGTCGGCGCGGAGACATAGTCGATGATCTTGCAGTTGCACCCTCCGCATTGCCGGAGTACGCTCTGACAAGAACAGGCTGGGTTGGTACAGGGGGCGATTGTCTATAGGCAGCAGGGTTGGCAGGCCTGTCTCGTCGGGACAGAGGCCGTAGGCCGTGAGCTTGATGCAGGGCAGTTGATCGGTATGATCGATCTGACTCGTCTAATGCAGATTCATAGCGACGCAAATCTGCGTGGTGTGAGGGGCCCGCATCGCTTGTTGGCGGTGCATAGGGTGGAGATAGTCGGGTCCATCCTTGTCGCGAGATAGAAGATGATGACAGCCGAGTACCGTCCCAGTAAGTGGGCAGTGTTTCAGAGTCCATATTGTACCAATCTAGAGATCCAAGTCACGCTTCCAATGCAAGGCAGCGTAAACCGAGGGAAACCCCGCTCGGTAGTGGTTTGTAGGTGGGGGGGGAAGTACAGCAAGTACACGTCTACGGTGCACTCACGAGGAGAGGTGCATGTAAGTCGCATTCGCGTTGCATATGCTTTCGATGCGCTGGCAGTTTCTAAGCAGATAGTAAGCTCAGAGAGTGCATTCTCGAAGTTGTAAAAGAAAAGAAGGCAAGTGTGTACTTCGTATGACAGAAGTCGCGACCCAAACAGACGCCAAGACCGGACATGGTTGGCCTCCGAGCTTCCACCATTGAACAGCTTCGTCGGGTACCGCTCCCTGCCTAAGATCTGCCACATCATGAATCGGTTCAAGGTAGGTTTAATTAGCTTCTTGAATTGGTGTGTTGAGGTCGACTAATCATTTAATTCAGTTTGGTGACTCCGATGAGTCTGGCTCGGATTTTGACGAGGATTCGTCTTCCTTGCCCTTCCCCGAACCGTTATCCCGGACTTCATTCCTTGCCCCTGATTTCGACCCGACTACCTTCCTATCATCCTTGACAAATCGGCACCAGAGTCTTGAAGACCTACGGCAGGAGTTGCGGAGCCTAGAACAATTACTCAACAAAGAGCTGTTGGATCTCGTCAACGAGAACTACCAAGACTTTCTATCCCTGGGCACTGCATTGCGCGGAGGCGAGGAGAAGGTTGAGGGAGTCAAAGTGGGCTTGCTATCTTTCCGACGAGATGTACAGTCAATTCGTGACAAAGTGGAAGAGCGACGCCGAGAGGTGGAGGGACTATTGAACGAGAAGCGGAAACTCCGGTCCAATGCAGACATCGGCAAGAATCTATTAGATTATGCGGATCGAGTGGAGGAATTAGAACACCGATTGATGATTGAAGACAAGTCATCTCTGCGTGAAATTCCGATCAATGACGAATCGGACGCGGAATCCGATCTATACGATGACGGCAGCGAACAAAGTGACGATGATGAAGAGCTAGAAGATGGAACCGCCCCTGTGTCTCTCAAACGACTGGAGCGACATGTCCAGAAATACGTGTTTCTAACCTCCATCGCCACGACAGTGGGCAAGGATCATCCATTCTTGCTTGCTCAGCAGCCACGTGTGTCAAAGATCAAGTCTACAGTGCTGCTAGACTTGAAGACTGCCTTGGAACAGGCTAGTCATGTTGGTGAGAAGCGGGATGCAAGAACAATGGCTGTCTTGCATCTCTACGATTTGATGGGCGAGGATGTCAGTGCTGTGGCCGCGCTGAAGAACCTAAAACTTTAATATGCCCATTGCGCCAATGGCTGGATATAAGCTAGAGATATAAGCTAGGGTTGCATAGCGTCGGAGTTCAGGTTCTGATTTGCGAATCTTCTAATGATACCATGATACACCATGTCCGTTCCTAATAAAACAATAATAATCTGTACACGCCAAGCGAATATAAAACAAATGGTATTTTACACGCCAGTCAAGGCAGAGGTTGGAGGAGAGTCGTCGGTCGCGAAGTCTCCGTTCAGGCTGAAGCCGGGGCCGTGGGTCGAACTCAAAACCTATTGTAATCATTAGTCGAGGATTCTTGAGACCGGGAATTGCAGACGCCTTACCACTTCGTAGACCTCCTTACTGATACGGTCGTTGAGCTTAGCAGCATCCTTCTTGACCTGATCAATCGTTGTGCGCAGGTTGTCCCGCAACTGCTCAGGCGAGAATCCCAATTGCCCAATGGGAAGACGAATGACAGCGTCACGCTCACGGTAGACTGTACCTCCACGAAGCATCTCAACACGACCGGCGACATCTTCAACCACAGTACCATTCTTCACGCTAGGCATCAGACCACGAGGACCGAGAATTCGTCCCAGTCCAGCCTTGTTCAACGCCGGCAGACTGTCAGGGTGAGCGAGACAGCGTTCAAACTCAATTCTGCCTGCCTTGACAGCCTCGAACACTTCAGCCTCTCCAACAAGAACAGCACCCGCAGCAAGTGCCTCCGTGGCCGCCTTTGATCCCGGGGGACAGATGACGCAGATTCGGGATTCGGTTTGGACCGCATGAGGGAATCGGATCATGTTTCGGATGACAGGTCCATCTTTTTTTGTTCGGATACGGATGTGAATTTCGTATTTCGAAAGCGTAGGCTCGCGACCGACTTCTGTTGCCCGGATAAAGCTGTTGCGGAGACAAATGTCAAAAAGCCGAACGGGGATCATGGACGATTGGATCGTGGAGGATTGAATGCAAACTTACCGCATCGCATCACATAGCGCAAATCGCTCCATATCCGCCAAGTTCTTCTGCTGGAAGTCTCGATTTCCCCGACGGTCTGTCTTGGGCTGGCTCTTTCCCTTGCCCTTACCCTTCTTCTGGTCCTTGAAGCCTCGGACCTGCTGAAGACCGAGGGAAGCCGGGGCAATTACCCTTTGCCGGAGTGGCAGACTGCATGAGCAGAGGATTCCGCGTGCCGCGGAGGGCATGACTGCGCCAAAGGACGACATTGCTGAATGGCGTTGGGTGGGCACGACAATTGGCGCTCCAACTGTTTTCTGTCGGAAAGCTGTCGGCGTCGGAGAAATGTGCGGCCGGCCGGTGATCGCTGATAGTGAGTAATGATAGTGCCCCTCACACCAAATTTCCCAATCACCACCCATTCTGCTCTACGCTGGTGAAAAATGTCCCAATTCGAGCTGCACGTGGCCACTCGCGCCAGCCAGGCTGCGCTGCTGCCTGTGGTTCTCATCGCAACCTCAATCAACGAGGCTCGGCTGTAAGCAATATATATGAGACTTCCATCGTTAGTATACTAATACTAGTACAGCACCCCAGTCATCAATATCATTTATGAGGACTCCGCTCTCCTCAGTGAGGGCGACAAAGCTTTCATCCAGTTCAAGACCACTGACAAGTCTGCCTTCGGCACTATCCCCGCCATCCAAGAGCTCTGTGCTCAATTCCCTTTCCTGATTGGCAAGGATACCAAGCTGGTGAGCTACCCCGCCGTCGAATTGAGAAACTCTTACAGATCTGACATAAATACTCTGTTTAGGAGAGCGAATGGATCTCTCAACTGGAGTCCCTTGACAACCTGGATTTCAAGGCCTTGGACCCTCTCCTGCAGCGCCTCGGTATGGAATATGCACCCCCTCAACTGGATGTTCAATTGCTAATTGAGGTCAAGATACCCACCTTCTGATGCGATCTTTCGTGTCTGGTTACTCCCTGTCTACCCCCGATATCGCCATTTGGGGTGCCCTCCGCGGAAACCGTGTCGCCGCTGCCGCTCTTAAGCGGGGTACTCTCGTCAACCTGACCCGTTGGTACAAATTCTTGGAGGAGCTGTGCCCCTGGGCCACTTCGGCTGTCGAGGCTCTGAATGCCGCCGCCCGTGAGAAGAAGCTTGCCAAGTCTAAGGAGGGTGCCAACTACGACATTTCTCTGAAGAACACCGAGAACGGTGTCGTTACTCGCTTCCCCCCGGAGCCCTCGTGAGTTTATTTCAGCCACTTTCACATCTTGTATACTAAATCATACCACAGAGGATACCTCCACATTGGACACGCAAAGGTTCGAATCTCTTGTGATCTATCACTTATATGTCCCCAATGCTAATCATTCTGCTCTAGGCTGCCCTGTTGAACGACTGTGTGTTTGATATCACCAAGCAATCCCCAGCGCAACGTGCTAACCTATATATGCAGACTTCGCCCATGAGAAGTACAACGGTACTCTTCTGCTTCGGTATGATTTGCATGTTTGAGAATTATGTGAAATAACCAGACAGCTTATTCACCTCTCAGATTCGATGACACCAACCCCTCGAACGAGAAGCAGGAGTTCCAGGATGCCATCGTGGAGGATCTTGGTTAGTCGACTTCAATGGAATATGTCGGACCAAGGCAAACTGCTGACTATTAACAACTAGCACTTATGGGCATCAAGCCCAACAAGGTCTCTTACACATCCGACTACTTCGACGAATGTGAGAACACAATTTTTATCAGTCCACATACATGACTTGTTACTGACAAACTAAAGTGTACGACTACTGTCTTACGATGATCAAGACCGGCAAGGCCTATGCAGACGACACTGATAAGGAGACCATGGCCGCCCAGCGTTGGGATGGCCTGCCCAGCCAGCGTCGTGAGCTCACCCCCGAGGAGTCCCTGGCCCACTTCGAGGAGATGAAGAAGGGTACGCCTGAGGGCCTGCGCTGGTGTATCCGTGCCAAGATCTCCTTCGAGGACAAGAACAAGGCCATGCGCGACCCTGTCATCTACCGCTGCAACCCTGCACCTCACCACCGAACAGGCGCTAAGTGGGGTATCTACCCAACTTACGACTTCGCCTGTCCTATCGTTGATTCTATGGAGGGTGTTACCCACGCTCTGCGAAGTATGTTCTCCCCTTATTGCTCATAGTCGCTGTATTTGCTAAATACCTTCCTTTTAGCCATCGAATACCGTGACCGCAACCCGCAGTACCAGTGGATGCTGGATGCTCTGAGCCTGCGCACTGTGCAAGTCTGGGACTTTGCTCGGATGAACTTCATCCGAACTTTGCTCTCCAAGAGAAAGCTCACCAAGCTCGTTGAGAGTGGAGTCGTTTGGGGATGGGATGATCCTCGCTTCCCTACCATCCGTGGTATTCGACGACGTGGTATGACTATCCCTGCCCTTCGGGAGTTCATCCTCAAGCAGGGCCCATCCAAGAACGTGACTCTGTTCGATTGGGCTTTGATCTGGGCCACCAACAAGAAGTACATTGATCCCGTCGCTCCTCGTCACACTGCAATTGAGAAGACGGATATGGTCAAGGCAACCATCACCGGCGGCCCTGCCACCCCTTACACTGAGAAGAGAGCTAAGCACGCCAAGAACCCTGCTGTCGGCGAGAAGACTGTCGCTTTTAGCTCCTCAGTTTTGCTGGAGCAAGTTGACGCCAAGTCGTTCAAGCAGGACGAGGAAATCACTCTCATGAACTGGGGTAATGCCATTGTTCGCAAGATCTCCACCGATGCTGCCGGCAATGTCACCGACCTTGAACTTGAGCTCCACATGGCTGGCGATGTCAAGAAGACCGAGAAGAAGGTCACTTGGCTCGCTACTGAGGGCCAGACTCTCGTCGATGTTGAGCTGGTCGACTTCGACTACCTGCTCAAGAAGGACTCACTGGCCGAGGACGATGTCTTGGAGGATGTTCTCAACTTCAACACCGAGTTCCGCGTGAGTGCTTTCGCGGATGGAAACATGTCTGAGGTCAAGGTTGGCGACATCATCCAATTCGACCGCAAGGGCTTCTACCGTGTGGACCGGGCCCCTGCTCCTGGTGTCCCTGCCGTCTTCTTCAACATCCCTACCGGCAAGCAAAAGTAGATGATTCACGACGGAGATGCAGAATGTGACTTGAATAAATGCGTAGATAGATATACTATCTAACCAAATCAAAAAGTTGTACATTCTAACGTTTGAATTTCATATTCACGAATCACGTGTGATTACGTGGACGGAGTGCCATGGCCAAGCCCTCGGGTCGTACAACCTGAGCTCTGACATATTTTTTCGCCCATAAACTTGTACTCATGTTGACTTTGTTCGATCATAGGCATGGGTGCGTTTCAAAAGCCGAGAAATTCTCGAGTACCAGCGGGACTTATCATACACATGACGCGGAAGGCTGAGCAAATTCCTGATCTGGATCGGCTATTCTTTGATTTTTGATGCCGTTCCGAGGTCCCAAGCCGGCCCAAATACCGTCTTGTTCAACATATATGAATTATGTCTAGTGACTAGACCTGGGCTCCTTGCCGTGGGGGCTCAAGTCAAAACAGTCCCGAAGCTCGGAAGACTGGCCAATGGCGCGGAAGAGACCGGGTACGCTAAAGGGTGATCTACCCGCCATCTCCACTCTAACGGTGTACAAGCTTCTTGTTTTGTATTTATGCCGGTCAAAAGCTTATACAATGTTCCACACTTCGCCGATGGAACTCTTTCGCATTCCCACGGGAGAAAGACTAGCTAAGCTTCCCACTGGCTCATTGTACATATTTTCCATGGCTATAGGAACGGCCCGCTGCTAAGAAGGTTCGTCCGGATAGCTCTATCCACGGTCTCGTACGTCAAGGCCTGTCAGGGATTCTATGATATGTCGGATGTCAGTGCAGAAAATACCTCTTCTAGCTTTGGCGACGTCAGCATGATTGACTGAGTGAGAAAAAACGGAAAATCTCTCGTAGCAAACCTGGAAGCTTGCAAGCTGCTCCTTCTTGTAAGCTTCGAAGGAGAAACAATCCCTGTTACTTCCGGTAGCCTGGCTCTGCTGATTATCTTTTGTGTGTGTTGATGTGCTGAGGGACAGGAAGTGTTCCCCCTCTCGTTTGTATCGTTTGTACCAACGCTCGTTGTTGCAAAGCAATTTTGCTTCTGCCGGAAGCTTCCATCCTCCTGGTTTTCTCCCGATTGCACCTGGCCATCTCTCGCTTTTAACCAGGCTTCATTAATCTTTGTCACCCTCATCGCTTCAAGCTACTAACATGGCAAGTCAAGGCGATGCCGAGCGAGCCGATGGTCGTCGTGGCTCCCGCATCTCCAGAGCCTCTCTAAAGGAGGACTATGCTCAACTGGACGAGTACGGAAAACTCGTCAAGTATGTGTCGACCTTCCAGAACGCCGATGCCAACCAGGAATATCAAGGTGACTTCATGGAGAAACGCATCTGGTATATGCCATGGAAGAAGCGCAAGGTCCGAGTCAAGTCAGTCGAAGAAACGGCTGGCTTATATCCCGACGACTGGCTCATTACCGATATTCGCGAGGGTCTATCCAGTGAGGAAGTGAACAATCGCCGTCGCCGCTCAGGCTGGAATGAATTGGTCTCGGAGAAGGAGAACCCCATTGCTAAGATTCTGTCCTACTTCCGCGGCCCCATTCTTTACGGTTCGTGCTTCCTACACCCCATGGCATGAAGTTCGCTAATATTGTTGAAGTCATGGAGCTGGCAGTTCTGTTGGCTGCTGGTCTAGATGACTGGGTTGACTTCGGTGTCATCATCGGCATCCTTGCTCTGAATGCTACTGTCGGTTGGTACCAAGAGAAGCAAGCCGCCGATGTGGTTGCCAGTCTGAAAGGTGATATTGCCATGCGAGCAGTCGTGATACGAGACAACACCCAACAGGAGGTCTTGGCACGTGAACTAGTTCCAGGAGACGTGGTATGTCATTCTTCTTGCAGGATTCACTTTCGAGGCTGTTTTTAAGATGCTAATTCATCATTATCAGATCATAGTGGGCGAAGGTCAAGTCGTCCCCGCTGATGCCAAGGTTATTTGTGACTTCAGTGACCCGCACGGCTGGGAGGAGTTCAATCAACTGCAAGAGCAAGGCATGCTCGGTGGTGGGTCTGAGTCGGATGATGATGAACCCAAGGAGGGTGAGGCTGAAGGCAAAGAGGTTGCAGAGGGAAACAGTGAGGGCGGCGCAGCCGATAACACCAAGCATAAAACTCGTCGCCGCGGTTATCCAATTCTTGCCTGTGATCACTCCGCAATTACGGGCGAGTCTCTCGCCGTGGACCGTTACATGGGTGACATGATCTTCTACACTACCGGCTGTAAGCGTGGCAAGGCTTATGCCGTAGTCCAGACTGGTGCAAAGACTTCCTTTGTTGGCCGTACGGCGACTATGGTGGCCTCTGCTAAGGGCGCAGGTCACTTTGAACTCGTCATGGACAATATCGGAACATCTCTGTTATTCCTTGTAATGACTTGGATTCTTGCTGCGTGGATTGGTGGATTCTTCCGTCATATCCCAATCGCTTCACCCGGACAACAGACACTGCTTCACTACTCTCTATCCTTGCTAATTATTGGCGTGCCTGTTGGTCTTCCTGTCGTCACCACCACCACCATGGCCGTGGGTGCTGCCTACTTGGCGAGGAAGAAAGCAATTGTGCAGAAGCTGACCGCCATCGAGTCTTTGGCCGTACGTACACCACCTGAATGAAATCATAGAATGGATGAGTGGATGCTAATCAGTATTTAGGGTGTGGATATCCTCTGCTCCGACAAAACAGGAACTCTGACAGCCAATAAACTCAGTATCCGTGATCCCTACGTGGCCGAAGGCGTAGATGTGGACTGGATGTTTGCAGTCGCTGTGCTTGCATCTTCGCATAACATTGAATCGTTGGACCCCATCGACAAGGTCACCGTCCTGTCACTCCGCCAGTATCCTAAAGCGCGAGAGATCTTACGTCGTGGCTGGACAACCGAAAAATTTACGCCATTTGACCCGGTCTCTAAACGCATTGTAACAGTCGCTACATGCGAGGGAACTCGATATACTTGCACGAAGGGAGCCCCAAAAGCAGTGTTGGCGCTCACGAATTGCTCGCCACAAGTTTCGGATCACTACAAAGAAAAAGCACAGGAGTTTGCCCATCGTGGCTTCCGCTCGCTCGGCGTGGCTGTTCAAAAAGAAGGCGAAGAATGGATGCTTTTAGGAATGCTGCCTATGTTTGACCCTCCTCGTGAGGACACGGCTCAGACAATTAGTGAAGCACAGAACCTGGGTATCAGTGTCAAGATGCTCACGGGTGATGCCATCGCCATTGCTAAAGAAACCTGCAAGATGCTGGCTTTGGGCACCAAGGTGTACAACTCGGATAGGCTGATTCACGGTGGTCTGAGCGGCGCTATGGCTAGTGATCTGGTTGAAAAAGCAGATGGATTTGCTGAAGTGTTCCCTGAGCACAAGTATCAAGTGGTGCAAATGCTTCAGGAACGAGGTCATCTGACCGCAATGACGGGCGATGGCGTGAATGATGCGCCTTCACTCAAGAAAGCGGATTGTGGTATCGCTGTCGAAGGTGCATCGGAAGCAGCACAGTCAGCATCGGATATTGTGTTCCTCGAACCTGGCCTCTCGACGATTATCGACTCCATCAAGGTCGCAAGACAGATTTTCCACCGCATGAAAGCGTACATCCAGTATCGCATTGCGCTTTGCTTGCATTTAGAAATCTACTTGGTGACAGCGATGATCATTTTGAACGAAAGCATTCGTGTAGAGCTTATCGTCTTCCTGGCTTTATTCGCCGACCTTGCAACTGTCGCTGTGGCATACGACCATGCCTCGTTTGAACTACGTCCTGTGGAATGGCAACTCCCAAAGATCTGGTTTATCTCCTCTATTCTTGGCCTGCTTCTTGCCCTGGGTACCTGGGTTGTTCGTGGCAGTATGTTCCTTAAGTCGGGGGGCATCATTCAAAACTGGGGTTCCATTCAAGAAGTCCTATTTCTGGAGGTCGCACTCACAGAGAACTGGCTTATCTTCGTGACTCGCGGTATTGACACCTGGCCATCTCTACAATTAGTCACCGCTATCCTAGGTGTTGACATTCTCGCGACGATCTTCTGTCTGTTCGGATGGTTCACAAATCAGGATATGAAGACGGACCCTCCCGATTCATTCGTCGAGACCAGAAATGGATGGACTGATATTGTGACGGTCGTCCGTATCTGGGGCTACTCGCTCGGCGTGGAGATTGTAATTGCTCTTGTCTACTACATCCTCAACAGGATTAAATGGCTCGACGATCTCGGTCGCCAGAAGCGTAGCAAGGGTGAAATCAAAATCGAGAGCTTGCTCGGTCATCTGTCTCGCTTGAATGTTGAGTACGAAGAACCTGGTAGGCCCCCAGGCCGATACCATTTGGCTACCAGCAAGGAGGAGGAAGAAATGGAGTGAAGGGCCCGGAAAGGGGCAAGAACTGTCAGTAATGCCAAGTGTGCCTGGATTCCAATGCCGTGGGCTGCTTTGTCAAGGGATTATTCATATCCCTTGCATTCCCAACTTACCAGGGTTTAGAGAGGATTCATGTGCAATGATTTATGCTTTTATGGCTGTAAGACGGGGAATGGCGGAGTATGGTTTCATGATGCTTTTTTATTCAGTATGTCGCTGTCTATTTTTTCTTTTTTACTTTAATCAGATGCAGAAAAAAATTCCTATTATTTTTTAGATTTCGGGGATTTGCAATGTCCGTGCAAGTTACTCCGCGCCAAATGACTTTCTGTAATTGCCGAAGCACTAAAGCACTCAAGGATATAAGTGCTTACGAACTGCTTACGCTTGGCAGACGCCACTTCGAATAGGCTAGGTACCAGTGACTCGCTATGTCCGAATCAAGAAGATTATACTGGATCCTTTCATTCCGCTCCATACTGAGTGGCATGAACGTTGGGCTTTGACTCTTTAGTCCAAGTATAGGCTTCGCGATGCTAGTTGTATGAATATACCCAATTATGATACCTTAACGCCATAGCATCAGTCCACAGCCTTGTACCGTTCTGACATGATAATTTCTAATGCGAGGTTTGATTGTCACTCAGTTAGTCCGTAATGTAGCGCCCTCGAGATACGATTAGCTAGCCTTGCGCAGACCAAGCTTCCGTAAGCCACCAATACTTCCAACAACCTCGGGGGCCTGGAAACGCCGGAAATGTACCTGAATTAAATTATGAAGGATTTTTCTTGATGCCCTCTCGGTGCACTTTTATTTCCAACGTTGTCTAGTGAGTGTTAACCGGCTCTATTTGCTGGAGGCCGTATTTGCCCTAACCGGGGTAGTGCAGGAGCCTTAGACCAAGCCTAAACAAGTAGATACGGATTGAAGGATCCTACACCGTATTATGTCGGTACCTTTGCCCACGCGAAGAGCTTGGCGAAGGATGCATGTGTGGGAAAACAAACATCTGTAAGGTTGTATAATTGTCCCGAGGTACGTACCTAAGCCTTCGCTCTATGAGAAATATATAACTGTCCAGCTGGTGAGAATCACCCCCAACCTCGCAGTTTGATATTTCTTTTCTAGGAATATATACAGGCACCAATTTCGGTATGGGGACATTCTTGAATCAGGAGGAATCAATAATTCAGGGGCTAACGTGTAAAACTGGATCTAGGGAAACAAAAATCATCATGAAGTACTTCTCTACCTTGGTCCTCGCCCTCGCCTCAGTGGCTTCTGCCAACTGGGCCCTTTACTGCGGGGATTCCGTAAGTTCAACGAAGGCCATACATTTTGATTTTCCTTCAAGCTACAACCACTAACTCAACGTGAAACCAGTGTACTGATGGTACCCTCGTTGCGTCCGGCTCAAGTGCCGATCTATCATGCACAAGCCTTGGTGGGACCTATGATTACTGCTACATTCTGGCAGACTCCATCTACTATGTGGACTGGTGGAAGGCGATCTTCACTGAGAATATTGACTGCGTTATCTCTGGTGTTGCTGGAGGTCGCGAGAGCAATGGGCTATACAATGGCTCGTGTACAGAGGCTGGGTCCTGGAAAAGTTATAAAGTGACTGTAAATGCCTAGATTTACTTATGTATGTCTGAATGAATTCGCTTGACTTGGGAAGTAAAATTGAATACAATGTCAAAGACGATGAGTAATATTTTGAGACATCCATATATAGCGTCACTGGAGATTTTATGAACTGGGGTATCAGGGAAGGTTGGGTACATAAGAAAGAGTGACATCCAGTGGGCAGTGCATGTGATATACACGAGTGGAAGTAATGCTCATTGTCCTTGATGTAGATCAGTACATATCTCGTGGAGACTGTTTGCTTTCCTTCTGTCTTTGGGGACAAATATCCTTTTGGGCCGACAGTTTGCCAAGTCCTGAAAATGGTAGGCTTGGTGTGTTCCAATTGAAGCACCGATTCTTCCACGGGATGCTTAGTTGTATCCAATACGCTTCGCACGACGGAGGTTCTTGGTCAGACCGTGAGTGAGACCCTGAACGACGCCATTGGCCTGTTTCAGACCAGCCAAGAGACCAAAGAGGTCCGAGCTGAGGAGTTCGTTCTTGGCTGGCTTTTCACTCTTGGCTGGCTTATTTTTAGTGTTGCTTTCGTCATTATTATCGTCATCGTCGTTAGACTGGTCGATAGGAGTGAGGTCGGGATCAGCAAGATCATCAGGGTCGATCACGGAGGACTTGGTAGTAGTGGTCGGTTTCGGAGCAGACTCAGTTGTAGTCGGCTGAGAAGCAACTTCGGGCTTGTTCGTGGTAGTTGGCTTGGGAGCGGGCTCAGTAGTAGTCGGCTTGGTGGTAGTCGGTTCGGGAGCGGACTCAGTTGTAGTCGGCTTGTCAGCAGTCGGCTTCGGAGCGGGCTCAGTCGTGGTAGTCGGCGTGGTAGTCGGATTGGTAGTCGGCTTGTCGGCGGGCTTCGCGGTAGTCGTCTCTGGCTCTGCCTTGGTAGCGGACTCGGTAGGCTTCGTATTGATGGTTGACTTGGTGGTGCTGGTAGTCGAGGCGGTAGTAGCTTTCGGTTCATCAGGCCCACTGGATGAGGAGCCAGATCCAGAGGAGGAGGAAGAGGAGGACGAGGAGCCGGGTGCATTGGAAGATTGCGAGGTATTCGGTGAGTTAGTGGACGTTGGTGCAGACGCCGTGGCCGACGCCGGGTTGGACGACGACGACGAACCGGAATTCGGACCACCAAGCGCCTTGCGCACACCATCAATGAACCCCTGGTTCGCATATGCCTGAGTGCTATCCCACATCATTACACCACCGAAGCTCTCGAACTTCTTCGAGTATTCGATCACATCGGCCAATTTGCTGACAGGCACGTAGCCAGTGCTGGCGGCAGTCGTATCGGCTGGCACACCCAAAATTACCTTGACATTCTTGTTCTGTGACACGGTCTTGGCCCAGTTGTCCCATTCTTCGAAGTTGTACTTTGACTTCGTGCTGTCCGTGTCGAAGTTGTTCACGCCGCAGAAGTTGTTGTAGAACTGAACCCACACCGCGTCGATGGAGACCGGGCCGTTCAAGATATCCTTGTCCGCGGCATCGGGGTACGGGCACTGGGGGGCCGCCGTGAGGAAGTACTGCTTGCCAGTCTCCTTGTCCATCAGGGATCGCAACTCGTTGGCAAAAGGGGCCATGTTTGTGACACTGGCCTCAAAGTCGAAATCGAAGCCATCCAAAACGGCGCTGCCAAAAGGCCGCAAAGCTTTAGAGCCATCTTTCTGGGGTCCAAAAGTCTCCCAGATTAGCTTTGCGCCAGCTTTGGCGTCCGCCTCCGACTTGAAGCCGCCTTCGCTGTACGTTGCGCCACCGATGGACAAGAGGATTGTTTTGCCTTTGTCCTGGCATGTTTGGATATCCTGGCTATTGGGTGTTAGTCTGGCCGGGATGCCAGCATTCAAAATATCACTCACCCAATCTTAGGGCAGTTCTTCAACTGTGTTCCCGGAAACACATCACAGTCCTGACTGGTGACGGAGAAGTCGACCTCTGGAACTCCACCGGGTCCGTTGACCATCATGTCAAATGCCATTGGGATGACCTAGTTGTTTTCATTAGTTTTGTTTTCCCTCAAATCCAGCCCAGATCTCCCGTACATCAATATTGTCATCTAAAATTCGGTTAGCCAGTGACCCATAAGATTGCTCAAGATTACTCACTTTCGCAGTAATGTGCCAGCGGCTGCTGGACTTCGCCTCCTTTCCCTTGCAACGAGTTTTGGCCTTGAAGAATCATTTAGCCACATTCGTCCGTGCCATTTGGCCAAACCTACCCCAGTAGACAACAATATTGCTGTCCGAGTTCAAGTCGAGCTTCGCCTGCACTGCGCCCAAAGAAGCCAGCAGGACTGACCAGGGCAGATACGCTTGAGACCGACGCATCTTGTCTGAAGTTGGATATATAAAAAATGAAAATAAAAGAAAATTAAGTATTAAGTGTCGAATTACTATGAAAAAGAATGGAAGGGATATGAACCCAAAGAAAGCACAAAAGACCAAGATCACACGAGCCGTGCAACGGCTCAACGCGTAGGCATAGCTTAAATAGATCTTGCTGAGGTATTTTGCTTTCCATTACATGCCATAGACAATAACAAACATCTCTCCCTTGTACGTCATCGGGGCTCTGCGTCCGTGGCATGGCCGGCTCTCCACGCCAGCAACCAGATTGACAACTTCCGGACTCCACCCAAATGAGGGGCCCTGTATTCGATACGATACTCGCGGAAATTTTAAGCTTGCATTTGTGATTCGCCTGTCGTAATTCCCTAGTAAGCTGGGATGCATTCCAATTGTGTTGTCAGGGGGTTCGGTGGGCCTCCAGGAATGTATCCCGGTACTCGGCAACACAAATCGAGGCTGAAATACGATCTAGGCCAAGACAATAAAATTAGAAACGTAAGATAATTGACGTGTCCAGGGGCCATGCAAAGATTCCCTGCATATTGTAGTTAAGCCTTATCAATGTTCAAGTGCCGTCAATTTCCGGCAAGAATCTCTAATGTTTCAAAATTCCAGCCATTATGTACATAAGCCTTTTCATTCATCGTATGATAAACACGAATTTATAATCAATAGCAGCATACATGGCTAAGCCCTGGAAACACAAGATGTTTAAGCAAATTAGATCATCTAAACCAAAGGCTCGCGAACTAGAAAATGGTGCACCATAGGCTTCAATCCTCCATACTGGGAATAGTCAGTAGACACTGTCTCTACTAACTTGAACCCTAGATTAAGATACAATTTCAATGCGGCCGGCTCAGACATAACATACGTCTTCACGTTATACTGATCAGCAATTTGCAATCCACTTTCAACAAGCATGGTTCCAACACCCCGCCGCCAGAAAGAAGGGTCTGTGGTCAAATAATCAAGCGCTAGCGAGGGATATTAGCCAAGGCATCCACACCGTCAAGATCTTGCTTTTACTTACTAAGGAATGGACCATCTCGCGTGACCCGCTCATCAGCCTCCTCGAGCGGTGCACTTCTGTAATTCATCTCTGCCCCGGACTTTAGACCGATGGGACGACCGTTTTTCGTGTATGCTTGAGACAGCTTTTCGAAAACCGCGCGCTCAGCAGATGTGGCCTCGGCTACTTGAGCTTCTTGCCAAACACCCTCCTTTGCTAGATGGGAAGGCAGCAGCCACCGTGCATAGCCGACCACTTGTCCGCTCGCGACATCGATCACTTTTTGATGTCGCTTGGTGTCTCGACCGTTGATGAGGTTCCACGGGACACGGTCGATGGCTTTGGTGATTATGTCTTCAGGGAGAACATTATCTTCCCATTGTTTTACCCAATGGGAGTCTGTGAGACGGGCGCCCATCATTGTGGTAGCAAGGCCAGGGGCATCTGCCGGGAAACAGGGCTGAACAGCAAATGCCATTTTGGATGGGAAAAACGGATCAAATTGGGAATACGCAAGATGGGAATATTTGAGATTCAACTAATCTGCGCTCTCGCTCGAGTTTTAAAAACGAAAATCCATGGTTAAGGTTTCAGATGACTGGTAAGCAGGAAGCCAAGTGTCCTATACTTATCAGCCGCTAGTGAAGGATTACCACGATAGAGGATTCGCCGATCGTTATTTTGCGCAATCCTTCAGGCTGCCATGTTAATAATACGAGAATGGATCGGAAATCATGATTGAGACTGTGTGTGAATAGGCAGCGAGTCATGTTTGCATACATAAATGAAAGGGGGTTTTTGTAGCAACCCCCAATTGAATAGGATGAGAACTTCTCTAGAGCACATATCGGAACTCCTCGTTCTGCAGATCTGTCAAGTTCTCGTCAATCGAGTGCATATGCTGTTGACTAGGACCTGATCTGAATCTCTTGTCCCTTTTGGCGTTTTCTCTACGCAAGTAAGCCCAACTGATAGCAGCAGTTACCACCACTCCACATAGACAGACAAAGCTGCCTATAAACCCAGCACGATACAAAGGTCCCGGGGAGGCACCGAAAATGAGTGGTCCAATGATGTTGCCAATACAATAACCAACAAAGGTGGATGCACTTGTGGTTGCTTTTTCTGCAGGGCGTTAGACAGGATTGGATCATCGTGAGAAGGAATACTTACTGGTATGACCAGCGATGTTGGACGCGACCAGTGAGACGGCCAATCCACCAGCGGCAACCTGAACGGCGATCAAGAAAATTCCAGCAAACAAAAGACCCTTATTGCTGCGAGGTCCAAACCAGCAGATCAAGGTACCAGCAATGGAAATAAGAGCACATATTATTATGCAAAGGTAGCGAGTACCATTGCACTTTCGTGTTACATAACCGACAAGCAGAATAGATAGTGCGGTGATGGCACCAATCGGACATGTCAATGCCAGCGAGTCAAAGTGGCTGAAACCAAATCCATTGATGACAATAGTTCCAAACGTCCCAATTGCACCAGAAGGCACTCCCGTCAAGAGAATAATGAGGGTGCAGCTGTACGTCTTGAAGTCTCGGAAGGTCTCGAGGAATTGGGCTTTGTCGAATTGGCGGCTGATTGTGCCTGCTTGATTTCGCTCAAGTCGGCTAAGAGCAATTTGCCGTTCATTCTCGTTGAGTCCCTTTGTTGTAATGGGGCTATCTGGCAAGCAGAAAAACAAGACCACTGCCCAGGTGGTGGTGATAGCGCCAAGGACTAGGAACATGGGTTTCCATGAGACGAGGGATCCATGAATTTGGCCAAGTCCGTAATTGATCAAAGGAGAGATAGTAGTGGCTACCCCGACACAGCAGTACCAGAGTCCGGTACGCAAGGCCTGCTCATCACGAGTCCACCAGAATGTGACTAAGACAGTGAATGTTGGTGCGACAGCGGATTCGAGAAGGCCGAGCACGAGCCGGTTGACCATGATGCCAGCATAGTTGGAGCAACCAGCAGTTGACATGACTACTATTCCCCAGAGAAATGTTGCCCCCGCAATAACGCGTGATAGTGGGAAGTGTTGAGCCAGATACATCATGGGGTATGTGCCCACCAAATAACCAATATAGAAAATCATCGAGGCATTGGAGTACCGTCGATTGTTGGTTATAGCTGTGCCATCCGCTTCATATCCAACGATGGTGGTCAAGCCGAGATCATCGTTGAAGTTGAACTGTGTGGCGGCACTCATGATGCCTTTGTCGTAGCTCTGCAGCATATATGTGAACATCATAAGCGGAACGATCCTGTTAGGTCAGTATAGGTACCTGTCGAGAGAAGCACCGTGGGGAATTACCATAAATCGAGCTTGCGAACCAGTCGTCTCTCTTCTTCGGGTGAGAAGGGATTGACGTTCTTATCCATCTCATCCACCTTCTCCACCTCTTCGAGGTTGAGCTTCTCGACGCGTCTGATGGAGTCATCCATGATCAAAATTGAATTCCTTCAAGTGCTCAGCCGGACTGACACCGTAGAGCCGTAGCAGACAGCTCCCCGGTATTTATATGTAGCATTTCATTATGAAAAAGCTCGATCACAATGATTGACTTCCCCCAGATCCCCGGATTTGCATTGGTCTAAGCTGGGGATAATTGCCGAGATTACCGAACGAGCCGGTGGGAAGGCCCCACACACATAAAGCAAACATGTTTTCCCGATCTCCCGGCCGCGGCAATTTTCTCCTCCACTCCACCGTCTAGATCCACAAGATGGACGATTCCGGTAAAAAGGCCGGTCGACGATCTCGCGTCGCTTGCAAACCATGTAATCAACGCAAGATACGCTGTGACGTGACGCAGATCGGTCCACCATGCACAAACTGCCAGCATGAGACGGCTGTATGTGAAATCCTTCCGCGCAAAAAGCATCGGTGAGTGGAGCTGTCTATTCATGGTCTGTGCTTTGATATACTGACCTACAATAGACCGCGTATGTCAAGGGCAGCAATCACCAGAACGGAGACACAAACAATTGCCAATTCAGGCAATAAGACGACGGATGCGACCACAGATACAGACGGCGTTCTACCTGACGATAGTGCCTGCTCTTATATTGGTAGGGAGTCATTGTCCATGTATGGGGGATATGTTAACTGATATTGCTCAGGCGATACGCGTGGTCCAAGGCAATCTGTATATGAGTTGTGTCACCCAGGGGTGCCGCAAGAGGCCCATCAATCACCCGCCAGCATTGAACCAGGCAAGATCTCAGGGACAGGCACGAACCTTCGACCACATGAGTTAGAGTATATCCGACAAGAAGGGGGATTTGCGACAATACCAACGGATGTCTGTGATGAACTCATAAGATGCTATTTTCACCATGTACATTTCTTCCAGCCCGTGGTGGAAGCCCCATCATTCCTCAATGAGTATGTACAGAATGGAACAAAAAACATCAGCCCTGTGCTATTTTGGAGTATTCTTCTTGCAGCTTCCAATGTGAGACTGCCAAATCATGAACTCTGATAATAGTCACTAATGATCTATCAGTATGCTGATATCGAGGTTTTGCAACGGGCGGGATTTGAATCGCGGAAAGCTATGAAAAGGGCAATGTACAGAAGGGCCAAGGTATGTCACATTGACATATGAATAGACGAGATAACCACTAAATCTATACCAAGGCTTTCTACGACGTTGATCGCCGCACAGATAAACTTGTCCTCATTCGATCAGTTCTTTTAATGAGCTTCTGGTATACAGACGCCCAGGATCATACGGGAGCGTCACACTGGATTGGAATCGCCATTACCCTGGCTCAAGGAATCGGTATACATCGCTGTGGTAATTCTCAAACAAGAAATAACCACCCATCGTCGTCTGAGCACCAACGTCTTACCCGTCGTCTTTGGTGGACGTGTGTAGTCCGAGACCGATGGGTATCCTTGGCCAAAGGCCGACCTATGCGAATTCATGATGAAGATTGTGATGCACTCTTTCCTTGCCCAGATGACATATTGCATGAATTGCAGCTCGTTTCTGCAGAGGCTCGGCAGAGATTCATTCCTCCGGATCTAGACTGCCTTGCTGAAATGTGGGTAAGGCTTGTTAGGACGAGCTTTGTGCTTGGCCGCATTTTACGGGCTCATTACAGACTTAAAGCTCCTAAGGCAAGTGTTGAAGAGATCGATGGGTTGGCTGCAGAACTGCTAGGATGCCACCAAACTGAGCAAACGGTGATGTACACCGCAAGTGATACTGCCCGCATTCACGAATACCACCTTCAGGTCTTTTACCAGTTTGTTAAATCCTGCCCTGTATTTGTTTCTTATCTAATATATGCCAGAGCGAGTGTGACTGTGCTCTATCGGCCGTATATTTTGAACTCGCCTTCTTCATTTCCGGAAAGTTCGTCGGTCACCTGGCAGAAAGTTGCACAGAATCGGGCACGAGAGGCTGCCTCGATCACAAACCAGACTCTCGAAAAGATGATTGAGCTAGATCTCGTCAAGTCTATCAAGCCTATGTTGTAAGTATATGTTCTTGGCCTGAGACTCAATAACTGACATTGTTTTTTAGCATCACATCCTTGATTCCTGCCATGCAAATCCATCTATTCGACTGCAAATCCAGCAGCCTACTTCAAGCCAACCTAGCAAAGAACAGACTCAATCTCTGCCTGTTATTTCTGGAGAGCTTACGCGATACCTATTGGAGCGCCGGTGTTATGTATCGACTGTTCGATCGTGCACAGGCTATTTTAACCAACCGCAACAGCAATGGAGCTCAGGGCTTAAACACCCCAAAAAGAAATGCTCCTCCCAATATCAGCAATCCGACTGGGCAAGGAGAGGATAATGGTACTCCATCAGAGATAATGGCACCCAGTCTTGCACAATATATGCCAAATGGTGCTGGCACTGGTGTTGGTGCGGAAGACATTACAGGCGGATTTGATACCCATTACTCTGCAGATTTTAATGCTCTTGAGCAGTTACTCAGCCCTGGGTTTGCATTATCAGACCAATCGCAAGGACTGTTCACAGATTTCACCGGAAATGGGATGGACGGAGAGCTACCGCTGAACCTGTATAGCATGTGATTCAATAAAATAGCCCTTGCTCATCGCCATGTATTCAATCTCAAGAATTAGATAGTTCTAGTGGCTAATAACACCGGCTCCACCATCCCAGAAGGCCCCTTGCATAACCATCAATCAGGCATCGGAACATTTACCCGGGAAAGTACCTCTCATTCTTGTTAGATCGCAAGTAGGGAAATCCTCCGGCAATCCGGCAAGAGCTGCGTGGTACCGGCATACCACGACCTGGTACTACGTAAACGGACTCTATTTTGTACAAAGAATGTTCTGCGGGGAAGATCTGGGGTAGTACATGTGTAACCCGAGCGCATCGTGCAGCAGGCTCGAGAGCGATGGGCCGAACCACATATAAGTTGGATTTCGTAGGTCATATTCTGTATCTTTTTTATTGTACAATCTAGCAAGGCAGTTACTCCCATCATGGTATCTTCTTACATCGGGGTACTCCTTCTGGGAGTCACAGCTGCGGTGGCTACACTATGTGGAGACATACAGCTTCCACCAGGGCAGTTCATAGGAGGTGTCTTCAACGTGTCAATTGCAAGTGGTGGTATAGATCGCAGCTTTCTGATCTCTATTCCACCCGAGTATCATTCACATATTCCAACTCCCGTCATTCTGTCATATCATGGAGGTGACCGGACAGCGGAAAGTCAGTTGCAGCTTGACCAACTGACCAATCCTGAGTTCAACGCCAGGGATATTGTTGTATATCCCCAGGGTATAGATGTAAGAGAGAAAATTCACTTCAAATTACTAACTTACTATCGATACTATTCTTTCTAACCTTCATGGATACAGAACAAATGGCAAGGCGTCCCCGGCGTCACAACCAATGATATTAAATTTACAAACGACATCTTGGACCACATAACTTCGCAATATTGTATCGATACCACCCGCATCTGGACGACAGGCAAATCTGACGGTGGTGGCTTCTGCAACTTACTCGCGTGTGACCCCGAAATGTCTCTCCGCTTCGCGGCCTTTGCTCCCGTATCCGGTGCATATTATGTTGATACATTGCCTTGTCTACCATCAACAGTACAAATTCCCTGCAACGCGTCACGAACGAATATTCCATTACTAGCATTCCACGGTGGAAACGACACGACTATTCCGTACTGGGGTGGTGAACGGAAAGACGAGTGCTTGCCAACTATTCCGCATTTCATTCAACAATGGGCTGCACGAGATCAGCTGAACAGTCAACGAAACAAAACCCTTGCATTTGCGTCTGACACTGTCATTTACTCTTTTGGCAGGGGATTGGTGGGGTTGGTATATGATTCGGTGATTGGTCATGACTGGCCCAGCACAGTTCCCAACTCAGATAATCAGCAAGCTGGTCACCATGTAGCCAGTTTCAATGCTACTCCCATCATTCTTGACTTTTTTGATCGACATAGCTTGTGAGGGGGCGGCAATACCTCGGTCAATTTGGAACAAGCATGGATGGTGGGGGCGTGGGGCGGTAAATTCGGTAAATATCTCGGCTCAATCGGTTGCGAGCAGTCAATCCGGTTCATTTGTCAATACAACCATTTCCAGGAATCAATATCTTTATAAGAGATTCGAAAGTTACTGCTGCGAGTGCTGTATCATCTTCATACAGTGAATAATGGCATCTGTTCAAACTGGGGATGGCCATGAGCCTCGCTTCTCTCTTCCCCCTAGCACGCCCCTCTCAAGCAAAACAGAATTGGCGATTGGTGGGCTTAGAATCTATATATATGGATTAAAAGAAGTCAATGCGAGTCAGTCAAGTGAGCAGACGGGGGAGGTTGCAGTTTTGTACATGGCACATAACCGTACCCGGACCTACCGTGTCATGGAAGACATGGCACATGAAATCCTTCATCGGTATCGGACAGACAAGGGCAAGGGCGGGCCATTTGGGCTGATTGCGGTAACCATGAATATGCGAAACCATGGAGATCGCGAGGTAAATATAGGCCCCCTTTCCATGTATCTCGATATTAATCTTACAACAGGTTGATCCTCAAGCAAACAAGACCTGGAAGAATGGCAATGAGAATCATGCGTATGTCCCGAACCTCGTGCTAAGAAATATCAATATGAATACTAAACTTGATAGTATGGACCTGGTATCCATGATCTCTGGATCAGCACAGGATTTCAAACTCGTGCTGGATTACCTTCCAACCTATTTCCCCCAATTCACTCGATTTTACAATATCATGTTCGGGGTATCTCTCGGCGGACACACAGCGTGGCGCATCGCCTCATTGACATCACCAGGTCAATTCTACGCGTACTCCATGGTTGTTGGCTGTCCAAGCCTATCCACTCTTCTTCTGAGCCGTCTGGGTATCGACCCGACTATTGGGAACAGTCCTGGAGAGCCATTCGATTATGGAAAACTCCGTCAGGCAATGAACCCAACACAGCAAAAGCGATGGCCACGTGCTTTAGCAGAGATTGTGAATCGAGATGATCAGCAAGTAACAGACGAATTTCCCGCTGATGTGCCGCTGCTTTTGTGTAACGGGAAGTATGACAAGCTGGTTCCAGCGAAGTATACGGCGGCTTGGGTGGAAGAACGACAGAAGCAGTTAGGTGACAAGCAAGATATTACCTTTTTTGTACAGGACAATACGGGGCATAGTTGCACGAAGGAGATGGTGGCAATGACAGCTGAGTGGTTGCGAGACATCCTCCCTTCTAGCTCTCCGCAGCCAGTTTTATGACTTGAAAGTGAATAAAGCCTTTCCAAGGTTGAATGTTTGGTTTCTTTTCTAGTAGAGTATTTATTCATCGCTTTTGCATATACTTGTAGATGTAAATACAGCTTCTAATCTAACGCTTCGGTCTTTTCACCGAGGGATACCAATGACCCGCTGAATAGCCTCCTCATTGTCCATAGCCGGATCAATAACACCAGCCACCTTAAGCACATCTACAACACCCTTGATAACCTCGGGGTCCACACCACGAGTGCTATCAGTGAACTTGACATCCTTCAGCCACTCTGTAGCATCCTCCTCGATATAAGTGCAGCCAAGCTCGCCAGTACCCAAAAGCTTCACCACCTGAGCGGTATCAGCCTCGAATTCCTTAATTCCGAGGTCCAGAGCTTGGAACAGCTGTGTAAGACGGTCATCATTTGCAGGGTTGGGGAAAAGTGCTGTCGATGCTACCATCATCCATGAGGGCCAGGGAGTGAAGATCTCGCCGATGTTCTTGAGCGGTGGGTTGGGCTTCTCCGCTGTCGGGTGGAAGTAGGGCTTAGTTGTGAAGTGCTCCCACATGAAGAATTCAGCCGTGGGGTTGGGTGCTTGCTCCGGCTTAGCCTCGTCCAGGCCAGTCACTCCGTTCCGCAGAGAACCGAAGGGTCCAAGAGGGACGGATGTCAAGGAATCGGATTTCCATCCTTGCTGTTGGGCGAGGACGAAGGACATGATGTGAGAGCCACTAGTAAGATGATGTTAGCAATTATCCTTATGGCCGTAGTTTCGCTATAATAGCTGTTTGTTCAAAACAAGCTTGAATAGTGTTGCTCACCTTCCAAGACGGCTCACTCCGACTCTTGAGTCCTGTAGGTCCGACACTCCGTTGATCTCGCTGCGGTTGCGACCTGTGACAATTGCCCATCGCAAAGGGTTGTCGACCCAGTGTCCGACGACCTTGTACCCACCATCTCCGGCGCTTTGCGCCTGCTGCTTTCCGGCCAAACCGGCAACCCAGCCCTCGGTCAAACCAATACCAATGTCAATTTCATTGCCGCGCAGCGATGTGATCATATGGCCAGTTCCAGACGGGAATGGAGTAAGAGCGATCTTGAAAGGAAGAGATGAAACGGCCTTAGAGCGCAGGGCAAGGTGGAGAGGGGTCAAGTAGTGCTCTATGCGAATAATAATGGTGTTAGTACATCTTGCTCGGATAGCTAAGGGCCATTTCGGGGACTTTGAAGCTTTAAGCTTATTGCAAGGACGTACCAGGCACATAGCCGATGCGAATGGTAGACACAGAAGCCATTTTGAAGATTTTACCAGCAGCTGACGTAGTAATCGCTGTTGAGGAGGATCGTTGGCCGCGAGCAAAGAAAGTCGAACTCAATCGCGGGGCAGCTCGCATTTCATCATTTCCCGAACCGGCGCTTGCGGGGCAGACGCGACAGTGCAATACATCTACATAAAATCACGTCTACTTTAACACGCTCATTTCAATCGTAAAGAGAATAGCATTATTAACGTCGTTTCAATTTAATTATTACAGATCTATGATCGCTATGGTTTGAGTGGATCCCCACTATCTACAGGAATTATGTGTCGCCAAACAACAAAAAAGCAGGAAGTCTTTAGGTCATGCGAATATCTTTCTCGCCGGCGCCCCAGCGCCCTTCCTGCTCCTGGGAGCTGCCTGCAGCCCGAACGGAGTTTCGAGTGAACATCCAGTATTGCAAGCCCAGGTAGCAATCACAGACGCATTGGAACATACCGCAGAGCTTGAATGCCCAGGGGATAGTCTCCGCACTGCAGAAGAAAAAGCTCATCTTCATCGAGTCACCAATCAACCACGAGGCTAGGACAGAGATACGGAAGCCTTTGCAGGAGCCAGAGCGGTGGTTGGCCAGAATTTGTGGGATGGGAAGAGTGGCCTCAACGGCGAGGCCGATGCAGCCCAGCAGGCTGATGTAGGAGGGGGAGTCGGAGATCGGGGTGAGGTGGAGCACGAACAGAACGGCGACGAAGTAGGAGAGGAACATCCAGTACCTGTAGCACAATGGGTCAGTATTTCCAGCTAGATATGTCCGGGTTTTCTGTCGCAGATGCTCAAAACTTACGGCTTTGTGCTCTTCCACTGCCAAAAGTCATACGGCCGGGTCAAGCCGTTGCTGCCGCTGCTGAATGGTGTATGTTCAATACCGTTCTTCGCTCCAGTGGCAGGTCGGTTGTCCAGTGCAACCTTGAGCAGTGCCGATTGCACTACAACCATAACCATGGCCTGCGCCAAGAGGGCTTTGGAGTAGTACTCTCCGAACCAATAAAAGACCCTAGTATTAAGGTCAGTCAGAGTATGCGACATGCCGATTCTAGGACGTGAAGTCTCACTTTAGGATTGACGCGACCAGCATAATCAGAGGAATGTCCAATGAGAAACCCGCCGAGTTCCTCGAGCGGTGGATGCTGAGGATCTGGTCGAGGTAAGAGGTGATGGGAGACGAGATGAGACTATAAGAGAGTATAATTAGCATTCGCATTCATCTAGAGCGACAATATGAATTATTTCAAGCGTACAAAACAGGAGCGGCATAGTCAATTGCCAGTTGAATGAGATACATGTTGCCGGTGAAGATGTTCCGCGTTGTTCGGAGGGTATACAAAGCAACTGATTGACGTGATTGTTCGTTTATCTTTGGAGATGGGTCGATTCTGGTACGAATGGATGAATATGTATAAGCTCCAGTGGCAAATAAGGACCCAAACAGGCCTTGCGACAAGGAACAGGAACGAGAAACGCGGAGGAACCAAAAGGGAGAGAGCCCAACGTGACGACGCAAGCGGCTTTTTTTCTCCCCGTTTCAGCTTATGTCAGCACCCTGTCGATCACTGAAGTATAAACATACTAAACTGGTCTGAAGAACGTATAATTATAATCATCCATCCAGCTTCAAATTTTTTTCCGCATCTTAGTCCTTTTACAATGATAAGTGGGTCACTTTATATGTACACGGCGGCTACCTCCTGGCCCAAATGTATGCACCAATCCCTTTGTAGTTGAGTGGAAACTAATCGTGGGCTTTTGAGCCTAAGTTCCCCAATTTGGAACAAAATGGCGTTGGAAGGTTCCTTTCAAACCAATAAAACACAAGGCATCCGGTATATACTGGAGGAAAGTCTCAGATGGTTCTCAATTATTGAGTTTCAGAGAGCCAGACTTAGAGGGAACCGTACCTAGGATCCTCGTAATATTGAAGGTCAAATTGAGAAGAGCCGGTATAGGCCGTTTTATTCTTTGCACGTCATTCTTTGTTATTCATTTCAATAACTTGCTGGTTCAATCTGTGATCTTCTTCATCTTCGGCTTTGAATTCTCTTCGCTATACGAAAACAAAATGATTCACACAAATCCCTTCCCGGCCGACTTGATTGATGAAGTCAACAGAGCACACTATGAAGCTTCCCGTGAGGACTTGGTTCAACAAGTCACACAACCAGATGTCTTCGTCGTTGTTCATGAAAAAGTGATACGCTATAGCGAACCAGAGTTCATTATCGAGGGAGCTTTCTACACTTTAGACTCTGCCAACAACAAAACGATGGAGATATTCAGACAATGCTATCCAGACTACGAGCCGGCAAGCTTCTATGCCAAAGGCACCTGGCAGGCTATTGGAGAGAACTCGGTGGGCTGGTATCTGTCTAGAAGTGGGACTTTGTCTTTGGAAGTTCATGACCATGATGGAAACACTTGTCGAATTCATGCAGAAAGGCACGAAATTGAGTAACACCATAATCGAATACGCGTTGCTTTCGTTGACTTTTTTGGAAGTTGATAAATGTTGAATTACCTATCCTCTCTTTACAGCAGTACTGCCAGGCATACCCCAAGGGAGAAAACAATAAGACTCCAGATCCAAGACCTTACGGTGATAGATTGAATCAAAATCGGCTATATCAAATTGTCCGATAATCTAATATCGCATATAAGTCATATTAGGAACAACAGCTTATCCCTTAAAATTCTATCCGCCACGCCTTTCCAATTCCAACATTGGGGCTCTTGACAACGGCATAAGGTGCCTTTCCGCCTTGCTGGTCAAAGTACTCCAGTGATGCGGTGGTGGCAGCCTTAGCCCCATCCTCGATGATGGTGACAGTGCTCTTGCCCTTCCACTCCTTGGGTGGGTCAACAATAATAACACGCTCTACAGTGACGCCAGCCATGGTCTTCAAATACTCGGCAGTCTTGGGTCCCTTGGTACTAAGGTCTTCGGACGACAAGATTGAGTCACGGAACAGGAAGCGGCGGTGGATGTAGCTGCCACGCTCATAGTCAAACGTCTCGCCATCATCAACGTAGAGAGTACCTTTGGCTTCACCGTTCTTGTTCAAAGTGAGAATGAGAGTGTAGGGATCCCATTTCATGAGGGCGCTGCTGCGACGAGGGCGGTCCCGACGGGGGACAATGTGACCACCCTGGATCAACAAGGGAATCTTGTCTTCAGGGGCGGGGACAGTGTGTTTCTTGCCTGCGCCCTGGTAGACGGTAAAGTCGAAGTAGTCATAGTACTTCTCATCGTCGGCAATGTAAATGTCGGTGGTGAATGTGTTTTCAGTCACCACGGGCTTCACGAGAAGACCAGTAGAGCCCAGGTACAGCTGGTCGTCGATGGCAAAGCCTTCCTCATCGTCGGGGAACATATAGTACTGAGGCCGCACGATCGGTGTACCGTTAACCGAAGCCTCATGGAATGCAGTGTACCAGGAAGGCAGAAGCTGATATCTCAGGCGGATGGCCTGAGCAATAATAGTCCGGTGCGGCTCACTGATCAAGTAGGGCTCACGGCGCCGAGTGTCAATGTGAGCGTGAGCGCGGAAGAAGGGGTACCAAATTCCTGCTTGGTACCACCGCGACAAGAGCTCCTTATCCGGGTTATGGAAGAAGCCGCCAACATCAGCACCAGCAAAGGGGAATCCAGCAATACCATTGGTCAAAACCATTGGCAAAGAGATGGCCAAGTGATCCCAGGTGGCCTGGTTGTCGCCAGTCCACATAGCAGCCATACGCTGAGCTCCGGCGTAGTATGAACGGGTCAGAATGAATGGCCGGCGGACTTCACCCTTCTTGCGCTCCAGCAAGGCCTGGTAAGTAGCATTGACGAGTGTGATACCGTTCACGTTGTGAATATCACGATGTTCCCAGTCGCCATGATGGATGTTATCCTTGGGCATAGTGGTTTCCGGCCCATTGAAAACGGAAGGCTCGTTCATATCATTCCAAATGAACAGGTTGGACATCGATCCCTGGAACTTGTCGTACTTGTGGAGACTGTTCCACCACTGCACTGCAGCGGGGTTGAAGCAATCAACCCAGTTCGAAGAGCCGGGCCAGCACCAACCGTCATAAACGTCACCGTCCTTGTTCTGAACAGCAAGACCCTTGCTATTAAGCTCCTGCGAAACATAGTAGTCATCCTTGTTTTTGATGTGCGGGTCGATAAGAACTACAAGCTTCCGCTCGGATGCGTCAAGTTTCTCCTGCATGCCCTTCGGGTTGGGGAAAGTAAGCGGATCCCAAGTAAAGTACTTGCGGTCGTCGGTATATTCAAGATCAAGCCAGATCACGTCATAAGGGATCTGATACTTGTCAAACTTGGCATCCACTTCCTTTACATCCTCGTCAGTGACATAGTTCCAGCGGCACTGGTGATAAGCAATGGCGAAGTGCTGGGGCAGTTGAGTGTAACCAGTAAGTTCTCCATATGTCTTACTGATCTCCTGGGGCGAGGGGCCAAGGAAAACGAAAAGATCGATTCGGCCAGACTCGGAGAACCAATGAGTGTGCGTGTTGGTCTTTGAGCTGGCGCCCAAAGAAAGCGGGTTTGACGAGGCGGTCTTTTTCACGATGTCGACCCAGGTTTCAGCAGCATTGAGCCAGAATACACCAACCGTGGAGTTCTTGCGGTGCGCCTGCATGAAAGGAATAGCGCCGTACAGGGTCATTGGGCTGTTAAGCTCATACTCGAAGACATCGGAGTTATACATGCGGTATGGATTCTCATGATTTCCAGGACCTCCCCTAAATCATGGTTAGATCCACCCAGTGGATATGGTGGTGAGCTGCAAATACCTGGTCTCTTTGAGCGAAAGCGAATCCGCATGCTCAGGAATTCCGAATACATGGTTGTAACCGGGGAAGGTCACATCAATACCAACACTCTCAGGGCCACGAGGTTTGGAGTCAGTGTTACCACCAAAGCTCTCTTCCCACCAAGTGCTTTCATCCTCAGCTGACGGGGACTCCGACTCTCCCTCCTTCTCGACCTTAGGACGCCAGTGCTCCATATTCAGAAGGCCTTGGTGGTTCAGCTGAACATGGGTCTGGCCGTCCCTCTGGAACTCTAGCTCAAATGGAGAGTGACGAATTACAGCCTCGAACTTGTCACCTGGCCCATACTGGACCTTTGTGAATCCAGCTTCGGTCTCGGGTTTCAACGCAGCGGACTTGCTTAGTTCCAAGCCACCAACAAGAACCCATTTCTCGGTCTCATCATAGCGCTTCTTGTTCACCTTGCTGTTGTGTCGGACTTCGATCTCACCCTTCATGCGCTTCTCTTCGTCGACGATCACGCGCGCGGCACCGGATTCCAGGAAAGATACGATAACAGGCAAACGGACTTTATCATTTGTGGTGGTAGTTTTGATCAAGATACCGGTCAATTGACCGTCCTTGAACTGTACAGTGGTCGGGTCAAGCTCGTACGGGGAGCTCCATGATGTACCTTTGGCGGAGGCATCGTCGGCGAGAGCCCGGTTTCGCTTGCAAAATCCGGATTGGTCACATGTTTTGAAGTTTTCATGCTTCACAGTCACTATTCAGGATAATTAGTTAGACATGTAGCTATCCCATGTAGGTATGCAGCTTGAGAGGGGAACTCACCACCGGGGACAACAATGCACCCGATAAGGACCAGTAAAGAGAGGAATAGCGTCCAACGGGACGCGGGCCGGCTCCGGGCCATACTGTAGACAGATATGCAGTCAGAGACCCTCAATCCCTGGGCAAAAATAATATTCCGAGGTGGATGATGACCTGCATCCGCAGTGGAGTTTTTGGTGATAGGGAAGCTCCAGGCTGGCCTGACGGTGGAGAGCTGGGGTAAGACACCTAAGGCCATAAGGCAAAAGACAGCAAGGCAGCAAGGCAACAAGGTATTCAGGTGTCTAGGCCAGCACACCTCGTGCCCCACCATCGACCAATGGCTGGTCAAAAAAAGACTGGCAGGTATTTATTCTCCCTCTTTCCCTCTTCCTCTTTCCCATCCCTTGCAGATTTCCCGATCTTCAATTCAATTCATCAAAATGGCCGACGAGCAGACGTAAGTCATAATCCTCACCCTATATACCACCTCCCACACTCCATACTCTAGCTATGCTCTTTTGCTAGCTACCCCTCTTTGTCTGGCGGTGAAGCTAATCAATTTGTTACAGTTTCATTGCCATCAAGCCCGATGGTGTCCAGGTATGAAGAGCAGGCGCTCCGCACCGATAAATCCAACAAATGAAGGATTCTACCGGCAATTGAGTCGCATAAACTAATAATATCTACAGCGTGGACTCATTGGCCCCATCATCTCTCGCTTCGAGAACCGTGGCTTCAAGCTCGTTGCCATGAAGCTCACCTCCCCTGGCCAGGAGCTCCTCGAGAAGCACTACGCTGACCTCGCCACCAAGCCCTTCTTCAAGGGTCTTGTTTCCTGTGAGTTCCCCGACCTTCCGAGTTATCAATTATGAAATTCCCCACTAACCCACCACCAGACATGCTGAGCGGTCCCATCTGCGCCATGGTCTGGGAGGGCAAGGACGTCGTCAAGACCGGCCGTGTCATCCTCGGTGCCACCAACCCCCGTGACTCCGCCCCCGGTACCATCCGTGGTGACTACGCCATCGATGTCGGCCGCAACGTCTGCCACGGCTCCGACGCCGTTGAGAGCGCCAAGAAGGAGATTGCCCTCTGGTTCCAGCCTTCCGAGCTCAACATCTACAAGCAGGCCTCCGCCGCTTGGGTCTACGAGTAAATTATTCGTCTTCCATGATGTCTGGGGTCTGACGAGCCTGTTCACGACTATCTCTACAGCATAGAATGCGATAATTGATAACAGGCCTCTGATGGCTCTGAAAACCCAATACAATATACAAGGATCATATGATTCATGACTATATCTCTACACTAGATTACACTTGATAACTCCTGCTCAACTCCTCCCAATTAGCCGCTTGGCTGCTTTGGTTGTTGGGTTAAGAATGACTCGCGCAAACCATGGCGTGGCCCAAACACTCGCCGCTATCCGAACAGGCAATAGAGCTTTTGTAATCGCATAGGCTGTCGCAAATTCGAGGACCAGCCGCACGCCTGCCCTTTCCTTCCCGGCAGTAGCCCCAGATGCCGTTACTTCATGCTCCGCGACAACACTGACGTCGGATTCGTCGACCCAACCTTTCTTCCTGAGCCAGCGCCCAAATCGTGCAGCTCCTTCATCGAATGCATTGTTTTCCCCCGATCCTGATGCTAGATCTGGCATCCAATTGCCGTAATGGAATGCCGCGACCAGCCCAAACAAGGGCACAATAGCGGTAAACTCGTGCAAGATGAGGAAGGATGTAACATGGGTCACCGGAGCTCCTAGTAGGGGTGTTGTATAGGTACGGAGAAAGCGGGGAAGACGATCATTGAATTGACGTAGCCGAGAGCGAGAGTCCTTCGGTGTTGAGTATTTTGGGGGAGTCGAGAGATTCCGTCGCGACGGAAATCTAGCTTGCGCGACATTCCATCGAAAGCGGAAAAACGAACGTGATGCCATTTTTGGCGGCTAACTGGACGACAATGACTCGGGAAGCTAAGATTTCATCTGGATAACATGAATAGCTTGGGCAATGGGGAGCACAGGCCGAATTCCGAATTCAACGGAGCATCTGCGTGATTAGATCGAAGGCGATCGCTGAGTAATCTGGTTCGGGTCGATCCTTGGTTTCAACCTTTTTTTTATATTATTAAATGGTATTACGAAAATAAAATTGTCGTCAAGTTGTGTATACAAGAGGTCCAAGCGGTTTCTTCATAAAATTTCATAGGTAATGAGTAGCTTCAGGCTTTAAAACAGGTCTGAGCCATGTAGATCCTATCTTTGTGGGTTGGCCACCGGCAGGCGGAGACATCACCAATTCCCGGGTGCGGCCTGGGAGAACCCATTAATGGTCCACTTCGACCCAAGTCTTTTCTTGCTTCCTAAACCTACTCCCATTGCAATTCAAACACCTTTCGCAATGGAGAAGAAGCTCACAGAGAAGATCGCGGCCTTGCCGCCGGACGCAAATTACTTCTCCCTAGAGTTCTTCCCACCGAAGACTCGAATGGTGGGGTAACCCCGCGCATGAAATACTGCTGCACCGGAAATATGGATATCTGCTAACGATGATGTTACGATAGGGTTTGGTCAATCTGTCTGCACGTCTGGAGCGTATGGCCCAGGCCCTGCGCCCGCTATTCGTGACGGTTACTTGGGGTGCAGGTGGAAGCACAGCGGCCCGATCCCTCGAGCTGGCGGAGGTTTGCCAGCGCCAGTTGCAGTTGACTACCGTTCTGCATCTGACATGTACCAACATGAGCCGCGAGTTGGTGGATACGGCATTGATGGAGGCCAAGGCGCTGGGTATCCGCAATATCCTGGCCCTGCGTGGAGACCCGCCCCGCAGCGAGGAATACAATATGGATGGAGAGGACGACAGCAACAAGGACTTTACATTCGCTGTTGATCTGGTCAAATACATTAAGAAGACGCACGGTGACTACTTTTGCATTGGTGTCGCTGCGTATCCGGAGGGCCACCCGGCGGATTCTTTCCAAGATGTGCAGGATCCTATGCGCGATCTGCCTTACTTGATTGAGAAGACTGTTGCTGGTGCGGACTTCATTATGACACAGCTTACCTATGATCTGGAGGCGTATCAGAAGTTCGAGAGCGCACTTCGGAACCACGAGTCGGGTGTCTTCAAGACAATCCCGATTATCCCGGGCTTGATGCCTATCCACAGCTACAAGATCCTCACTCGCGTGACAAAGCTCAGTCATGTCAAGGTGCCGGACGCTGTTGCTAAACGCATTGAAGCTGTTAAACATGATGACGATGCTGTCAAGCGGGCCGGTGTGGATATTGTCAGTGAGATCGTGGGAGGTATCAGAGAGCTTCCGTCCCCCGGGCCACGGGGTTTCCATTTCTACACACTGAACTTGGAGAAGACGGTGTCATTTATCCTAGAGCAGTGTGACATGATCCCACCATTCTCAGTGAACATGGACGATACTGCGATAAATATTGACACTACCGTGTCTATCGATGATGTCCCAACCCGTACCTTCCAGTCAAGACGCCGGTCTTCTATCAACTCACAGCCATACAACCGTGTCATTGTTGACAAATTGTCTGGAAAAGACTCTTCCCGGAGTTCCACACATGAGGCTCTAGCAGACGGCTCGGGAATGCCTGCTTTGCCTCCTAACCGCAGCACCACCCTTCTTATCTCTGAAGGTCTCGGCGCTCTTGGCAGAGAGGCCACTTGGGATGACTTCCCCAACGGCCGATGGGGTGATGCCCGCTCGCCCGCCTTCGGTGAAATTGATGGCTATGGTCCCTCTCTTCACGTCACCTCCGCCGTCGCCCGCCGTCTGTGGGGCCATCCCGTTGAGCCGTCCGACCTCAACACTCTTTTCCGGCGTCACGTCTCCGGTGAACTTCACATGGTTCCCTGGTCTGAAGGTGGTGCCGAAGAAGGTACCGGCGGCTTGAACCCGGAGACTGACCTTATCCGACCGGAGCTGCTTAAGCTTATCGATGGCCGTGGCTGGTGGACATTGGCCTCGCAGCCCGCTGTCAACGGTGTCCGCAGTGATGACCCCATCTTTGGCTGGGGTCCCCCTCGTGAGGGTTTCGTGTTCCAGAAGCCCTTCGTGGAGTTCTTCTGTTCTACCAACGACTACAAGACGATCCTCCAGCCTATTTTCGCAAAGTACGATGAAAAGCTGGCCTGGTTCGCTATCAACCAAAAGGGTCTCTATGAGTCTTCATACCCAGTCTCGTCGGGCGACATCGATGCCGACGAGTCGAACCCGGACAGCGCTAATGCTGTCACATGGGGAGTCTTCCGTGGCAAGGAAATCATCACACCCACTATCATCGAGGAAGTCAGCTTCCGCGCTTGGGGTGAGGAGGCTTTCCGTATCTGGGAGGAATGGCGCCGCGTCTACCCACGCAACTCGCCTACCGAGCGGTTCCTCGATACTACCAAGAATGATGCCTGGCTTGTTTGTGTTGTTGGACAGCAGTTCGGTGCTGGCACGCAGCCTGGTTCGAAGGAGGAAGAGGATGAGGTTAAGTGGATGTGGCGCGTGTTGGCGGGTGAGACGCAGTAGTGACCGACTTTTACCTTTACGACTGCTGGATATACCCTGCAACAAACATTTCTTGGTTGTTCTCTTTTCTTGTTCATATTTTTCAGCTTTGTTTTATTTTATTTTTCATTGCAATAAGAATGCACTTCTTCTTGGAATCGGGCAAAGGATTGATGGTATCACGAGATATGGGATCCTGTATAGTACTTGAGCGTGCAATTGACGGGATGACTAACTAGACTCTATGCATTTCGTTTACTTTGTGTGGAATTATTGAGCTAAGCATCTTCGTCATATATTCGTTGTCTCTTCATAACTCATATATATGCACTAAGTAAAAGCAAATAGACGCCAAAATGCTTCTGGACGGAACGCGCTGGTTTTATGCTTTCATCTGAGCCTTCTCGGCGAAGCCATGTTTCTCAAGGCCCTCTGCATCAGTGTCAGGAGTAACAACAGAAGACTGAGAATCTTGGAACCTCTGGAGCGCATCGTCGAGACGACCGTATACTCGGGGCCCGCGGCCGGGTTGATTGGACCCGGAGGGGTGCTGGTAGGCGCGAAGTCTATACAAGCATTAGTATGTTGCAAAAATTCGCAGCTACGATCGAGTTTCCAATCAGTGTAGGTTCTAACGTACCTAGGACCCTGGCCGGTTGACTCGGGTAATGTGGAGGCGTAGGTGCGATTGAACGCCTCGACATCCTGCTCGAAAGAGCCTCGTTGAATACTTTCTCGCACCCCTTGGAAGAAAAGGTCCATGATGTGGAAATTGTGCATCTGCAGAAGAGCCCACGCAGCCATCTCTTTAGCAGCTAGGAGATGATTGAAGTATGCGCGGTGGTGGTGTCGACAAGCGTAGCACTGGCAGCCCTCACGCAGGGGAGAAGTATCTTTCGAGTACTCAGACGACCACATGTCTATGCCCAAAGCCAATGGCTCCCTCTCATCAGCGCCTCTAGGAGGAGCTGGGAAAGTGAAATTAAGCGCGATGCCCGCATCCGAAGAATCACCAGCGAAGGGGATGGTCAGAAGATCTGCGCCAAGCAAGACCTCACGGAGGATCGCATGGGGTCCCCTGGGATCACTGATGAGTAAACGAGGCAAATCCCCCAGGGACTCCGGAATGAAGCTAAGACAAGCGGACTCATATAATGCCAGCCCAGAAAGACGATCGCGGAACTCGTCTGCCAAATCATCCAAGTAGAGCGACTGCTGGGCATTATCAAGTGGCAAAATCGGTGCAAAGTACGCTGCCTTGCACTTCTCGTCTGCTGCAACGGCGTTTCCGTATAACCGCTCCAGCGCATCCCGCGTATACGCATGAGTCCGGTCCACCATCTTGCCCCGCCTCTTGTTGCCGGGTGGTTTTCCAGATACCACATCCGCAAGTCCAATTACAAGGTCAGGTTTCAGCTTCTGCGTCGCCTCAATGTATTGCTGGGCTGACAGCTGGTGGAACCCATCTGAGGTGGAGACCGCAATTGAGGTCTGGGTGTTTACCGGCGGGCATGGGATGGCGGGGAACCGACGCGGGCCTAGAACCAAAGGCATATCATTGGACGCGCACATAAATTTTCGCAATGGCGACTCGTTCGCTTCGACAGGGATTTTGAATACTGAGGAACGGTGTTTCTTTTCGATAACTGATATAGGCCCGAGGGCGCATAGATTGTCAGTTGGAGGCACAAAGAGCATATGCGTGGAAGAGGAGGTTGGAAAGGAGGATCCAGGGTTTGTGGATCAGGGCGCACGTACAATCTTCTAGTCCAACGTATAGGCCGTTGATCGCGGTCTCTTTGCGCACATTGTCGTGGGATATATGCGGCACGACACCCCGCGACGTGACGGGCAGATAATGCGGCGTGGACAAGGTGTTACGGCCGGCGATCGCCAATGTGCCAGCTCGTGGTGCCAGGACGGGCGCAGCGGGGCCCAGGACACTGAAGGTCATATTGCGCAGTTCTGAGGTCTCGGAGTCCATGGCAGCTTGTTGTCATTGACTGAGCATCATGGGAGTTTGGGGTGATCTTATCGGCAGAAAAATAATCGAGGGACCGCTTAGCTTCGTGCACAGCCGCCTTACTGGAAAGCATACGAGGTATAGCAAATTAGCAACAGATATTTGTCCAGCTTTACTAACTTGATACACATGTCAGACAAATGGTATCCCAGGTCGACACAATTCGAGGAATAAGAGGATATCATGAATCAAGAATATCGTCAAATGCTTTTTGTCGCCTTCCGCCGTTTATTCCCCAATTCAACTACCGAAGCTCGTCCTCTTGTCTTCTGATCAATTTTTGAGGAATGCCAACAAATATGATACCCAAGGTCTAATGGTTTTTCGTATCTGCGGCTAGGAAGTTTAAACATGAATCTACAGCCATCAACCTTGGAAGTGACAATAGTTCCACTCCGCAATGGTTAAGCTTCAGCGATCAATATTATTATCAATAGAAATCCGCTTCAGAACCCCATTTTTCAGCTCCTACCACGTTCATGGGTAATAGGTCGAGCTTGCATGAACTGTGCTTTGTTTACCACAATCCTACTGAATCTGACCAGCCAGCCACATGACACAGCGCATCGCGGGAATGCAGCTCGGTCTCGATCATGCACGATGGCTAATGCACGATGGCTACAGGAGGAGCTCCATACTGTACACCGCAATAGTAGATCGTGTTGTTGCATTAGGGCATTTCAGTTCCTTTCTCCCTCTCTTCAAGCAGCCAATGGTCTTGAATAATGACGTCTGTGGCTCGAGCTTGAGCTGAATCAACCCAGCACAATTCCTTCAAATTTCCAGCAGGCATGAGCAATACTATACTGTGGACCGAAAACACATAAGAGTTGCTTAGAAGAGGCGTTGAGCATCTTTAAAACTGTGTTAGTGATAGCAGTAACGTACATTGATGATCATTTTCCCCGCGGCCGGTTGATCGACAGATCGGCATCGCCCTTACCCGGCACGAGTAGACTCTACCCCCTGCATACTAGGTGACCTTGTGTAACGCCAGTAAATAGCTCGATATTTACTCATGCACAGATCAATAGTTTACGCATAAATGTCTCATTCTTTTCAGGCTCTCCAAGACGAATCAAGTCAACTTCCGGGGTTCTTCACCCGGGTCCAATATTTTGGAAAGATATAAATTGCGCGAAACTCCGTGTCCAATGTAACACACAATCCATTATTCCTCTCAACCTTAAATTAGAACCATCTATCCCTGCCGATACTCTTCACCTTCGTCTTCACCCATCAACAAAATGAAGTCCTTCCTCACTCTGACTGCTCTTGCTGCTTTTTGCAACTCAGCATATTGCTTCAGCGAGGGAACCTACACAATCGGTTCAGCCAGTCTTGAGAAGACCAAGGTGATAACCGAAGTGCCTGGTCAAGAAGACCTCGTCTTCAAGACCGCCAATGGACACCCAGGCCAAATTTGGATCTTTTCCCCGTCTTTCGATGGTTTCTTCCAGGTTATGAACAACCTTGGCGCAGCAATCGACTGCCCAACACTGGATGGCTTTTGCATAGCTGGAACGGATTACACACTTTGGCGCCCGGAGCTCGTTAAGGACAACAAATACAAGTTGCTTGCAAATGGGACTGATTATTACCTGCGTCTCGCAGATGGCAACAAGCTGATGCTGGCTGAAAAGGAATCTGGTCCCAAACAGGAATTTGTCTTCACTCAGGCTTAAAGTACGTGACCCATCTCATTTGTTACAAGTAAATTTTGAACTAAAGTAATTTATTAGTATTAGGTGGTCTGCTATTCAGTGCCGTCGGATACCCGTTGGAGGTACAAGTTAGGGAAAAGCTTGATATATGAGAAGAGATATTACCGAACTGAAAACTCATGTACTTAATCCGACTTATGAAATTGACTGATGACTGATGCAGAAAATGTGAGAGCGAGATGCAATAGAGAGCCCACGAATATACTATATGGTGAATATTATGTCAGATGTAGTCCCATTCGTCCTTCTCAAAGCCGTGTAGGCTCTTCTGTCCGTGAAGAATAAAGCAAGCGGAATACTCCACAATAGGTGACTTGGCCAAAATTTTCTCGCCCTCTCTGGCGACAGCAAAGATAAATTTAGCGTTGACATTCTCAAGTTGGACGTGAGTTTCGAATCCAGTTCGCTCATGAACCAGCAGGAGATTGTCTTCCTGTAACAATGAGGTCTCAGAGGTGGCTGATAAAATGGCCCAGTTATCGTAGTCTGTGGCATCGTTCCAACTCATATAAAGATCAGTGGTATACTCTGTTGTTTGATTGACCACTATAACAGGATCCCAATGCGGATGGGCTTTCCGTGGGAATTTGAATATCCTGTAGGCATTCGCCTCAAATGGGTTGTTTCCAAATTGCCCTCGGAGAACCACGTTTCCGTTTGCGTCGTATTCTTTGAGTTTTGGTATCGATCGTAGCCTAGTAGAATGTGTTCTGTTCCCGTGTATGGGAGGAACTGGAAGCTACCTTGGGTTGCGCTGACAACGATGTCCGTTGGATCTGTCAACTCATATGTTCTGCATGCCTTCTTGTTAACGAGGTCAACAACGACAACCAGCCCTTTTGATGGGCCTTTGTCCTGATTTTTCATGGCATCATTGTTCAGCCAACATAGTCGACCCCTTCGAGGTCTATCATGCTCATCCATGCAAGGTCACCGCAGCCAGCATCATTAAGTACTTCACATGATATGTGTTCAATAATTCAACGAATTTTTTTTTCGAACTAGTCGGGTATGTTGTTCGCTGGAGCCCCAGCCGCAAACAGTGTCGGGAGCCTGGTCAGGCCATCCGCGTGAGAATACCTCTGTTGTGCAATTGCTCTCGGGAGCTGAGATCATGCACCACTGGGACATCATGGCAGTTTCCCTCAATCTCAATCGCTTGATCATTGTTTTGGAGCTGTAAACTTAAGTAGCTAGCAAATCTTCGAAACATTCACTTGACGTTTGTGCCTTGCTTATTATTATCCCTTGAGACCACTGATCTGAACATTACATCCACTACAGCACCACAGGCCCAGCACTACAAAAATGAAGTTACTTCATCTTTCTACACTCTTTGCATTGTCGAGTTTTACTGCCGCTAATACATGTTCTTGTTGTCCCGGTTATGTTGTTGAAGATACTGTAGGAACTCGATGCGGTGCAGGTGAGCGCAAATGTGAGGCCATCGATTTTCTTACTAACAAGCCCATCAGATTCGGGTAACTGCGAGAGTAAAGACATACTCTGTTGCGCAAAGAATGCTATCATCTACCCTGCGCTTGTTAGTGTATCATCCTTTCTCGTCTCATTCAATTCTTTACCGTCTGGAAGCTTACAAGCCAAACTTGCAGAATTCTCAAAACAGTAGTTCCGTTGTCTGTACAAATGAGTGATAAAAGCCATAATATTACGCTGAGTCTGACAGCCGAAGGATGACTGGAGGAGATGGTTTGTTGAACCGGCCCCTTTGATCGAAAAGCACTTGGAAGTTCAGTGAAAATAATCAGCCGCGTAGTTCCCAAGGTCTTACTCTTCGAATTTTTAAAAACATATGGGGTTTTGTTGTTCGGCTTTGTAGTTCCTTCATCATCTATCGCTTTATCCTTCTTCTTCTTCTTCTTCTTCTTCTTCTTCTCTCTCTCTCTTTATGATCACTTTCTCGTAATTGCTACAGGCGCTTCTGCTAGAGGAGTTGTTTGAAGACCATGAGGATGAAAGCCAACATGATCAACGATTTCCTCGAGGCTGGGTTGATCAACAGATCAACATCGTTCTTATCTGGCACGAGACGCAGCCACTCCTGCATAAGTATAGCCAACAACCTTGGAAATAATTTAGTATCCACGTTGCACTTATGCATACTTTCGTGTCTACCTATTGCTGATGTCCTGATAATAGTGCCTTCCGTCCTGTCACTTCTTAGGCTTAATCTTCGACATTCTTCCTTCCTTGCTGCTTCCCATAATCCAGTACTACGTACCATATTGTCCTGTTTTCCGTGCTTCCCTATATTTCGTACACCTATGATCCTTCTCATTCGTTGGACTATATTCCTCAATCACCAAAAAATGAAATTCTTCCTCACTCCCAATGCTCTAGCCGCTTTGTGCGATGTAGCTACTGCTTCGGAAAGTCATATATATTTCATACCTTGGACCTGATCGGGGGATCTGTATTCGCCCGATCGTTCTCCAATATAGCACATAACTCATTCCCTTCCACCCTATAAAGCTTTGCCCTCAACACAGCACGTCGGTTCCCAAAATATTCTAACTCGGAAACAATTCTAGCTTCTTCTCCTAAGATCAAAGGTCTGATAAATGTCGTGTTGAGACTTTTGCTCGCGCCAAACCGGGAAAAGAGCCCGGGTTTCGAAACGGCTCCAAGCAGAACGGTGGTTAAATCATCGACGAGTAGAACAGCGCATCCGCCATGTAGAATTCGGGCCTCATTGCATAATTCTTCAATCACCTTGAATCTAAATGTAACAGATGGATTCGGTGTTTGGGAAAAACTTTCGATACAAACTTCGAGTTTGTTTAGGTCCGGATACCAGGACTAGTTTCGACAATATGAGCAAAGGTCAATAATGCTGATAATTAATAAGGTACGAACTGTTTTGTGGGAGAACTCATTAAGCATCCTCAAGTACTTGTGGAGCTTCTGTTCAAAAGAGGTGGCTGAGGCTGGTGTTTGTGCCATACTTGTGCCCAGGTGGGGTTCAAATGGCAAAGTGCCTTGTAAATGAGCACGGTCGAATGGACTTGGAATACAGAAAAAATAAAGACTTCGAGGTCAATAAATTTTTAAACGAAGCACCCAGGAGCGTGCATATATATATATAGGTTACTTGGGCTAAGAATTAAGCCCACCATTCAGCTTCGTTTGTCGACTCGATAAGTATTGCCGCTATTCATCTTTCGACGATTGTATGACGCTCTAGTGTCACCTATATCCTATCAAGTGTCTTGTGTGGACCCCGCTAGCTCTAGTCAGTAAATGCCAGTATTGGGGAGAAAAGCCGGGGAAGGGAAAAGGAGGGGGCATACGAGGTTGTTTGCTATAGAACAAGTTTTAGCGCCATTATTTGAGGCAACTGAAGCCGATGGGCAATTTTACGCGTGTCGTGTTTATCGTGGTATGTTGGTCATGCATAAGGATACGTATATCTCAGCTACCCACCGCTATGCCTCGATAAAAAGAAAGGTTTTCGTGGCTTATATTGAGTACTACGACTAGCAAGGTGCATATAATCGTCAAGTTGTGTGCTGGCCCTGGAAGCGGGGGAAGGCCTTGTGTATGCCCAGCTGCCACATAAAGGCTGCAAGATTTGCTAAGCGGTCACGGGAGGTCTCCGAGGTCACTGAATTTTGAATGGGTATTTCTAGACACGTATGCATAAATAAATGCCAAATGATATCTCATCGAGGAACCAAAGCATCAATACATATTTCAATGTTCGATTCTCAAAGGTTGCTTCCCGACACAGTTACCCCCAAGGCTCCAATGTCTGGACTGGTTTCACTGGAAACCCAATTCTTATTGGTGTTACTTATCAGGGCTAGCGAGTGAGGTGATTTTCAGCTCTCGTTCTGCATTGCTTGCCCATAGATCTATGAATTGTACCTATATTGGTAGGTCATGTGACCAATGGGCCGTGCTGATACTTACACCGTTAGGCGTGGATGTGGGACGCGCTCTCGGGACCATCAACGCGACGAGATAGGTCCAAGTGTTTATCATCTGGAGGGAAAGAGATAGCCTGAAGTGAGTGTATATGAATCTCCGAATATGCATCTGCATATAAGCTAATATCTTAATCATTGCAGAGCTGTGTGTTTAACGCATCAATCCCTAAATCGGAATGGCCAGCCAGTCAGAGCATGCGCCGACGCGACGCGGTGCGCTCATTGTCGTCGAGGGACTCGACCGCGCGGGAAAATCAAGCCAATGCGAAATGCTACGAGACTATCTCTCAAGTCAAGGAAAGACTGTCAAATACATTCGGTTTCCGGGTGTGTAAAAATGCCATCAAGTGGCTCTGATATCACTCTAACATTTGCCCAGACAGAACAACACCCATTGGGCAGCTCATAAATAGCTATTTACTGGGCTCAGCCAACCAAGACGACCATTCCATTCATCTTTTGTTCTCAGCAAACCGATGGGAGATCGCCAAGAGCATTGAACAAGAGATCACAAGCGGTACCACGGTCATTGTGGATCGTTACTCCTACTCAGGTGCCGTTTACTCAGCCGCCAAAGCCAACCCCACACTCTCCTTAGAGTGGGCATGGCAGCCTGAGATCGGCCTCCCTCGCCCGGATATTTGCCTGTTCCTCAGTATCTCCGCCGAGGAAGCTGCGAAACGCGGTGGTTACGGGGCGGAGCGGTATGAGAATGAGACAATGCAGACGCGTGTCCGGGAGCTCTTTCGCATCTTGTTTGATCGGCAGGAAGATATTCGTGTGATCGATGCTGGAAAGTCACTAGAAGAAGTATCGCAAGAAGTCCAGAACGCTGTTTCAGGTTGCATCTCAAGCCTTGATATGACCGGACCTCTAAGGACATTGGGGCCCCTTGCCAACTAAGATGTCATAGTCAACCATATTAAGCCTTAGGGTATTCTTCGCCCATCATTCCTCGAGTTCCGCATCATCCCAGTCGCTATCTTCAATCACGATTTCCAATCTGGTGGGCTGTGGAGATGATTGAGTGCGCTTCCCACTGCTGAACTCTGTATCTGACTCCAGCTCTACCCTCTCACACCAATCATCATCCAACAAGGGGTCATTTTCGGTCAGAGAGCACGTTGGTTCGATGGAGACGTCTCGTGCGGTGGTTATTTTTTTGGGGCTGCTTTGGCTGCTTGAATGTTTCGCCAATTCCCTCCGTTCGCGCCTGTCTTTCCTGCGCAGAATTGTTCGAGCTTCCTTCTCGGCTCGATTGCGAAGACTCAGCTCTTGCATCATGAGCGGCCACCCCACAGTTCCTTTACAAGCTGGACAGTTGCCCCGTGTCGGCACAAGGGCATCTGAGTCATCACCTGTATTGAGAAAATGGGTAGATAGACACAATAGATGACTGGTGCCTCGGCACAAACTTTGTGGACACACCACGATCTGTTGCGTACTCGGCTCAACTTGCGCTTTGCATATCTGGCATTGCAGCTCGTCTGAGTCGTCCAGAATAAACATCGACTTCTCGAGGTAACTTTCGAGTGGTGTGTAGTCAACTGATAGATTTTGAATGTGACCCACTCTTTGGTTGATATTGACACCACCTTGCATCGAACAGTCCCCATCCCGGATGACTTTGTCTGCGGGAAGAGGCGTACTCACACGGTCGTTCCACACCCTCCAGACGCGATAGACATCTGCGCAAAAGAACCGCACACGTAGAGGCCACGTGGAAAAATAAGCCGATCGTAGTAGGGTATGTAGGTCCTCTAAATGGGCCGTCAAAGATCTCCTAGAGCGACCGGGCCGTGGTTTTGTTTTCCCAGTCTTTGGGTTCACAATGACTTTTGATTGAGATGGATGATCATCGGCATCTGAGGTGATATGTCTCGTCCTGTCTGGGTGTTGCCATGCCCATCTAGTCTCATTGGATGATTAGTTGCATATTTCGCATAAGAGGATCCGAGAAATCCCACTCGAATTGGAGAGCCCCTACGCGGCTCATGAAACCCTCGACGACCAAAACCATCTCCCATGGTCGTAATTGGTCGCGAGACGTTCGCTTGGCTCCGCCTTTAGCATCCCCATTGTGCTGAGAAAGTCGCCTAATTGGGTTTGGCGTGGATCCAATGTAAAGAGAGGCGTGTCGGACGGTTGAGCGGAGAAGGTAGCAGCAGTAATATCCCGGGATTGGCCGGAGTTCAGCCTGCACCTCCATAGTTGCAGATTGGTCTTTGCTTATTTTCTTGTTTTGGGAGGAAAGTCGGGACTGCAGTCGCGGCCACGTCGACTATGAAGATCACATGACAATTTGCGACCTTAAATATGCGCAACTATTATGTTGTCCAGTATTGGGAATCATCATTCTCCCTGGTGTAAGAAATATGGATGAGGCGATTTGGCCCCAATAATGCTTGGCCGATCGCGCTGATCTAGTTTTAGCTTGATGGGACGACGTGCCGCGGTACGGAGTAGTCATAATTTTGGATTTCAAGGTTGTTATGGATCACAATTAGATTTCACTGAGCGAACAATATAAACGCAGGAATCTAGCTTAGCAGGGAATTCGATTGATATATACTAATTAAATCTACAGCATAAGCAACGATTGATATGGAAGATAATGCATAAAATTCCATGTATCACAAACGAACCCACTCAGTATTGAACCAAAAAAAAGCGCTCGGACCTGCCGGTAAATCCCTGATCCAAAAGATAATCGGACCGTATGATGCGTCCCCCGTTTGCGGCCTCGAGCATTAGTGACGGTATAATTACCACATCTTACTCGAGAATGTGCCAGCGCATTACGGGATATGACCGTATACTACAGTAGATTACGCTATATTTCAGTACCTACTGTATATTACCAATATCAGAGTCAGGAACCGCGCTAAAAGGCGGACCGGAGTCGATCGTGACCAGCCTATGACCATACGGTACTGTATTTGGTCCCATGGAGATCAGTCGAGTCACTTACAAGTCCCTTCGCCGTGAATGGCCCACACAGAAGTGACCCCAATGGTACCTCGGAGCATCCGCTGCACATAATCCCATTCCTCCACTATCAAATCTATCCTTCCTTTCCTTTCCTCTCCTGCGGCTTTGGCTTAACTGTCGCCCATTTGATTCTTTTACTTCTTGTCTCCTTTCCTCTTTACCCCCTACACCTCGGTCTAATCTTAATATCGAGGCACCGAATTCTTCCCATCTTCACTCTTCCTTAGGAAACTTACCTTTGCCCTTGTTCTTGATTCTACCTCTTCACCCTTCCAATGCGCCCATCGCGTTGCCAGTGACCTTTCCCTCGGTACTCGAATTAGGCGCGTTCAGGCCGGATTTCTCCTCTCATATTTCCCCATAATTTCGACAATCAGAAGAGATGGTGGCTCCGGCCTCGACCGGAGCGAGCCCGATGGCCAGCCGGCCCTCGATGGGCCCTCAGCCAACCCGGTCTTCAAGCACCCACCCGTCGCATTCCCATAACGTACCCTTGAGCGCTCGAAGATCCGCACCACTTGACTTGGCCACTGTAGAACGGCGTGGCCAGTCCAATGCCCCTCGCGAGCCATCGAAGCGCATCCGCCCTCACGGCATCCCCGAGGCCCCGACATTTCGCCCAACCGAGGAGGAGTTCAAGGATCCTGTGGCGTACATTCAGAAGATTGCACCCGAGGGGAAGAAATATGGCATCTGTAGAGTCATCCCACCGGATAACTGGCAGCCATCTTTTGCGATTGATACAGAGGTAAGGCTCTTGCGAGATCCTTGTCATCATTTTTGCTACACTTGCTGAGCCTCGACACACGTGGAGGCTCATTTCATCTCCTCCCATCTGCTGTATCAATCCTATCTTGAACTTGATCGACTGACTTGCATTCTTTTCACTAGCGATTCCATTTCAAGACCCGTCGACAAGAACTCAACTCGGTCGAAGGAGGTATGGCCCCGCGTTCGGCTGATCTTGCTGCCGGTGGAACCACTCCACAGCGCGGTTCTAACCCAGACTCTAACCCAGGAAACCGCGCCAATATGAACTATATCGATGGGCTCGCCATGTTTCACAAACAGCACGGGACGAATTACAGCCGGTTACCCAGCGTCGACAAACGCCCTCTGGATCTCTACAAGCTGAAAAAGGCTGTTGAAACCCGGGGTGGATTCGAGCAAGTGTGCAAAACCAAGAAATGGGCAGAGATTGGTCGCGACCTTGGATACAGCGGAAAGATCATGTCTTCCCTGTCGACCTCGCTCAAAAACTCCTACCAGCGTTACCTACAGCCGTACGAGGAATACCTTGCTCGGGCCAAGCCTGGCGTCCAGCAGCAGCTTGAGATGGAACATGGTGGCCCTTTTACCCCATCCCCGAGGAATTCACCAATGCTCAAAAAGCCGATATTGGATGAAAATGGCACCCCTTCCAAACCACGTGAAGAAACACCGTTAATGCGAATGGTGCCAGCTGCGAGCACTCCAGTGCACAATCCCGCTGATATGCCCACCCCATCCGTCGAACCCACGCCCCCTCCGCGTCCAGCACCCTCTGGCTTTACCCCGGTAAATGCTGGTCTAGGTGGCTTTACTGCCGTCAACCACTCTCCTGCTATTGCTCACTCTCCTGCTGTCCACTCCCCGGGCTTTGCAGTGGTGAATAATGGCCCAGCCATCAAACATGAAGCGGAAAATGGAACGGCAACACCCAAAAATGTCATTGATCATCCCGCTCATTCGACACCTGTCCCGAATGGCCAGGCCGGTTTGCCTGTAAAGCGCGCAATCAGTCATGACAGTAGTTCCCAACCTGACAATGGGGACGACGGAGGCAGCGGCCGACGGAGCAAGCGCCTTAAGAAAGGTATCGTATTTATTTTGTGCATAATTTATGACTCTTATCTGACAGTAAATTTTTTTTTTCTAGATGGTGCCCCAACTGTGGCAGGTTCACATATGTCACTTCTCCGGCCCGCGCAACCTAAGCCGCGCAAGGACGGTGCGCCACGGACTGGCGAGGTAAGCTTCTTTTGACAATAAATATTGACTGGTTAAACTAAGCTTTATTAGAAATGCGAGTCATGCGGCAAGTCTGATGACCGCTCGAGTATTCTTATGTGCGATAGTTGCGAACTCGGGTACCACACAACCTGCCTCGACCCATCCACAACAGCTCCTTCAGATTATGATTGGCACTGTCCCAAATGTCTGGTAGGAACTGGTGAGTTCGGATTTGAAGACGGCGGTGTTTATTCATTGAAGCAATTCCAAGAAAAGGCGAATGAGTTCAAGAAGCGCTATTTCGCTTCCAAAATGCCATTCGATCCCGTTCTCAACACCCATCGACGTGAAACTGAGGATGATGTGGAAGCCGAGTTCTGGAAGCTAGTGGTGGACTTGCACGAGACGGTTGAGGTCGAATACGGTGCTGATATTCACTCTACCACCCATGGCAGTGGATTCCCCACCATTGAACGAAACCCGCTTGATCCTCATTCATCCGATCCTTGGAACTTGAACGTCCTCCCTTTCTATGGAGATTCGCTATTCCGTCACATCAAGTCCGATGTCTCTGGCATGACTGTGCCTTGGGTTTATGTGGGAATGTGTTTCTCTACTTTCTGCTGGCACAACGAGGATCATTACGCCTATTCTGCCAACTACCAGCATTTTGGTGCGACCAAAACTTGGTACGGAATCCCCGGGGCCGATGCACAGGCATTTGAAGCCGCTATGCGTGAGGCAGTTCCGGAACTATTCGAAGGCCAGCCCGACCTTCTGTTCCAGCTCGTTACCTTAATGCCGCCGGACAAGCTGCGGAAAGCTGGTGTCAACGTCTATGCAGTGGATCAGAGAGCTGGTCAGTTTGTTCTGACATTCCCACAAGCGTACCATGCTGGCTTCAACCACGGGTTCAACTTCAATGAAGCGGTCAACTTTGCCCCTGCCGACTGGGAACCCTGGGGCGCAGCGGGGGTGGAACGCCTACAAACATTCCGCCGGCATCCGTGCTTCTCTCACGATGAACTGCTTTTCACGGCCGCTGCTCGAGATACAACCATTACAACTGCCAAGTGGCTGGCACCTGCACTTGAGCGAACTTGCCATCGGGAACTCGCTGACCGAGCATCGTTCCTGACCCGCCATCGGGACGCTATGCCTCACAATTGTGGCATTGGCACCAACACCCCGACAGGTGAATGTCAGCTTAAGTTCGTAGTGGAAGAGGAGGATCTCCCGGAGGATGACTATCAGTGCCAGCACTGTAAGACCTACACTTACCTCACGCAGTTCCGTTGCCACAAGTCAGGCAAGAGTCTTTGCTTGTTACATGTTGAGGCTTATGACTGCTGCGGTGAGTCCCTGCCCCAGAAACTCCTGGGGCCAGGTCACACCCTACGCTACCGTGTCAGTGATGATGAGCTCAAGGCAGTGGTCCAAAGAGTCCAGGAAAGAGCCAGAATCCCCGAGGTATGGGGGGAAAAGCTCGACAAGACCCTAGAGGATGAGCCAAAGCCCCAGCTGAAGGCCCTCCACCACTTGCTCAGTGAAGGTGAGAAAATCCCGTACCACCTGCCTGGCCTCCAAGATCTTGCGGCCTTCGTCCAGCGTTGCGATAAATGGGTTGAGGAGGCGAACAACTACATCACCCGGAAGCAGCAAAACCGCAGAAAAAACGAAAAAGCATGGCGCAAGGCCGGCTCCAAGGCGGCGCAGCTGGACGATCGTGATCGTGAAGTCCGCAGAGTGGAGAGTATCTACGCCCTACTGGCAGAGGCTGATAAACTTTCCTTCGACTGTCCACAGATGGCGGCTCTGGAAGAGAAGACCCGCGAGATCGAAAAATTCCGCCAGGATGTTAACGCCGCCCTGATGAACCCGCATACCCGATCGACCCAGGATATTGAGGAACTCGTCGAGTCCGGCCGAAATTTCAACGTGGAGATCCCGGAAGTCGAACATTTGGAGAAAATATCGCAACAAATGAAATGGACCGAAGAGGCCGCTCGTAGGCGGGACCAATACCTCACCCTAAAGGATTGCCAGGAAATTATTGCCACAGGACAAAAACTAGGACTTTCTGACACCAATGAGCACCTGCTCCATTTCAAGGAACTCGGCCGACATGGCGAAGCATGGGAAACCAAAGCCAAGGAATTGATGGCGGTAGAGGCGGTACACTACCAGCAATTGGAAGCTCTCTCGGCGCAAGCCACCCGCTTCCCGGTTTCCCCTGATATTCTAGCTGCTGTTGATGCTATCTTGACCAAACAGCGAGAGGCACAGAAACGGATTCAGACTCTTTATGAAAAGAGCAAGGATCCCGATCTGAGGAATCGACCTGTTTATAAAGATGTTCGTGAACTCACCGAGTCTCTCGAGCAACTCAACAGCCGGCCAATTGGCGCCATCGACCTGGAACGTGAGCAGAAGCGCCACGAGGACTGGATGCGAAAGGGCAAAAAGCTATTTGGCAAAGCTAATGCTCCTTTACATATCCTGAAATCCCATATGGAGTATGTGGAGAAGCGAAACTCTTACTGCTTTGACTTGGAGGACAGCTATCGCCCTCCTGTGGAGCCTTCTTCCCGAGACAACACTCCGGATGGATTGCTGGAGAATCCCAATCCTAACGTGTCCAACGTTTGGGGTCCGAAGTCTCGCAAGCGGGATGTTTTTTGCATCTGTAGGCATTCGGAAGCAGGAATGATGATTGAATGTGAAGTTTGTCACGAGTGGTGAGTAGGATTTTTACCTAGTCAAGATTAACATCCATAACTAAAATCATCTAGGTACCATGGGAAATGTTTGAAGATTGCGCGAGGCAAAGTCAAGGAGTTTGACAAATACACTTGTCCAATCTGTGATTGGCGCCAGAAGATCCCTCGGGATGCAGCTCGCCCCAAATTGGAAGACTTGCTGGACTGGCAAGCCGAGATCGCTACCCTTCCTTTTCAGCCCGACGAGGAAGGAGTCTTGGATAGCATCGTGAACCAGGCTACTGCGTTCCGTGATTTCCTCCAAGGCTTCACCAACGCTGCTTGTACGACTACGGAGGAAGTACCTACGTTGATTTTCTACTTGCGGAAGATTGAAGGTGCTGAGGTTCTTCTAACATATGAAACCAACTTCTTCCGGCAGGAGATTCATAAGTGGGCGCCTGTTGCACCGGAGCCACCACCAATTCTGGACCAGTCCCTCTCGACCCGCAAACCTCGGCCCACCAAGCAGCAAAAAATCATGGCGCAACTTGGTGTTGAACGCCCGGAAGATCTCCCAGAGCATCTGCGGGCGAAGCATATGGCAGCGAAGCGCAAGTCGGTCGATCTGCAGGCCCAGCCTCAGACTACTCCCAGACGCACTTCTTTGCAGCCGGCCACGCCAACCCCAAATGGCAACCAGCCTCCAACCACCGGGCCGACGTTGACTCCCATGTCGGACTCGGCCAATAACACATCATATCCATTCTCTGCCAATTACTCCCTGCCGGCCAGTGATTCAACACCGGCCTTCGCGCCTACATCTTCCGCATTTTTGCCTCATGTTGCCGAAGCTACTCAATCCCCCTCTTTCCTACCACGCTCTCCAACACCCCAGCAAGGCCTTGAGCCCCCTCTTTTCAGTCCAGTTCGCTTCGATCGTGATCCTCAATTTGTCAGCAGCAGCCCTCGTCCGAATATGGACGATGTGTTTGCAGATCTTACGAATCAAGACGTTGAGCCCGAGGCAGAGGCTATGGAGAACACTCATGCCAACGAGGCCCTTGAGGCACTCAATGCCAGCAATGGCAGTAGCCGAGCACCCTCTCCCAATGAAGAGTCTGCTCAAAACGGCGATGTTCATAGTGCCGACATCGAAGATGCCACGGCGCCGACTAGTGACGAAAAGATTGAGGTGGAGTCTTGAATTGTTCTTCTTCCCCTGTATCGCTATTGTTGAATGCGTGCTCAACTTTTCTTTTTTTGAATCTATTTTACCTATCGTGTTTCTCATTCCCACTCGTCTGTCCAATGCGGGTTGATTTCGGACAAGGGTGTCTTACAAGGTGACAGGGCCAGGCGTGCCCGTGGAGTTTTCTAGCGGTTTTCTCTTTTCTTTTCTATGTTCTATCTTCAAATGCCACCTAACGGCTATGTTTCTGATGACCGCGATAGTCCGCCTCCTCGATTTCTTTTTACTTGCTAGTCACCGTGTAATACTAGTTGAATGCAGCCATTGTCATTTTCTCCGGCCACTTGTTATTCTCAAATTCTATCTGCATATGCTCCAAGAGCAGCCTGACCACCCGTGTGAATGAATAACACATTCACATGTTTCAACCCATGTTCCTCCGCATAATCCCTGACCCCCTTCTCCTGCACCCAATGCATCATCGCCGAAGCAACCTTGGCAGTGTACACCGGATCCAAGATAACACCCTCCATCTGCGCCATCCTCTCCAAAGCAAGGCTGGTATGCTCATCCAGGATCCCGTATCCCGTTCCGACAAACCCATCTTCAAGCCATACGTCTTCCTTGCGTATGTTCTGTTCTGCATCCAAACCAATAAATGCACCAGCACGCCGCGCAAAAGTAAGAACCCTCTTCTCATGATAAACTCGTGGCTTCGTTGGTGAATTCAAAATTCCCATAAGTTTCCTCGGTACCGTAGATCCCCCCATCTTATCCAGCATTTTAAACCCTGCAATCAACCCTCCATGCGTACTCCCACTCCCACATGCCACAAAGATAACATCGAACCTTCCTGATCCCTCTAATTGAAGCGTCCGTTCTTGCTCTGCAATCTCCACCGCTGCACGCGCATACCCGAGTCCGCCGAGCGGATGTAGGCTCGCCCCACCAGGAATCCAATAGGGAATCTCGCCTTCTCCACGCAGTCTCTCCAGAACCGGATTCGCATCGTCGGCCACTGGATCCCCTTCTTCATAGACCTGTACATCGGCACCTAAAAGCCGATTGATCTGCGCATTCCCCGTACGTAGAAATAACCCCTTGTCAGAGGCAGTGCGTAGTCCGCCGCCCGTACCGCGGTGCAGCAGGACCAGAGCTCTTAACCCTAGTTTTCGTGCTAAGGCGGCAACTTGGACAGTGTGGTTGCTTTGGATTGCGCCTTCTGTGACGAGCATGGTTGCTGGTCCGCGGAGGGGAATATCTTTTTCCCCCGGTGGGTGGTGTTCATGGTACCCGTATTTTGGGACGTCGGAAAGAATGTCTGGGACTATGTATTCCAGCTTACGATATTTGTTGCCTGAACATGCTAGGGGCGATGATTGGTCTTCACGTTTGGCGAAGATGGATATCTTGGGATGGTTGGGGTGGTGTCCAGGTGGGGGTGCGAGTGATTTTAGTGGGTGAATTGGTGATGGATGGGAATATAGGAGTTGATAGCGAGGTATCTGGGCGAATTGTTCTGGGAGTTGGAGGGACATTTTGATCATGGTGGCTCTGGGTTTAAGGGTGATGTACGTTGTAGGTGGTTCGGTTTGAGTACGGATAGATGTGGGGACTAGAATAGGCGCATGTGGAGTGCGGGGAGGATCTACGTTATATGATCTTATCTTTGTAGATGCATTGGTGCTTAAAAGCACGACCTCGGGAGTTGGGAAAGAATCTTAAAAGCAGCCCAGATTAAGCGAATGTAGAAGCATCAAGATGACACATTAGAAAGTGCAAAACACATAGGGAGTCAACATCAATGCAATCATCACTGCTATCGCTTAGACATCTCTCGGTCACCCACAACGATGCTTAACCTCAACCTTCAATAGCAAGCTGCTGCATAGTATTTGGCAGCGTCAAGCCTGCCTCCATGGATATACTCTGGTACTTCAAGCTTTCCCGAACCGAAATGAGACCATTGAGGTAGGCCTCGTACTGCTCGCGTTGATCACCCGCAAACTCCGACGCAAGATAGACCATTTCATCAACCGTCAGATCATTGTGATCGACAATATGAATACACAATATGCAAGCTATGACATTCTTGTGGGTGGAGATGACACCTTCATTAGTGAAGTTGTATCAATAAGTGAATATGTCCACACGAATGATGGCATTGCACGTATCCAAGTCAGTTTGATCTGAATAACCAGTCATCTACTCGGCGATAGCAGGACTCACTGCTTGGCACAGACAAAAAACTTCTTGTCGTAGCTCTCTCCGGCAGAAGTATCACCCAAGATCTGCTTCAAGCCGGTCTTAGCCACAGCTTTAAACCCTTCAAGAGTACCTTCGTGGGGGCCTTGCCAGATAGCTTACCTCACAAAGCGCAATGCACACTTTCCGGACACACTCGGTTTGACAGCGGAGTTCCCGTCAAGGCACATGGTCATGAGCTCGGCCTCAAAGGTATCGAGTCAACTTCAAGAGAATATCCAGCTGCTTGCGAGCCTTGGCTTCATTCTCACCAGATTATCGAGGAAGTTACTAATTTGGTTACCCATTATGATGGCGGAGAAGTGATTCTTTGATCAAAATCTGAGTGAAAAGGTGCTTGATTGAGCTGCTTCTTGCTCAGGTTCAAGCCCCGTTTCATCTCTTCTTATATAGATGCGAGGTCTCTGACCTTCTACGTTGGGGTCTCACATGCCCAAAACCAGTGCTCACATTATCCTCGATGGTAGAATATGCTGAGGAAAGCACCACTGCCTTGGGCCTGTTCTGCGATGCTTGACTCTCAAGTGTGGGCGGCCCGTCAAAGCGACTCGCTCAAACCCTGCTTTTGGTTAAAGCCAAGGTTCTACTAGTCACGCTCATGCGATGCCTGCATGGTATCCACTTATGCAGGACTACGTCTTCAAAAGTATGTCTTGTACGGCACAATGACACATTATTTGGCGTAGCACGAGACAGAAAGTCATTTGTCCTGAACAAGCGTGTCAAGTCGTTCTCATGTACATCGCCTCAGAAAACGTGACCCAAAGTTATGCCTTCGAAAGTTCAGCTGTAATCCAAAAAGCCCTGCAGCTGGAGTTAGCCATCGATATTTTCACCTTTCCAATGTTGGTAGTAGTACTATAATATAGTTAGTACTAGTAGAGGTAGTAATAGCAGAATAGGCACCCGGGTTTTTTTTTATTCAACGCAAATTGATATTAGGGTTCTAGAAGGTGAGAATTCCTATATAATAGAGTAACTTGAATGCAGTTCCAAGGTGTTGAGTCTGTTGACTATAGGTGAGTTAGATTGGAATCTTCGAAGCTGGATTGAGAGTGGCCAAGAATCACTTCTCAGTAATTAGAAGACTTAGAAGACTTTAAAACACAACATCTGGGCTCCAAATTATTTCAGAAAATCAGATAATTATCAAAATGTCCGTGATGATTGATTGTGGGGTACCCAGAGTGACGTCGGTAGCTCACCGGCCCAAAAATCCAACCAACTTCAAAGCTCCCCAAACCCACAGCATGACTCTCCTCCAATTCCTCCGCCAAGCACGTCAAGTGCACCTCCAATTCCTCGCAGGCACTCTCTCCGAGCCCCCAATCTACGTACTAGGCAACCCTTCTGCCGACCTCGACTCGATAATCTCCGCAATCGTCTACTCCTACTGCGCCAACAACCGCCTCCCAACCACAACCCCGCGCCCACATATCCCTCTCCTAAACCTACCCAACATCCCGGCAGGTCCAGAGCTATACAGGCTCCGACCGGAGTTCGTCACAGCACTATGGCTCTCAACCAATTTCCCCACCTTGAGTCTGAATGAGCGATTCGAGGACTCCTCCGATTCAGCGGGCAATGTACTACGCGAACATATCGTTACAACGGCGGATTTTGCACAGAGTCTGAAGGATCAATCCATAGCTCGTAAGCTAGATGTGGACACGACGCTGGTGGACTGGAATGCGCTACCAGAACGCGTCGACGGAGCGGACGGTAAGGGTTCCTTGGGCGGTATCCTGTCGGAGGTTACCTTCCGCGCTATTGGCTGCATTGATCACCACGTCGATGAGCACTTCATGCCAACCAAAGAAGCCCTACCAACCGGACAACCGCTGCTCATCCAACCTGGCCCGGGATCATGTGCTTCATTAATCACAAATGAGATGAACAAGCGGGGCTTCTGGGCCGTAGCTACATCGAGCGCGGACGACTTAGCGCAGGTCGCGAAGCTGGCTCTCGCTCCGATACTTATCGACACCTCGAATCTCACGGCCGAAGGCAAAGTCACAGATGTAGATGTGCAGGCTGTTGAGTTTTTGCGGCCGCAACCTGGTGGCGATTATTCGTGGAACATGGAGAAATTCTATGAACAGATTCTCGCAGCAAAGCAGAACAGTCTGGATCGGCTGACGTTGCATGAGGTTTTGGATCGGGATTATAAGGAGTGGACTGAGACGGCTAAGTCCGATCAGAGTGTCACGGTCGGGTTTTGTTCGTCTGTGAAGCCTATTCGATGGATTATTGAGAAAGCGGGCAGTCCTCAGAAGTTCTTAGATGGTGTGCGCTCCTTTGCTACTTCGGGGGGGAAGCAGTTGGATGTTGTGGTTGTTATGACGTCTTTTACGTCTAGCGAGGGCCAGTTCTCTCGTGAGCTCTTTATCTGTGTGGTGGGTGATATTGGGCCTGCAGTTGATGGTATTGAGAAATTTGTTGCGCATACTGCGTCTCACCTTGGTCTTGCGGAGTGGACGGCGTCGGATGGTACAGTAGTCGATGTCTCTGAGGAGGAGATTCGGTCTACACTGAATGGAGATAAGGGCATCTGGAGGGCATTATGGGTCCAGAAGGATACAAAGGCGAGCAGGAAGCAGGTCGCTCCTCTGCTGCGGGATGCTGTATCCAAGATATAAATCGGTAAACTTACGGTATATAGATACGTTTAAAGATCAGAAACAGACATGAAGACTGATGGATATGTATTGAAATGTTACTTTAAAAAGCCTTGCCTATTAATCCGAACGCCCAAACACCGTAGATCAGAGGGCAAATATGTCAAAATGAAACAGATGTGGAATGCAATATATGCAATGCTCCAAACCGACCTTATGCAAATGCCAGTAGGAAAAGAAAAAGGAAACGCAAAAGACAGAAGAGATATGCAAAAAAATAAATAAAAAAACTCAATTCAAACAACACCACCGATAACATGTCTATTAAACACACTCCCACTCGCAAAAGACACACCAGCGTGCCACTCGGTCAGCGAGGACCAGGCCACGCCAGGTTCCACGCTCACCAATCTTGATCACTGTCTCCCATATACTACCCTCAGCCGCAGCATCTCTGATAGAGTCGGAGGGGTTGTCCGGGGCTATCATGTGTTCCGCCTTACGGCTGAGACGCATGATCTTGCCAGATGGGGACTGGATGGCCAGCTTGGCTGGTTTGTCTCGTCCACTGGCAGAGCGGGTGGAGGAGATGGCAGAAGTAGACGCTGAGAATTCATTGGAGTTGCTTGATACGGTAGACGCGCCAGCAGTACTCGAAACCATACTCAGGGCACTAGAGGGTCGATTAAACACCGAAGGAGAGGCGCGACCGTTCATGGGGAACTCATCCTTCGACGGGGGCTGGGGAGAAGCGGAGTGCTGGCGAACGGCAAAGACAAAGGTGTTGTTGACTGCCAATCGAGAGCACTGGGGCTGCATGATGTACAAGTCATGGCGTTGAGCATGCGGTGTAGGATGACGCAGCACAAAGTCATAGGGCGGGTTCTCTCCCGTATGGAACATAGGGAGAGCGAGGGCCAGCGGATGGGGGATGTCTTTGCTGGAGTGCATGAGGCCCTTCTTGCCAGCATACACTTTAAGTACAGCCTGCCCTTCATCGCCTGGTAGGACAGCCTTGATAGTAATGCGCTTCTGGCCGCGGATCCAGTCCGGCTGAACAAGGGCACGCTTGCGCACAATATCACCACTCTCAAAGCAGTCACCATCCACGTCACGCGCGAACGCGGGAGCCTCCACTTCAGCAGCGCACTCGACATCCGGGGGGACTACGAGACAAATTTGCATGCATTCCAAGCCCTCAAGCTGGAGCAGACTGGTATCATAATCTGGAAACTGAGCGCCTAGCTTGAAGTACTGCGGGCATACAGTTGGGAGTGCCAAGAGGACGTCCGGCGAGACCGGGGGACAAATGTGCTGTTCTTCAGGATAGAGAGGTATGTGGGTATAGCAAAAGTCCAGTGGCCTTGCGAGGAAATACCAGCTTTCTGCCACGGAAGAGTTGATTGTGACAAAGCGACTTCTCTGAGGGTTGGTGGGGCTCGCCAATGCACAATCCATGAAGCGCCACTCTCCGTCAACAAGAACGGCGTTCCACCAATGATTGGGGCGGGAGAGGCTGTCAAGGTCCAGAGCATTACCAGGGGTCTTCAAGAACCCATGGATAACCTCTGCGTGAAGGCCAACAGCAGCACACATATCATTAACCAGAATGGCAATTTCTTGGGGGCTGCCCCGCTTAGCGTGCAAAACTCTTTTCATGTCGACCTCGATGCCATCAACGGGTTCTTCCCACGCAATCTTTTCGCTGACCCAGGTGAAAATTGCGCGGAGACGCTGAACATCACTCTTATAAGGCCGACAAATGTAGCCTTGAGCGAGGCTTACGGGGTTTGTCATCGGCGGAACGCTGTTGATGAAGCGCGCACTCTTGTCGACTAAGGTCAAGTTCCCAGAATTGAAGTTCGCAGGGTCAGTGATGGGCAAGCCATCAATGCTTTCGTCACCCTCTGCGGTATCATGTAACTCCTCGACAGCGTATATAACAGGGAGGTCCATCATCTGACACCGTTCGGCCCGGTCAATTCTCTCGTTTCGGCTTGGGGAAGACGCTCGATTGACATCGCGGCGAACTTGAACCCAATCAATGGCGCTTGTGTTAACTTCGCTGTCCCGCGGTGTATCGCGATGTGAGTGAGATGTGAGGAGTGGTGATACAACATCGACTACCCTGTTACCCTTCGTGGGAGACGGAGAGCCATGGCCGACTGAAATGCTGCTCCTCGCACTGGCAGCGCCTGTCTTAGCGGATTCAAAGATTTTTTTGAAGAAGCCCTGCTTCTTAGTCTTTGGAGTAGAAAGACCACCAAATACTCCGCCCGCGTCACCCACATCGTTGTCATTAGATGACCACGGAATAGCCGACGATGCGCCCTGGCGAGATGTGTTGTGGCTAGAGTGATAGGATACCCCTGTCATAGGAGATTCCGGTCTATCCATGTGTCCCGCATCACTGAAGCCACGGGATCGAACTGTATCCATAGCGGTGTTTGGTCTTTGGTATGTCCCATTTCGTCTCGCATAGCTCCCGGCGCTAGTGGCACTAAAGCCCCCAGCGGAAAACCCACTCATCAAGCTCTGGCCCGTCTTGTCCGTACTCGTAGTCTGATTGGTCCCGATGCTTTGCACTCCACTAGAACTTGTAGCGCTGGACTTGTTTGTGAAGGTACGATTCAACCTTTCGTTTCGCATTTCTTTCCCAGACCTACGGTCGCTAAGATGCGGATACTGGGCAGGGATAGAATTGTGACGTATGGCATGTTTTGGGGGTGGCGGTGGAGGCTGATCCTCCCCTCCCGTGTCCTCGTCCTCGGGCGGGCGATTTTGAGATTCTAGTTGTCGAAGACGACTCTCCATCCGTTGGACATAGTTGTTTAATTGAGGCGGGCCGTCCATATGATCATGGGAATAGACGCTATTGCGGTGCACCAGCTCACCACGAGTCGGCTGCTTGTTCCCATCAAAGCCGAGGGAGGTCAATGGTCGACGTCTGTTAGCTGGGGGCGTTCTGTCATTCATATCATCGTACGCATCGCCAGACCAGGGGTTGTTAAATGCCGGCGGGGGAGATGGTGAAGAGGCTTGGCGTGGAGAGGGCGAGGGAGGGTGATGAGGTGATGGTGAAGGATGATCTCGTGACAAGCCCATGTCTTCCAATGAAGTCATGACATCCTCCATGGCGTCTCTCAGAGGAGATGGGGTGTTACCGTTTGCATCTGATTGGGCGGACATCCCCGAACGTGCTGACATTGCGCCAGGTGAAGGAGTACGTGAAAATATCACGTAACGATCGTTCATGTTCAATGGAGTAGGAGAGCGTGAGGGCATTGGAGAGTGGTTTGGAGGCTGTGGGGAGCGCAATAAGCGCTGAGGCTGCTGGGGAGCGTGCATAGGCGGCTGAGGCGAGTGTGATTGAGGACGATTGACAGCCACCCGGTGTGGTGGGGGAGGGGGAGGAGGGGGAGACTCCTCACGTTCTTGCATCTGCATCGGGGAGACGTGCGGGGGCATTGGCGAGACGGCACGATGAGGCATAGGCGAAACCTCCCGGTCCATCGGAGATTCATCATAGTACATTGGAGAGGGTGCTCGGTGTGGCATAGTAGGTGGCGCATGGTAAGGCATTGGCGAAACGGCACGATGGGGCATTGGCGAAACCTGTCGATGTCCAGGAGAGTCATCATAGTACATCGGAGAGGGCGCTCGGTGAGGCATGGTGGGTGGCGCATGGTAGGGCATCGGCGAGACCTCTCGGTGCCCAGGGGATTCGTCGTAGTACATTGGAGACGCGCCTCGCACGGCAGCGGATGCATTATAAGGTAGTGGTGACATTGCGCGATTGGGCATTGGCGAAACTGACCGATGGGGCATTGGGGAAGCCGCGCGAGGTGTCAACGGAGACGCTTCACGACGCGACTGGGAGGCTTGATAATACACCGGAGAGCTTTCGTGGGCCATTGGCGAAGCCTCCCGAAGCATTGGGGAGACTTCACGGGAAGATGGACGCGATGAGGATATGCTGCCGCGGGGCATCATTGCAGATGGCGACCGTTCAGGTTCCATGGATGCGCGGGGTGAAACGCCGCGCGAGGAAGGACGAGACGAGACAGACGAAGGACGAGATGACATAGAGCCCTGGTTTTTAACCACAGACGCATGGGTACGCAGAGGTTTCACGCTTTTGGGGAGACCACCATCTCTAGGGGGTGTTTGTGGAATGGAGCTCTTGACTGGGGTGTTTGATCTGCTGCGAGCCAGGTTTGAGGCCGGAGAAAGGGCTTCCTTATGCGCTTGGAATGGTTTTCGGAAGACGGTTTTTGCTTTCTTCGGTGCGGACGTCGGATTGTTGATTGGCGAAGACCCTGCTTGAACCATTGGGCTGGTATCACGGCTGATGGGAACAAAGTCTTCACTCATGAGCTCAACAAAGTTGGAGGGGAAGAGTCCAACCGCGCGCTTATCACGGCGCAAACGACCCATCCACCACTGCCCATCTCCCGCATTGAGACATTCGATCAGATCACCCTCCACGAAGCCCAAGTCCCGCGTGGTCTCTCCTCCCCATGAATAAACCGCTCGGCACCAGCATGGAAACCGCGATGGCAACTGGGACGTGCTGGGTGCCATCGCGATCGATAGCGTATTATTCTGGTGGGCGCAAAGTGATGAATCGACTCATACGTAGGTTTTTAATCTTCAGAAGAATCCGATCTAGTACGGTTCAACTGGCTGACCAATGGGTGGAATGCTGGAGATGTTATTGGACCCCAGCGTAGTCGAGGTTTGGGCGCGGAGGGGGCTGAAAGGTACGGAAGTCGCGAAAATAACAAAGGACTTAGGCCAGGACCATGGCGCAAGTATTGGTGATAGAAAGAGGCGATCCCAGGGGATTGGGGGATATGCTGTTCCTGGGAGCAAAGTAACCAGGGTAGAGTTGGGGAAGAAGGGCAAAGCAGTTCAGACGGTGAGACCCGAGCTTGTTTACGCGGGAGATCACCCGATTAGGTCTAGCGGCCAGGAGACATGTCTTATCGATAAGCTTAATGCACGGTTGTCATCGGTTTCCAGGGTGTTTGCACTCCAGGCCCGTGCGCGGTGGGCTTGGTGTTGTTTTGGAAAGTATACAGATGCTGTACATCAATTCGCCGATAGGTTTAGCTTCTGCTTGACGCCCACTTGCATACCTTCATTCAACGCTTATAGATCTGACTTCGTGGTTGTTACAGCCCCTCCCGATCATGATCCATGGTTGTCAGCACGATCCAAAACCCTGGCAACATCCCGCCTCCCCACTCATCCAAACATCACCCCGCTCTAGCGCTAGTCGCGATTCCACAGCTCAGCTTGCCAATGATTCTCGTAAAACTTCAATTTACCCCGTAGTAACCCTTAATCGAATATTATTATACATTTCCCGCCATGTTCGTCTTGTTCTGTCACTCAGCTACCATTCAGGAATGCCAATTTGGGAGATCACCTACAGAAATGGCACCTGGAAGTGAGAACTACGATGATGGATCAAGAAGTAGGCCAAGCCCTCAGCTCTATATATAGCAGATATTAAGGCAGATCTCCTGATTCAACCGAAATTCCCCAGCTTTTGGCGGTCCATGAGTCATCGTGATCACCGGCCGTGACCAGGACAAGTCAAATGGTAGTCATTTGAGCAGATTCGGGCAACTGCGATCGAAATATGTCAGGTGCGTCTCATAGCAAACTCTTTCTTGAAAAGTACTACTCAAATTCAGTCATTCGAAATTCTCGCCACGTCGATTTGTTGATGCCGAGCTGTGTTTCTCCGGATTAGGTCAAGCGTAGTCAAGCCTACATTCCGAGACTGCAGGAATGACCAGCCACATCCAAACAATTTGCCGAATGCGGCTAGCTGGTAGATGCAGTTGCAAATCATTACCAAGTTCCGACGATTTGCAGGGCTCATCGGCTCGAAGTCTGAATAGGATCGGCTCCCCCTCGAACTACCGGAAGCGGATACTTGTTTAGAGACATTTCTTCCCCAGCTACATCACGATTCGACGAACACATCATATTATGTATACAATGTGCTTCCTTGCAAGCTTCTGACCTCCGAAACTCAGAGCTGTGGCGTTTTATAAACTATGCATCCATGTTTTCAGACACTAGAGAGCTTCTTTCGGGCCGGTCCATTAGCATGCCACAACCTTGAACGCGCATTCAATGTGACAATATTAAATGAACATGTTGCCCGAGTAATAAAGACATGTAGATCACACTCATCTATCAAACAAATCAGGCAATTGCTTGCCAATCTCTTGACTGCTTCAACCTTCTATACCCATTTACTTCTTGTTGATACTGGGTGAATATCGCAAGATGGGACCCTTGAAGACATTGCTGGCCTTGGCTGGCTCAGGCTTGACGCAATTAGCTTTCGCTAAGTTGGTTCAATTCGATCTAGACCTTACTTGGGAAAAAGGCGCACCGGATGGCAATGTTCGGGAAATGGTTTTCATGAACGGCCAATTTCCAGGTCCTGAGTTACGACTAGACCAAGGTGACGATGTTGAGGTATGAGCCTACCACTTTTATCATTTCCAGCGCCGTGTACTGACAGTCAGCAGGTCACTGTTCACAATCACCTACCATTTAATACATCCGTTCATTTCCACGGAATCGAACAACTCAATACCCCATGGTCCGATGGAGTCCCCGGATTGACCCAAAAGCCCATTGAGCCCGGTCGCGATTGGACCTATCGGTGGAAGGCCACCCAGTATGGAACCTATTGGTACCATTCCCATGCCCTTGGGGAGATGATGAATGGTCTCTATGGCCCGATCTCGATCAAGTAGGTACCATTCAAAATGTACAGAAATAACTCGGGATACTAACTAGTGCCAGTCCGGCACCTGAAACACCGCAGCCTTTCCATCTTATCTCAAGTAACCCAGCCGATATCGAAGCAATGCAAAGGGCAGAGAAGGATCCACAGCTGATCATGTTGTCTGATTGGGATCATTTGACCTTTGATCAATATCAGAAGCTGCAGGTGGATAGTCATATGGAAGTTTTCTGTATGGACAGTGTTCTCATCAATGGCCGTGGCGCAGTTTACTGCCCCGGAGGTGAGAACATCTCCAAAGTTGAGCTCAGTTACGTGAAAAGTGCTATGGACAACACACCTTTGACGGATAAAGGGTTCGTTACAAATTTTTGAACTAGAATGAGTTCAGGATGCTAATGCAGTTTCTTCAAACTTCAGATGCTTGCCAAACATCTACAAGGTGCAGGGCAATTTCCCTCCGTACGACGAGACGAAGATTCCTCAGGGCGTCAACTGGGGATGCCAACCCACCACTGGAAACCATGAGGTTATCGAGGTAGATGGCAATGCTGGTTGGGTGAGCTTGAAGTTCATCAGTGCTGCTGCTTTGAAGGCCCTCATTTTCTCTATCGATGAACATCCGATGTACATTTACGAAGTGGACGGCAGCTATGTGGAGCCCATGCTTGTGGAGGCCGCTAGCATCTACACCGGCGAACGATACGCAGCGATGATCAAGCTTGACAAGGCTTGGAAAGACTATACAATTCGAGTCCCGGATACCCAGGGTGACCAGATCATTTCCGGTTTTGCTACCATGCGCTACAAGGGCTCCACCAACCGTGACGCATCGCATCCCTACGTCAATTACGGTGGAACTAATACATCTGCCTCCGTTGTGTATATGGACAACCGGGCAATCCACCCGTACCCTGCTGTCACTGTCCCTGCCAAAGCCGACCAGTTTGTTAACCTGACCCTTGGTCGCTCAGGCGCGTCTTACACATTTACTATCTCTGGTGGTCACCTTTGGAACGAGATGGTCAACTTGGATGACCCAATTCTTTACGATCTCCAAGCCAAGAACAATCTAGCGCCTGAGCTTGTCATTGAAACCAAGAATGGTACCTGGGTCGACATCCTTCTGCAGCTCGGTCATTTCCCTAACACCGCTGACGTGACTGGTGCTCATGTCATACACAAGCACTCTAACAAAGCTTTCATCCTTGGCGCCGGTCCCGGATTCTTCAACTGGGCCAACACTGAGGAAGCAATTGCTGAGCATCCTGAGTATTTCGAGCTGCAGAACCCTTCAATGCGGGACACTTTTGTTACCCTAGGCAACCGCGGCTCGACATGGATGGTAATACGTTATCAAGTGATTAACCCGGGGCCGTTCATCTTCCACTGTCACCTTGAGACACACATGGCCAGCGGCATGGCCGTTGCTATACTCGATGGCGTGGATGCCTGGCCTCAGGTCCCCGCTGGTGAGGACCAAAGTCCCAACCCCATTCCGGCTTCCATCCAAGTCTCTACTCCAAGCAGTACTCCCAGTTCCCAAACGACGACTCCATATGCGAAACCATCCTCCACGCCTCTTGCCAAGCCATCCACCCCAAGTATTAAGCCTTACACATCCAACGCTCAAACTCATACTCCTTACCCTGGGCTGTACACTCAGACTACCCCCAGTCCTCAGTCGTACACACCTAGTGCTCAGACTCCTGCTCCCCAGTCCGAGACTTTGGATCCATACCTGGAGTTCCCATCGTCAGCATGGCTTTCAAGATACGGCAAGGATCGCCGTGCTACCGAGAATCTGCATCAATCCGAGGGCGAGGAAGCAGAAAAGCGACACAAGGCCTATCCTCATGAAGTTACCCTGATTGAAGAAAAGAAAATCCACAAGAAGTTGGCAGGAAAGCCTCAATGAGCTTGGAATAATCGCAACTCGTATATGTTTGTGAATTTTGGAGTTAATATTGTTCATCCCGCAGTCTCGTGTATGTACTATTTTTAGTACAAAAATACTCTCATCGCTATAAAAAATTTAATCTGATAATCCAAAATTTTGATTATGATAACCCTGGTCTTGCTCTGTTCCAGATAGCATGAAGATCTTATTATACTAATTATATCAATGTTTCTTGTTTTGAAACACATTTAGACAAATCTGACTCCTACTGTATGTGCACAAATGACCCAAGCCGTCCAAATGCAATACCAAACGTGAGCATGTCTCCAAATTCCCAAGGTATCCCATTTCGGTCATCTATTGTTTGCAACCTCTTTCTGTGGCGTTCTCGGTCCGTAGCACGTGTGACCCACAACGATCTGCGATCCTTTGTCGATCGGGATTGCAATTTTGCGTAGCATGATCAAATCCCGTATAGCATCATCATATCCCGTATGGCCTCATTTCATTGTCCCGAGACGCAGCGGTCTAAAAGGTATGCCAGCCCTGTCGCCAGCCGGGGGAATATCTCATGAGCGCGGCCCCGCCGGCTGCGTTTCCTGAGATCGACACCTCTAAAGCCCAGCATAAGTTTCTCGAAACCATCCATACAAGGAACTATGATCCCTGGGATCCTGAAGCTTGTTATCACCTACAGAATTGATTATTAATCATCAAATTCTGAACTCTGTAGGTAGTCATGACGTATTATATATCCCTTGCTAAAGGAGATCTACAGTGAATCCACTTACTGGATTCGCATAGGTTAGATCTTCAGCCACCAAACTACTTTTGTTCTGTGTTACATTCCGAGCCCGATCTATCGATACACCGCGGCTTGCCGAGACATATTGCAAAAGGTAGTCAAGCCACCCACTGGTATGTTGGCTTTCAGAATCTTTATTTCACATCTTAGTAGAGATGAGAATTGCCCCTGATGCTCCTGTCAAAGCGGATTAAATGCCCTGGAATAACCAGGATAAAAACGCAATTTCCCTTGATATTCCTTTCTGATTCCAAGGGTTTCGACAAGGTTTGATCCCTTGAACACAGCGATGTGCCTAGGGCAGATCATTCACGTGACGTCTGATATCCCGAGGCCGGGTGCAACATTCCGAAAACGGCGATTGCAACTATAGCCCTGGAGGGCCTTTTTGGTCTGTAAGAGTCTTTTCCAGCGCCAAAATCCTGGTATTAGGTCATATATCATGAGTGGCTTACCTAAATTACCCATTTAAGCGCCAGATGAGAAAAGAAATTTACAGTCATGTCCGCAAACAGCATGTAGATAGCCTCATCATCTCGAGGTTCCAAGTACTTTTGTTGTTGTACTGCAAGAAAAAGTCAAGATCTGATTATTAAACAAATGAACCGAGTAATAGACTGGCTCACAACGTCAATGACCATGCTCTATAGAGGAAAAAAGAGATTACATCCCGGGTATAACCAAATATCAATGTTTTTTTGACCACAGGCCTGGATTGACGTCCCATTCATAGCTTAGCCAGACCTGTCCCATTTGACCGGATGCTACCGAGCCAGACCACGCAGACGGTTTGGTGGGTCGATCTCCTTGATAGAACATGTCTTTTCCCTTTCGGGACGACATTCCCAAGGAGAAACAGGGAATTAAAAAAAATCCAAGATTTATTCGCAGGCATCCAACGCTTCCATGATGGATGATGCCTTTCGATCTAGAACTGCCCCACATAGTAGGTTGCAGTGGTAGTAGATGTATAAAATATATGCCCATGAATTTGCGCCGGCTTCTAAACTCTTTTTAATTTGTATCCTCTCACTAAAGTTTCACATCCCCTGGCCATTGTTGTGGATTGAGTATGCAGGGCCCCAGTCGTGTGTATCTCTTCGGAGATCAAACTGCTGATTTCGACTCGGGCCTCCGTCGCCTTCTGCAAGCCAAGAATGACTCGGTCCTAACGGCTTTCTTCCAGAAGTGCTATCATGCATTGCGCAGCGAGGTCAGCAAGCTGCCACCATCCGAGCGGCAGATGTTCCCCCGCTTCACGAGTATTGTCGATCTTCTGGCAAGATACCGTGAGCACGGTCCCAACGTTGCATTGGAAAGCACATTGACGACCATCTATCAGCTGGGATGCTTTGTTCAGTAAGGCTCGATAAGTCCCCATTGGTATTTTATGGCTAACGGGAAAACAGCTACTATGGAGACCTTGGAAATGAGTATCCTTCCGGATCTGACAGTTTCATTGTCGGCCTTTGCACTGGCGAGCTGGCTTCGGCAGCCGTAAGCTCATCCAAGACTGTTGGAGAACTTATGGCGGCCGGTGTCGAAACCGTTGTTCTGGCCCTTCGACTTGGAATGTGCGTTTACAAAGTAAAGGACCTAGTAGAGGCGAACAAGTCAGCATCGCCCAGTTGGTCTGTGTTGGTATCAGGAATTCGGGAGCAGGAAGCTCAAGAGCTGATCCAGACATTTGGCAACATGAACGTGAGTAGTTCAGAAAATAAGAAGAATGGAAAAAAAAAACTAATACTCAATAGGCTGTTCCCCGTGCTTCTCAGCCATATGTTAGCGCTGTTAGTCAAAACGGCGTGACAATCAGTGGTCCCCCAACTACATTGGATCGATTCGTTGAGAAGTCGCTTTCCAAGGAGCACAAGCCCATTAGGGCTCCTGTTCACGGTCCATACCATGCGGCTCATCTGTACGACGAGAGGGATATCGACCGGATCATGGAAACATGGCCAAAGGATGACTTCTCAGGCTACGTCCCGCAAATCCCCATCATGTCAAGTGAGACGGGGCAAGCCGTTGAAGCTCAAGATTTTGAAGAGTTGTTGAGATTTTCTCTCGAGGAAATTCTTCTTAGACAGCTTTGCTGGGATAAGGTTGTTGATGCATGCTCCTCGACTCTGAAAATGACCGGTGGAAAGTGCACTTTGCTGCCGATCTCTAGTACCGCAACACAAAGTCTCCACTCAGCGCTGAAGAAATCTGGAATTGCGGATGTTGAGCTCGACAATGCCATCGGTGATGTAAAGAAGGACTCAAAGGGTGAAAACCACAGTGGTCGCTCAGAGCAATCTAAGATTGCTATCATTGGTCTCTCTGGACGTTTCCCCGAGGCCCCCGATACCGAAGCTTTGTGGGATCTCCTATACAAAGGACTCGATGTTCACCGTGAAGTCCCACCCGATCGTTGGGATGTGAAGGCTCATGTGGACATGGATGGCAATCGGCGAAACACCAGCAAAGTTCAATACGGATGTTGGATCAACGAGCCTGGTCTTTTTGATCCTCGATTCTTCAACATGTCCCCTCGTGAGGCGTTGCAGGCAGACCCCGCCCAGCGAATGGCCCTGCTTACTGCGTACGAGGCCTTTGAGATGGCTGGTTTCATTCCGGACAGCACCCCATCCACCCAGAAGAACCGAGTTGGTGTGTTCTATGGTATGACCAGTGACGATTACCGTGAGATCAACAGCGGCCAAGACATTGACACCTATTTCATTCCCGGTGGTAACCGTGCTTTTACCCCCGGTCGCATCAACTACTATTTCAAGTTCAGCGGTCCTAGTGTGAGCGTCGATACGGCTTGCTCTTCCAGTCTTGCTGCGATTCATGTAGCCTGCAACTCGCTCTGGAAGAATGATTGTGACTCTGCCGTGGCCGGTGGTGTCAACGTTTTGACCAACCCTGACAATCACGCTGGACTTGACCGGGGTCATTTCCTCTCGCGAGGCGGAAACTGCAACACCTTCGATGACGGCGCCGATGGTTACTGCCGAGCTGATGGTATCGGCTCGGTTGTCTTGAAGAGACTTGAAGATGCTCAAGCAGACAATGATCCCATCTATGGTATTATCAACGGCGCATACACGAACCACTCCGCCGAGTCTGTCTCCATTACTCGTCCTCTTGCCGGAGCACAGTCTTTCATCTTTGACAAGCTTCTCAATGAAGCTAATGTTAGCCCCAAGGACGTCAGCTACATTGAGATGCACGGAACCGGAACTCAGGCCGGCGATGCTGTGGAGATGCAGTCTGTTCTCGAAGTCTTCGCACCCGACTATCGCCGTGGTCCATCTCAATCGCTCCACCTCGGCTCTGCAAAGTCAAACATCGGTCACGGAGAATCCGCCTCTGGTGTTTCTGCGCTGATCAAGGTGTTGGTTATGATGCAGAAGAACATGATTCCTCCTCACTGTGGAATCAAGACAAAGATCAACCACAACTTCCCAACGGATCTTAAGCAGCGAAATGTCCACATCGCTATGGAGCCCACTCCATGGAATCGCCCTGCTGGTGGAAAGCGATCTAGCTTTGTCAACAACTTCTCCGCCGCCGGTGGAAACACCGCATTGTTGGTGGAAGATGCTCCTATCCAAGAGCGCACTGGCAGCGACCCGCGATCTGTGCACACAGTGACCATCTCAGCGAGATCTCAATCTGCCCTTAAGAATAACACCGCTGCTCTGATTCAATACATTGACACGAACAAGAACCTGTTCAATGTGAATGAGGTCAAGCTGCTTGCCGATCTCGCCTACACCACCACTGCCCGACGCATTCACCATACATTCCGAGTCAGCGCTACTGGATCCACCTTGGACGAGATCCGAGCTGGTCTGAATGCAAGTGCAAACCGTGAGAGTATCACTCCTGTTCCTGCTACTGCGCCTGGAGCTGGTTTCATTTACACTGGCCAAGGAGCTCAGTACAGCGGCATGGGAAGCCAGCTGTTTGAGAACAACTCCCAGTTCCGAACTCATATTGAACATTTGGATTGCATTGCACAGAGCTTTGGTTTCCCCTCCATCATGCCTCTGGTAGATGGAAGTGTTCCTACGGAGGAGCTCAGTCCTATCGTGACTCAACTGGGAACTACTTGCATCCAAATGGCTTTGACCAAGTTCTGGATCTCTCTTGGTGTCACCCCTGCATTTGTTCTCGGACACAGCTTGGGCGAGTATGCTGCATTGAATGCTGCCGGTATTCTGAGCACCAGTGATACTATCTATCTCGCTGGCCGACGAGCCCAGCTTCTCACAGAGAAATGCCAGATGGGAACCCACGCCATGTTGGCCGTCAAGTCCTCAGTGGCCCAGGTGAAGCAATACTTGGATGATGGCCTCGCTGAAGTGGCCTGCATCAACGCACCCAGCGAGACTGTCATCAGTGGTGCTGGCGAGAAGATTGATCAGTTTGCCGAAAAGCTGGCCAACGAAGGTTTCAAGGCTACAAAGCTTAAGGTGCCTTTTGCTTTCCACTCGTCTCAGGTCGATCCTATCCTTGAGAGCCTTGAGGGTATTGCCAAGGGAGTCACTTTCAATGATCCCAAGATTCCCTTCGTGTCGGCTCTGCTCGGAGACGTCATCAAGGAAGCCAACCCTGATGTTCTTGGTCCCACCTATCTTACTCGTCACTGCCGTGAATCTGTCAACTTCCTTGCTGCTCTGGAGGCTGTCCGTCACGAGAAGTTGATGAATGACAAGACAATCTGGGTTGAGATTGGATCTCACCCCGTGTGCTCTGGAATGGTGAAGTCCACCTTTGGTCCCCAGGCCCTCACAGTGGCATCCCTCCGTCGCCAGGAGGATGCATGGAAGGTTCTTTCAACAAGCCTTTCTGCTCTCTACATGGCTGGAGTAGATATTCGCTGGAAAGAATATCACCAGGACTTCAGCTCTATGCACGAGGTCCTTAACCTTCCTGCCTACAAGTGGGATCTGAAGAACTATTGGATCCCCTATACCAACAACTTCTGTCTCCTGAAGGGTGCCCCTGCAACCCCCGCCGCCGAAACTGCCCCTGTTACTAGCTTCCTCACAACTTCTGCCCAGAAGATTCTGGAGACTAGTGGAGACATCAACACAGCAACAGTGACTATCGAAAACGATATCGCTTATCCTGAGTTGAACCGGGTCATCCAGGGCCACAAGGTCAATGGTGCCGCTCTCTGTCCATCTTCCTTGTATGCGGATATCGCTCAGACACTGGGTGATTTCTTGGTTGAGAAGTACAAGCCCGAGTGGAAGGAGCGTGGCTTCGACGTCTGTGAGATGGTTGTGCCAAAGCCCCTCATTGCCAAGGGTGGCCAGCAGCTGTTCCGTGTTTCAGCAACAACCAACTGGGCCGAGGAGAAGGCTCAGGTAAAGGTCTGGTCTGTTACTCCTGAGGGCAAGAAGATCCTTGATCATGCTACTTGCGTCATCAAGTTCTTTGACACCCACATGGCCGCGGAAGAATGGAAGCGCCATACCTACCTGATCAAGCGAAGCATTCAGCATCTTCAGGAAAGTACCGAATCCGGTGGTGCTCATCGCATGAAGCGTGGAATGGTTTACAAGCTGTTCAGTGCCCTCGTGGATTACGATGAAAACTACAAGTCTATTCAGGAAGTGATTCTGGATAGTGAGCAGCACGAGGCCACTGCGCTGGTCAAGTTTGCAGCTCCCCCAGGAGACTTCCACCGCAATCCATTCTGGATTGACAGCATCGGCCATCTTTCTGGTTTCATCATGAATGCCAGTGATGGTATCGATTCTAAGAACCAAGTGTTCGTTAACCATGGATGGGACTCGATGCGTTGCTTGAAGAAGTTTGACCCCAGCGTCACATACCGTACTTATGTTCGGATGCAGCTTTGGAAGGACTCAATCTACGCTGGTGACGTGTACCTCTTCGAGGGAGAAAACATTGTTGCTGTCTATGGTGGAGTCAAGTTCCAGGCGCTGTCACGGAGGATTCTGGATATGGCCCTTCCTCCTGCTGGCTCTAAGCCTGCCCCTGTTGCTGCTAAGGCCAAGCCCGCACCTATCGATACCAAGAAGGCTCGCGCTCCTGCAGTGAAGAAGGCTTCACCTTCTCCCAAATCTGCTGGCTCTGGTATTGCGGCTAAGGCTCTGAATATTCTGGCAGAGGAAGTTGGTCTTTCTGCTTCTGAGATGACAGACGACCTGAACTTCGCCGACTACGGAGTTGACTCTTTGCTCTCCTTGACAGTGACTGGACGTTACCGAGAGGAAATGAACCTCGACTTTGACTCCAATGTCTTCATCGATCAGCCTACGATCAAGGACTTCAAGCAGCTCTTGGCCTCAATGAGCCCCGAGAGCAGCAGTGATGGTTCTGGCAGCGATAACGACATGTCATCCGCGTCATCCTCAACCGACCTCTCGACTCCCAACTCCAGCGGTCTTCCTACACCTGCTAACGAGAAGGCCATGGTACTTGAGACTGAACAAGATGACACCATGAAGCAAATCTGTGAAATTCTCGCAGAGGAGATTGGTGTCCAGCCCGACGAACTTGAAGGCGATGCCAACCTCGCGGAAATGGGTCTCGACTCATTGATGTCGCTCACGGTCCTGGGAAAGATCCGCGAAACTTTGGATCTCGAGCTCTCGGGAGAGTTCTTCATTGAGAACCAAACTATCAACGATGTTGAAGTGGCTCTTGATCTGAAGCCAAAGGCCGCTCCTGCCCCCGAGCCAATTCAACTTCCCAAGCAGATCCAGGAAGAAGCACCCAAGGTCCTTTCTAGCACGGCAATTCAGCATCCCCCTGCGACCTCCATCCTCCTCCAGGGAAACCCCAAGACAGCCACCCAGAAGCTGTTCCTGTTCCCTGATGGCTCCGGATCCGCTACTTCCTACGCCACAATCCCAGGCATCTCTCCCGACGTCGCCGTGTACGGACTTAACTGTCCCTACATGCGGACCCCAGAGAACCTGAAGTTCAGCCTGGACGAGTTGACATACCCCTACGTGGCTGAGATCCGTCGCCGCCAGCCAAAGGGCCCGTACAACTTCGGTGGTTGGTCCGCAGGTGGTATCTGCGCCTACGACGCAGCCCGCCATCTGATCTTCGACCAAGGCGAGCAAGTCGAACGTCTCCTGCTCCTGGACTCTCCATTCCCCATTGGCCTCGAGAAGCTTCCTCGTCGTCTGTACCGCTTCTTCGACACCATTGGTCTGTTTGGCGAGGGCAAGGCTCCCCCACCCAGCTGGTTGCTTCCTCACTTCCTGGCCTTCATTGACTCCCTCGATGCATACAAGGCTACGCCTTTCCCCTTCGATGACGAAAACCTTGCGAAGAAGATTCCCAAGACTTTCATGGTCTGGGCTAAGGATGGAGTCTGTAACAAGCCCAACGATCCTCGTCCCGCACCCGCTGAGGATGGAAGCCCTGACCCCAGGGAGATGTTGTGGCTACTGAACAACCGGACTAACCTTGGTCCCAATGGATGGGATACCCTTGTTGGCCCGAAGAATGTCGGCGGTATTACTGTGATGGAGGGCGCTAATCATTTCACCATGACTCGTGGTGAGAAGTCCAAGGAGCTAGCGGCGTTCATCGCTGGAGCTATGCAGTCTTCGTCTTAAAGCGATGGCTTTTTTCGTTTCTTCCTTTCTCCTTGTTATTTTTACATTCATTCTATTCATTTTTCTGTATTCCTCTATATTTTCACAAGATTGCCGGGAGTTTTTGCTTCATTCTTTGATTTATCCTTTTGGCATTTATTATGTGTCTCTTACTATCATTGTATACATAATTTGGTGGTATAGGCCAATAATATTATAATTCTTATTTTTTTTAAAAAAAAAAAAAGAAATTAAGAAAAAAAAAACGGTTCTCATTAACATCCTATAGAACCTTGGACACCATTACGGTTCAAGGATGCAACGGTCTGGGCTGTGGTGGCTTGCTTGAAAACTGAGTTGCAGATTAATTGCAACGTAACGAGCCTAGAAAAGCCACGACCAGACTGACTAGCAGCGTAGTAGCGAGAGCAAGGCAACGTTGCAAATATGAAGGGAAGTACCTAAGACAAGCTTATCAAATCTGTACAGTTGTATGCGTCATAGACTACTACAGAAAAGGGAATTTTGATCTGAATGATTTTATTCAATCCCATCATAAAAATAAATCTTAAAAATAAAATTTCTAGTTCCTTGGGGAGACATTGTTACGGCCCAGCCTCCGCGCTAAAACGCAAGCCACTGCCTCGACCAGCGAGGCCACCATTGCCATTTCCGTTTCCATTTCCATTGTTCACCCCAGGGCTCGTTGGGCGACTTGATGCGGCCCACTTTGGGCTTCGTGGTTGTGTGCTGGTTGACCGGGTTGAAGGACGATTTTTGCGAATCTCTCGCAGTTCCTCCTCCTTCCTGCGCAGGAGGTCATCGCGAGAGGCAACCATAAGCTGAAGTTCTTCAATTCTAGCAATGTGAGTGGCCGAGTCACTTGCATTGACAGCTTCTCGTAGTCGAACAGAGTTGTTCTCGGCCTTGCGCTTGAGGGACTCATTCTCGGCTTGGAGTTGACGCGATTCATTTCCAGCTTGAGCAGCAGCGTTAGATGCGTTTTGGTATTGCTCTCGAGTGTATTCCGCTTGGTTTTTTTCGTAGTCGGCCTTGCGTTCCAGGCCTGCGGCGTCCTTTTTCAGGATGCGAATTTCTTCGCGGGCTGTCTCGAGATCGGCCAGTGAACCGCCTCCATTCTTGAGTTCTTGGCGAGCCTCTTCAAGGTCTTTCTTCAGCTGGGTTCGTTCCTCCTTCAACTTGGTGATATCTTCTTTGAATTTCTCTGTTCGTTGTTCTGTAGACTTCTCGGACTTTTCCAGCTTATCACGCTCTTGCCGGATCTTGTGGAATTCAATCATTCGACTCTCATAACGATATTGAAGGGCACTTAATGATCGATCTTTTTCCCAGTATCGCGACTGCCATTCTTTCAGCTCCTTCTGCAACTGTTCCTTTTCAGCAGCGTGTTGACTATTCATTTGAACAAGATTTGCGTCCAAATGATGAAGCTCGTGGTCCAAACTTTGACTGGGGCCCTCGGTGGACTGAGTAGGTTGACTAGTCTCTGGAAGATCGACTCTGGCACGTTTAGATGTGTAGTCCTCTTTATCGTCGTCGGGCTGAATAATGGTTAGTGACAAATACAAGTAGAGATTTCAAAACATTAACTTACCAACGAGCGCTTCTGAGCAGCCACTTGGGACTCGTCAGATGACGTCTGATCCGATTCTTCAGAAGGTGCAAAATTCAAAGGCTCAATTATAGGCAACTGCCAAGAAGCGAAGCTGTGCAGTAAATAATTGACGACTTCTTCGGCATCTTCCTGCACGTTGAGGGCATCATGCTGGAGATCACCCACTTCATCGTGGAGCCGGGCAGTGTATTGCAAGAGCAGTCGCAATCGCTCAGATTCGGTCGTATCTGGCAGGCAGCGCTCAATGTGTTCACACGTGTTGGAAATGAGGAACCAAATAACGGGAAGAAGACCACCATTGCGAGTATATGTTGTTCGGATATATTCCACGGACGGACTTTTGGGATTAAATGCCGTGTCGAAAACAAAAATCGCAGCCGGGGCTCTGAACGGAGTTTGCACATTGTCGTTGGAGTGCACCCCAAAGCTTAGAGGGCCTTTCGCCAAAGATACCTCCAGGGTACCACCTAGCTCTTCCCGGGGTCGAGTGTAGTCGAAGCCTTTGCCCCGCAAATAGCGCTCAATGACGGTTTGTTTCGTATCATTCTGGGCTGCGATGATAATATGAAGCTCATGAGTGCTTGCGAGTTCAATCAAATGCCCGAGCAACAGGAATTTAGCGCTGGAATACTCCGCCCACATAGCCTGTGTTTCCGGGCCAGTATCTGACGCCACCAGGTGTTGGGGGATATTTAGGTCAGGATGAGTAGATACATTGTTCAGTCGAGCTATTATGTCATAAACCTTTGAATGCAATGACTCTCGCTGCAAGCACAAAAATAAGCCCTAATTCACAGGTGTTGGGTTTAGGTAAAACTTACCTCAGAAGACGGAGTCTGCGGACTAGGACTAGAGCGAGTCAGAAACTCCTGCATTGTTGCAGCACCATCTGTAAGAACACGCTCGTAATCGTCCTTGACTCTTGAATCCATAGGCAGTGTAATGGCAAATTCGGCTGGACCAAGACGGACAGCGCCCGGTCGGGTCACCTCAACATCGCCAACTGTCAATGCACTAGGCTGAATGGTCTGGATTCCGGTCTCGCCATGGGCGTGCAGTAAAGAATCTGCATGGGCATGATGGACAGCAGTGTGGGAGTGTGCCATGTTCTCTTTCTCGGCTCGAACACTCAGCGGAACTGCTGTTTCAGGGAAAGATGGAGGTACTGCAGCTTCTATATCTCCGACAGAAGATGGAGTGTCACTTGCAGGGACAGATGATGCGGGATTTCCCAGGTGGAACCTTTTTTCCTCCATATTGGCGGTAGATGTCACACAAGATATCGTGAACCCGCGCTTTGAAGACAAGCAACAGAGTTTACAAGGTAGTAGACTCGAAAGTTTCTCTGTTCAACAGAGACTGTTAAGAGAACAACAGAGCTCGAGAACAAATAAAAAAGGGGGTTATGAAGATCAAAGAAAAAACAAGGGGAAGCCGATGATCAAAACGCTCTCAAAAAAGCAAAAATGATCAAGTAACAATGCTTATCAAATCGAATAGCCGAAAGAATGACAGTATTCGACCTTGGTTTGCGTGCAGGTCAGTATGCAAGCTCCGAGTTTCAAATCGGCAAGCGTTTAAGCACTGTTGGCGCAGCTGGTATTCTTGGATTGGATATCTTCAACAAGGCTGGAGCTTTGCACTTGGCACTTCGGATTGACTGCAAGAGTTGACCCGAGACGACAGTGTGAACTGGCAGGCTTGACGTTAGGGATCAGGTGTTGCGATTGCAATTGTTTTCGAGGCACATGGGACGAAAACAGGATAGAGGTTGTCAAAAACGAAAAGGGGGACATACTTGTTCAATTACTTTTATATATTTTTTCGAATATTCCCTTCCAGTTGCAGAGTTGGCAAAACCGCGGTGAAGCACCCGAACCGGAGGTATAGAAGAGTGAATGGCCCGACTCGAGGTGGAGATGGCGACCATCATCACGTGACGATATTGTCGATTGACGATCTAGCTTATTCGGGACTAGCGCGTCCTTTGGCTTTACACAAGTTCATTCACAAGGTTCAATTCACTTAGGGTTAATATGCTCAGAGGATCAGACTGGGTCATTCATACCTTTGAACATGGATCTAAAGTGGTCATACCTATTTATGAAGGTTTCTGATTGTTGGGTATTCAAGCAAGCTTCCAACATGTAACACCCGCTTCTGTCGATCTTCCATCAATACATATCCACAACCCTGGAACCATGAAACCTGCTGTCATTCAAGATCGCGTAACTGCCAATGAGAAAGGACAAACAACCCTGGAAAGAGAAAGCTTTGGAGCAATAGCACAACCTTAGAAGGACAAATCTACCTTCAATAACTTATGCTTTATGTAGTAAGACCCAAGGTCGTTGACAATACTTCCGAGGTGATTATAGTTTCTACTATTTTGGTTTAAATGTTCCAAGATTCAAATGTTGCTTCGAAATACCCACTTGTGTAGGAGTCTGTTGAAAATCAAATATCTATCTCTATGGTTCACCGAATCCCTCACTGAGCTTCAGTTTTGCCCCTGATCCCGTTTCCAGATCTCAAAGTCAAACCCAAGCGCCTCGAGAGTCTTTATTTCACTGCGCTGCTCTCCTTTCTGAACAAAGGCTCGTCGAATCTCAGGGAATAATGACCGCATCCACCGTTGTCGGTCTCCCCAGTATGTTCCCAATTTTCCTTTTCCGTCGTCCTCCAGCCCGGGACGCGATTTGGCACTAGCTGCCCAATTATATAGTGAATTCAAGTAGTCCGCGTCCGCAGGAAAGGACATGACGTGAAAGGCCTTCCCATCTCCTTTCTGTGCGACTTCAGAGTCCTCAGATGCTTTCATATCTCCCTTTTCTGGAAGGACAAGCCGCCCTGACCATACGCGAGAGAACAAAGATGCCTGGTTCTCTGCTATGACAAAAGGGATCACTCGCTGTGAAAGAACAGGAAAGACAAGAGTAGGGTGGTCGATATAGAACAGATGCTGGTAAACATTCCTCGTGCGCCACCCATTTGTTATAACCGGCGGCTCAAGAGATGACAAGAACGGGAAAGAGTAGAAATATCCAGTGCAAAAGACGACAGCATCGACTTGCGTCTCAATATGACCATCAGCAAAACGAATGCCTCGGTCATGTTCCGTAGGAGCCAAGAATTCGACAATCTCGGGACGAATGATTTTATCCGAAGGAGATGATGCAGCCAGATACGACTCGGACCTCTGGGAGAAAATTACCTTGCCCTTGCTGACTTCATTGATCTGGGCTCCAATATCAAGCCCTGAAGCAGAATTTCCAACTACCACCACCTTCCTCTCTCGAAACGATTCGGGCGAGTCATAGAGCTTGGAGTGGGAAATAGCACCGGTATATGCCTTATCCCACACTTCTATTCCTTGAATATCTGGAAGGTATGGAACACTGAAGTGACCGCTTGCCACAACCACAGCGTCGTAGGTGGACGTTGCTTCTACGCCAGTTTGAAGATTGGTTGTGGTCAAGGCCCAAGTATTCAGCTTTGGATTCTCAAGCTTCACATCCTTGACTTGTGTCTCGAATTGTATGTGGCTCTTTGTATCCTTTGCATATTCTTCCAGATATTGCTTCACAGTGCGATGCTTAGGGAAGAGCTGGACATCTTTGGGGAAAGACTGATCCGAATATCGCATCAATTCCTTTGGGATATTGGTCTCTAGTTTGTCATATACTGGCGACACAAAGACGGGTTCGATCGCCCCCTCAGAGTGATTGATCCATATTGGCTTCTCAACGGGTTCGTGCGGATTCAAATGGGGCACAGTTGTGGAAACACCAATTTTGGAAGAGCTGGGAGTATAATTCCAGACACCACCAATGGAGCTTCTCTGCTCAAACAAATCAATTTGTTCAAAGTACTTCTCGGCCCGAAGGTATCTGTTCTGTCGGTGAGCAACCCGATCGGCCCAAATAGAAACCAAACATGGTGGGATTTTCCTTACTTCACGGCAGCAAGTCCAGAGGGCCCTGCCCCTATGATAGCCACTCGCCGAACGGGATGTGGGAATGCCATCATCCAAATACTTCAATGGGTTTGTCAAGCGAGGGGTCATGTTGGAGAAGCCGACCGGTTAGCACTCGCGCCATAGTGGAGCGGTGGAGCTTATCGGGGCGCAAAAGGTCATGGTTAGCAGATATAGTTGAAGATTGCCATTATTCCAAGTTTTGATGAGATACTGAGCAAGAAACCGTGTTTCATATACGACAAAAGTATTCTATTTCTGAAGAAGTCAAGCTTGAAAAGTAATTGGACTCGCAGATTCAACAATATTACGATATACGATCTTCATGCCAGATTCCTTAGGTGTGAATGTAACCGGTATTAACGAAACATTAAAATACATTCAATATGCACATTGGCGGTTGTTTCATTACATGTGTATTACCAAGCTGCAACCCGCAGTACCCCAGTTCTTTATTGCACCCGCGTCCTTTCAACGCTCACCTCTCAGCCTTGCGCTCCCTTTGATCTGATCCTCCCCATAGCATGCCGATGGTCGCGGACTACTGATGTCGGATGGGGATTTGCGGACACAATGATGGATGTAGCCGACCAGCCTCCGGCACCAATTGCGCCGCCGCAGCTCGCCAAAATCCCGATCGCGCAGCTGTCGCCTACTCTCGAGCAGTCTCAAGAGAAATGCATCGAAGCAACTGTGACGCTCGTCTGGCCGTATTCATCTTCGACCAAGTGTCTCAGCCTCTTACTCGCCGAACCTGATTTCCGCCTACGACGTTTACATGGACAAGTCAAGGCGACATTTCATGGGCGCGTTGCGGAACAAGTTGCCGCGTCCCATGTCGGTATTGGTGACAACGTTTGTCTTGCTTTGAAAGGTTCGAAATTTGTTGCAAATGACACGGCGACACAAACTCCGGGGAGATATGTCGCGTGGGATGTCCATTTCGACTATGACTTGTCACTAGAGGTAATTTTGACCTTCAATATTCAGACCCAGCTACGATGCCAATGACATGATACTAGATCAACCGATCGTCAAAAGATTCTTCAAAAACGTCCATTGAATATCACGATTCGGCACAACATGAACCTGAACAAGTTCCGCCCTCTACACCTCGCATCGTTTCAACGGACCCCTTGGCACTAGAGCAAAGATACTGGGAATCGCCAGCTTTCCTACGATCCGGTTCGAATCCCTTTGGCAGTGTGCCTCGTACCTCTCTAGAGCTGTCTGCGGAGGAAGATGGGTTTGTTCTTGGAAAAGGAAGGAAACGACCAAGATATAGCTTGAAACGCGATGATTGGCATATTGTGGATGAACCTATGAGCCCACAGGAGGAACCTGTGGTGAATTGGTGGGAGAAAGACTCCTGGGAGGAAATGTCGGCAGGAAACGAGAGCATCGAACAGGAAATGAATGACAATGCAGATGCAGACCCTCTGGTTGAAAGTAAGATGCCCGACGAGGATCAAATCAATGGAGGAAGTGCATCTCGGGAACAGTCCCCCGTCTTTATCAAGCCTTCTCTTGATGTTTCTGGTGGCCTTTTCGGCAGGCGTCCACCGCAATCCAGCGAGACTTCCCATGGCGCGATGGAAACTACTTTCCAGCAGCGCCTGATGTCAGCCTCGCATCTTCCTACAGATACGCCGCAACTCCGACCAGTACCTTCGCCCGGTCTTCCAATACCATCACCTATCGTCTCAAATCCAAACACTTCACAGGGTTACTTTTCGGGCTTCCACACTATCTCCCAAACACAAAGCGCAGATTCTGTGTCTCTGGAGGCCGATGCCAGTGTCACTGCCTCGGGACGCATATCTTTCTCTCATATTTCACCCGTTTCTCCTCCAAGAGCACCGCCGATATCTGCTGAAGATATAGCGAGCACACACCAAGATGATGGATCTGTTTTCACACCAGTTGGCCTGGTGCCTCATCAGTCCCCGTCAGGATTCCTAGAAAACCTGCCAATTGAATCGGCATTAGATCAAACAGAATTGTTTAATTCGTCCGAACTTATCAATGACAGCGAGATGATTGAGTCTGGCGTTGATAATGAACTTGTTGACGAGCCTCTTCTATCGGTTGTGACAGCTCAAGTGGCAACTCAGCCAATCAAATTTGATGGGAGTGAAGGAGCAGGGGAAGGCCAAGAGGACCATAACATGGAACATGAGGGGGAGCCAAGAATTGAGACAGGGTCTGAAGTTAACGCCATTGAAGACAGCGGTGAAAATGCTCGGACTGGCTCAGGATTTTCATTGCATGCGCTAGAGGCGACTGGCACCGACACAGCTTTACAGCATACAGAAGAACTAGCGCTCGAGAAGACTAAAGGTGATGAGAGTTATGACTCTTCGGACGAATCCCAGGTTGGGCAAGACCATCGCCCGCTCCGTGCCAATTCTAGCGACCAAGAGAGTCTTCAAGTCGAGGATGAATCTTTCTCTTATGACGAGGAAGACGGAGAGTCAGGCTCTGAAATGGAAGATCAATACGACGAAGCCCAACCAGAGGCAAGTAGCGATGAGGAGTCCGAGGCAGCGGATCTGCCACGGCAACCCCCTACCCAGCATGAAGTGATTGTGTTGGATAGCGATAGTGAAGATGAGCTCACCTCCGATCAGCCGGCAAATCCGCAGTCTATTCGACGAGAACGCAGAACATACCGTGATTCATCATCACAATCTGAACAAGAAGGGTGGGATATAGCTGAACAAGAGGAGGTATCCCAATCAGAAGCCGAGTATTCTGAGGATGATGGGGCTGAGGCTTTTCGTCAAGATGATAGAGTTCATGACAGTGATAAAGAAGACGAGTCATCTGTGGATGTGTTGGCACGAGACCATTATTTGCATAAGCATTCAACTCGAGAGTCTTCCGTACATGATGAGGAAGGCAAAGACGACACTTCTGACATAGTTTCAGAGGGGGCTTCACTAAGGGACTATCATTCTGACATTGTTATCAAACCCGGCACAAACACAGAATCAGTCATCGGTCTAGACTCTGACGAAGATAAACTTAGCGAGACCGGTGAAGATTCTTTCCCTCGGGAAGACTCAGCGCCTGCTAGTCGAATCGAGAAGGTTTGGGCTGGCGCAAAGTCAAAGGCAAATGTATCGTATGGGTTGGATGGCACACATGATGAGCGTTCCGATGAAGTAGCGCCATCGGGTACGGAAGATCAAATTGGGAATGAAGAGGCAGAAACCACTCCGGTAAAACCTGCTTGGCCACAACCTTTGACCCCCGCTCCTACCCAGGAAGTCGATGGTTTACAGGCTACTGTGAACAAGGAGAGGGAAGAGATGATGCAGGATTCTCCCACGCTGGACACCCATGGTTCCCCTATGGGGCTGCATGTCTCTACTTCATCGGCACCGGACACTGGCTCAGGTGCTACGGACCGCCCATCTGAGAACACCTTGGATTCATCACTTCTAGAGCAGGCATTTCCACCAGGCTTCTCTGATGAAAACTCTGCAAGCGGTCCGCTCATTGTCTTGCCAACCACAGAGACTATGCACCCTGGAGAACAGCCGGACGCTTCCCAGGAGGAGATGCCAGAAGCCCCAGCCGTTATCGTCAGTCAGCTCCCAGCTCCTGATCGTCATGCCCATGGACTACGCAGCAAACTGTCTTACTTCGCCCCTCTCGCCACTCTTATCGACCATTTTAGTGCTTTGGTAGACACCATCTCAATTGTTCACGAAGTATCCCCAATTGCCAAGGCAGTCTCTGGTCCAAAAGACTATTTCCTGACCGTCCAACTTACCGATCCGTCCATGGCTGGAACTGTCCTCCAAGCCCAGATATTTCGACGTTACAAGTCTGCAATGCCGACATTGGTTGAAGGGAACGCAGTGTTACTCCGAAACCTCAAAGTTCGCAGTTTCGATCACTCGATCATGCTGGTCAGTGTTGAATCCAGCTCATGGGCTGTCTTCGATGGTTCCGGACCGGAAGCACAAGTCAATGGTCCTCCCGTTGAATATAGCTCGGAGGAGCGAGCTTATGCATCTGGCTTGCGAAAGTGGTACAGCGAATTTGGCGCAAGCATGGTTGCTGACCACCAACTTCAAGCGTCAATTCTCAGAGACAGCGTGGATAGAGAGGGTAGTGCTTTGATAAGTGAATCCGGTAGTATAGAGTCAGTGACTCTTGGAGACCCTTCGTCCTCTGCTCGAGGCTCAAAGCGCTCGCGTAAGAGCCACCGGCGGGTTACTATTCACGAACTCCGAGATGGTCGACGCTACACCGAGGTTGGGTCCCCAAGCAGCAAAGAAAGCATCCATGAATTGCGTGACGGTACACTTTATGCGAATCTATGAAACAGAACCATTGATATAGTCTGATATCAGTCCTGTGAAGGTCTGCTCAACCTGAATGAATAAAAATGCATATATGCTCAAAAATGTTTGTATTCGTCTCTTAATACTGACATTTAGTCTATACACAGATGACAAGCCATATATACAAGAACTAACCTATATAATTCACATCTTAGAAGTCTTCTCTTCGTAATGGAAATAGTCCTTGCTAATTGCCGCCCGAATCAACTGATTCGCAATCGCCGTTGGCGGTGGCAGCTTCAGACCACCCTTATACTCCGGTCCAGGGCCGGAACTCAAATCGCTGGTCCCAATTCGCAGCGCCTCCTCCACCTCCTCAACTTCAAACCACTTTGCATCTTCGAGCTCTGGGTCATGCTCCAGATTGATCTTCTCGTGAGCCGGGTCGGCCACTTGCGCGATGGCACCAATCATCAAGTTCGCAGGATACGGCCACGGCTGAGAAGAATGGATGACAACCCGCGAAAGGGTCACACCAGCCTCCTCCCACACTTCACGGCGCACGGCATCCTCAATGGACTCGGCCGGCTCGATGAATCCCGCCAGAGTTGAGTACCAGTTTGGTGGGAAGCGCTTAGACCGACCGAGTAGGATACGCTTGCCATCGGCGGAGACGACAGCCACAATAATGGTCGGATCTGTGCGGGGGAAGCACAGGTTCGACAGTGTGGTGCGTGTCGTGCAGGCGGGGCGCTCAATAGGTTGGCCTGTAGCGACGCGGGCAGCGTCCGTAGGTGGGCAGGTGCGCTTAGTTCCTGCGTTCACTGAAAGAGTGGGGTTGCCACAGGTGCCGCAGAAGGTGTTGCGGTTGTTCCAGTCAGTCAAAGCGCGGGCCTGAGCATAAATAGCGGCTATTGCATAAATTATTAGTATATGTTCCCAAAAGAAAATATTTTGGAGGGGTTATCATTAGCCTCGGCTTATTCGACGTACCTTCGTCCGGAGTAAAGGTCGTAACGATTCTAGTCTGGAAGAACGAAAGACCTTTCGATTCCATTTCACTGATGATGTCCTTGGCAGCAGTCTGCTGCGCCTCAGATCCCTTAGGGGTAACATCAACAGCGAAGCACGGGGCTCCGGAGTAGATCTTGTGGGCAAAGGCATTCTCCTCCTTGCGGCTCTCGTCCAGACCAAGGAAGATAAGGCTCGGGTAGGTCTTCCGCGAGTCATAGGCCTTGATCAAATCTTCTTCTGATTGATCAAAGAAATCCTGCGGGATAAGCTTGCGCAGTTCCTCATACTTGGCATAGTACAGCTCAGCCGGAGAGCGAGTGAGGGGGGCGAGGTTGTTCAGCACGACGAACTGCGTAGACGGGTGCTTCAGGGCCGACGAGAGGAATGGATGATCACCGCGCAGAAACGATAGTCTGTTGATTGGGGAGCCTGTGGGTGGTTTTTAGTATTGCAATATTCATTTCGATATCCTCAATCTTTCTTTCTCTCATCCCCTCGGCAGTTCCATACTAGAGAAATAGTTCGCGGTCTCCCGGCCGAATCGTCGGGATAGCATGGATTCCGCAAGCGTATGAGCTGGGACCGGAATTTGGGAGGGCGCGCTCATGTTGAAGATGATCTATATGTCGCAATGAATAGGTATGTGTATATGTACAAAAGAACAAAACGAACAAATGATCGAAGAGTTGCGACTGCGATATGCATTATTAAGCGTAGCCGTTCCTTGGTGTATTGTTATGACTCAATATTTCATCGGATTTGCACCGATAATTCAGCGTGAGGGGTGTATTATTCGTAATATATGGTAATGTTAATACTTTGAAGCGGGGAACCGCGGAATCCCCACACACGTGACCTAGATGATGAATTCCCATTTTCTGCTTCTTTATCTAATACAATTTCTTGTCGAAGGAGTTATAGCTGTGTTTATTGCCACTTGACTGCATAATGGGGCACCTTGTCACTATAGCAACATGGTATGCCCTGAATATTTGCTTTGAAGAGCTTCATTTACTGACTTCATAGCTCTCTAAACCAATGGGCCCTTGACTTTGAGGGCAATGCGGCCCGCATTATTGAGAGCGTTCGGCAGGCAAAAGCAGCTGGTGCGACTCTTCGTGTTGGTCCAGAGCTTGAGATTACCGGTAAATGACTGAATGGCTCCGCAATGCAAAATATGAGGACAGACATTGACACAGCTCGGCAGGGTACGGCGTGCTGGATGGATTCCTTGAAGGAGACACCTTCCTACACTCTTGGGAGATGCTGGCTCGTATCATCGAGCACCCGGACTGCCAGGATATTGTGGTGGATGTGGGTATGCCTGTGCGCCATCGCAATGTGCGCTACAACTGCCGGTGAGATTCTCCACAGCTATTATCACGTTATATGGCCATTGGCTAATCTAGGCTTCGATTCCATTCAGTGTCATCTTCTACAACAAAAAGATCATCCTAATCCGGCCTAAGATGTGGCTCGCCAACGGTTCGTTCGTCCCCACGCTGTCGATCTACCTCCCGTACTTACATGTTCTTCTCCGGTATAGATGGCAACTACAGAGAGCACAGACATTTCATCCCGTGGCAGCGTCCTCAAGAGGTTGAAGATTATTACTTGGAGCAGATTGTGGGAAAAATCACTGGTCAATACAAGGTCCCGTTCGGTGATGCCGTCATCAGTACGAGAGACACCTGTTTTGGCCTGGAGACTTGCGAGGAACTGTTCACTCCTAATGGGTATGCTGTATTCCCGATGTGCTGTGGACAGCATCAGCTAATCTTATAGACTAGACCTCATATTCCTTATGGACTTGCTGGTAAGCTGTCACACGTCATTGGGAACATACTTGGGAACATACCATATAGTTGCTAACAAATCTAGGTGTGGAAATTATTTCCAATTCCTCTGGCAGTCACCATGAATTGAAGAAGCTTGACACCCGCGTTAACCTTATCACACAAGCTACAAAATTGGTACATGAAACATTCTTCATATCACAAGATCTCCTACTAACGCGTCATAGAGCGGCGGTATCTACCTCTATGCTAACCAACAGGGCTGTGATGGCGATCGCCTATACTACGACGGCTGTGCGATGATTGTCGTCAATGGCGATGTTGTGGCGCAAGGATCCCAATTTTCCTTGAACGACGTGGAAGTTGTCACAGCGACCGTCGACATCGAAGACGTCCGAACCTACCGGTCAACTGTGAGTCGTGGAATGCAGGCGAGCAAGCAGTCGCCTTTTGTTCGCCTCGATATCGATGTCCGCCTTTCCCGCCGTGCCGAGGATGCAGATCCCAGCCTCACGGTCTCCGCGCCATTCAAGCCTCGTATCCATGCTCCAGAAGAGGAGATCGCTCTCGGCCCGGCCTGTTGGCTTTGGGACTACCTGCGGCGATGCGGTGCCGCTGGATTCTTTATTCCACTTAGCGGTGGTATCGACAGCTGTGCCACGTCAGTGATTGTCCATTCGATGTGTCGTGAGGTTCTGAAAGCAGTCAGACAAGGCAATGAGCAGGTTATCAAGGATGTCCGTCGGCTCTGTGCTAAACCCGCCGACTCCGACTGGCTCCCGACGACCAGCCAGGAGATCTGCCGAGCCATCTTCCACACCAGTTACATGGGCACACAGAACTCGGGACATGAGACAAGGGACCGTGCTAAGCGACTGGCCGCGGATATTGGCTCCTACCATATTGACTTCAACTTCGACACCGTGGTAACAGCTCTTATGGCTCTTTTCACCACCGTCACCAACTTCCAGCCACAGTTCAAGGTCCATGGAGGTAGTTCGGCTGAAAATGCGGCCTTGCAGAATGTCCAGGCTCGGTTGAGAATGGTTCTCTCTTACTTGTTTGCTTCGTTGTTACCAACTGTCCGTCAACGACCCGGTGGTGGTGGCCTCTTGGTTCTTGCATCGTCAAATGTGGACGAGTGCTTGCGGGGCTACTTGACCAAATACGATGCCAGCTCAGCCGATCTCAATCCTATTGGATCTATTAGCAAAGTGGATCTCAAGAAGTTCATCGGATGGGCAGGCATTAATTTTGATCTTCCGATTCTTGAAGAGTTCATCCACGCAACGCCTACGGCTGAATTGGAGCCTCGAACGGCCACTTATGTGCAATCTGACGAAGCTGATATGGGTGTGACTTACGCCGAGCTTGGTACTTTCGGTATGCTGTCCCAACGAAATCTTCTATTGTATACGATTACTGACAACTCGCTCTAAAGGCTACCTTCGAAAGGTGTCCAAGCTAGGCCCATGGTCGATGTATGAGAAACTATTGGTAATTCTCAGCCCTTTTGCTTGGCCTTCTAATTATAGACTCACTGACAATTTACCTAGCATCTGTGGGGCAATGAGTACAGTCCGCGCGAAATCTACGAAAAAACACGCCATTTCTTCTACAACTACTCTATTAATCGGCACAAGATGACTGTCTTAACGCCTAGCTATCACGCAGAGCAATACTCTCCCGACGATAACCGACATGATCTTCGCCAGTTCCTGTGTAAGTCTTTCTGCTTTTCGGTAGCATTTCATGGTAGGCTAATGGTCTCTTCCCAGATCCTTCATTCACATGGGCGTACAAGAAGATGGAAGACAGTGTTAAGTTCTGGGAATCTAGGGGATGGACTACAGGCAAGACCGCAAAGAAAAACGTCAAGGCGGACTGAGGAGATTGGATTGAATAGGATCTGGTTGTGAGAATTTTTTATTTTATGATATCAACGTGCTTACGATCGACTAGATTTGGTGAACCAATGCAATAATAAAGTCCAAACATTGATTTGATCCGAAAAGAAATAGATATTGAGCGAGTGTATACAGATGACGAGCAAACACCAAGCCATGAAATGAGAGAATGTAACAAGAAATAGATGTAGGAAATCGCTGATGAGAAGTATAAAGCATCATGGGTCATATAATTTGGGCAGGAAAAAGGAGGAAGAAATCATGCATCATGCTGATCAAGAAAATCAGTCCTTCCAGAACCAACCATTTTTCGGCTGGGTATTTTGTTCACTGGGCTGCTCTTCGCCAGTCTCCAATTTTGGGCGCGACGTCTCAACAAATGACTCGGTCTCTTCACGACCATCTTCGTAGCGTTTCGTCTGAACCTTTTTGGTCTCGATCGAACCATCAGGAAGACGTGTACGCTCTGTGCGAGTCATAGTGGAAATAACACGAGGCTCCGACGCCGACTCAACTTGCTTCGTCTTCGTCTCTGCCGAGATTGGGGGTACCGTATCCTCAGTCTCAGGCACAGACTTGCGGTGTCCACCGGAGACAAGATCCAGCCAGCTTTCCGTATCATCATTACCCTGCTCGGGATCGGACGTTATACCTCGTTGAAACTTCTCAAACGCATCCTGCTGGTGCTGTCGGTCCTCGAGCAGGGCACGCAGTAATGGGCTCGCCCGTGAGAACTCGCGTTCACGATCTTGAATATCCTGCAAGAAACGCTCATACAGTTCCAGTTCGCTCTCCGGCTGAGTCTCTTCATGTGCTGCCGAGCCATTTTCCGGTGGTTGACGGTCATCTTCACTGTGACCAGTAAAAGTAACACCAGACCAGGGATGGCTGTCAGTACCAGAAACGTATTTCCACCGATCGCCCAAACTACCACGCTTGACCAGCCCATGTAACCACTCCGTTCCATTCTCCGGCCTGGTCTTGCTGAGCGCTAGGGAATCGTGTTCAAGCATAGACTTGCCATTCTCCAAACGGAGCAAATCTTCAAATGCCTCACGCCATTGCGGTTCAGCGGGATCGCGGTCAATTTGCGACTCTGATTCAGGTCGGAGAGAGGACACGATGGCGGAGAACACACCCTGATCGCGCTGCGCGCGGTACTGGGCCTGGCGTTCGAGGTGGAGAGGGGAGTAGGGGCTTAGCATAATGTAGGTAAGTGGCCAGGTGGGTGAGCTGCTGTCATCAAACATGTCGGAGAATGGAAAGCTGGTGTGTGGGTGGAATAGGGAGGATGCGAAGGGGAAGAAGTGGTCTTCGAAGCGGTTGAAGAATGAGTCGAGGCCGAAGAAATCGGAAGGCCTGTGTTCGTTACTGGATGGGAAGTGTGCTGATCTGCTGACTTCTTCAGAGGGATATGATGATTTCTGTGGGAGCTGAGATGTTTGCTGATTGTTGTTCTTATATTTTGGTGGATTCTCTTCTCCGTCTGGCGTGTTGGGGTCGGCGCTTTGATTTGGTGTAGAGTCGCGCTCTGCTGTATTCACGTTCGAGTTCGCGCCGTTGTGGTGGCGATACGCCATATTCTTGTATGATTTATCATCTGTGAAGATGGTCCAGCTGTCTGATTGGGGGGATCCCATTGAGGATGGAAGGCCAGTGATTGACTGTAACACAGAAGAGACTTGTTCATCGGCGAAACGGCGAAACGTGACAAAGGGGTTTGTCTCGGACTCGCTATCCCAGTCTTTATTGTGAGGCATATTGGACTTGTCGCGGTTGTTGTCTGAATCCCGATCGGAAGGCATGATGGAAAGTTGATAATCAAGGGAAGATATTGTCAAAAGATGTTGATGAAGCTGTTGGGGAGCCCCACCTCGCCACGTGAGTCCCACTTTTTCCCTTCCTTACACTGCGCATTACTTATATGAGTAAGTTGTTCTTTGGTGCTTACTATGCGCTATTCTTCGAGTCATTTATACCAACATCATACCTTCTTCTTGCCTAATAGTATTTCGATTTTCAAACTATAATCAATCTCTGGGTTCTTGTCATTTGAGACCCTCGCGCGCCCAGACTCAGATCGCTTCGCATGACGGAACAGACCCACTAGTGTAGTGGGTCAAAAGCGCCTCGATTTACTAGAGATACTAACTACATTGAGACATCTATATGGGCTAGACAAGAACCCATGGATGGCTGGCCATGTCCAAGAAATGTGACGAGGGTGCCCACTTATATATTCCATGACCTTGGAATAAAAGCACGGGCTAGGTATGTTGCTTCAAGATCAATGTTGATCAGAATGTATAGGTCATAGGGATCGGGGGATTTTCAATATGGATTAAAGCCAGTAGATACACGAAGGAAGATATTGATGATTTCTCATATGAATCCAAGTTTCCCATTTAGCCCACTCAACTCGCTTTCTCTGGCTCATCTTATAAGCGCGCACGTCCTGCAATCTTCTGCCACGCTTCATCAAACCCTGTTGAGCGTATCCACATCGCATCATGTCCAGCAGTAGAGTCAACAGCTATGGAGGCAAAGTGATCAGCAACAAGCGCATATATGACACCGGAACGTCGCGAATAGAGGCTTACCCATATTTCCAATCTTGAGCCACATATCCCCAGATATCGGCATAGCGCCACTCTTCTCAAACGGCTCGCATACGTTCTGTCCATGCGCTACAGCTCGCACGAGCTTAGATAGATGTCCGTCATCAGATGGGTGTGCTACACTTTGTGAGATAACGGCCTGCCAGTCTTTCTGTGCTGGGTATTGTACGACCTCGTCTACGAGGAGGTCTGGAGAGTTGCGAGACACGTATGTCAAAAGGTCCAGACGGCCCTTCCACTCAAGTAGACGGCATTTTGACTTCTGGTCGAGGAATGGGAGGTTCATGAGCGTGGAGAAGAAGATTGAGGAGTTGAGACAGTGGATGAAGAAAAAATCGATCTTGATCTCCTTGTCGCGGCGTTGCGCAGTACTCGTATAGTACACTAGGCAAAGACATTATGTTAGCGTCGGCACATGAGAGTCCTCATTGGGATTAATAGATCTGATAGCTTCTGGTGAAACTCACCAACGGTATTGATCATATCCGCCAATCTCTCCGGTATCTGCTCCGCCGAAACCGTATACTGAGCAGCATACTGCAGCATCTCCTGCGGTGCACGATGTAAAACCCCATCCCTGAACTTGTTAGTGTCAGAAAACCTGACAGAGCTTTTCAAGGTTTGATCTTTGCGGATCTCATTTAACAGCTGTAGGAGTGACTTCTGCCCGGGCTTCCCAACTTCACCAGCCAGTCTCTCGGCCGGAAGGAAGTAGTCACGGCCCATCCAGTCGTCATGAACGGCTGCTTGGGCTAAAGCCTGGGCCACAATGGCAGGTTGGTTGAACTCTAGCCCGAAGCCGAGGTGGATGAGCGGATGTACCAGTCCTGATTACAGTGAGTTTATGGCTTGTGCAATTGTTTACGAAAGGGAAGCATACCTCCGAAAAGTCGACTCAACATGGTTTCAGCGCGGTCGTCTCCGGCAAATAAGTACTCTTCGAGGACTTGGCTGACTCCCTTGGTGTCAATGGCATTCTGGAAGAAAGCCAGGAAATTTGAATACTGCTTTTCCTTTCCTAGATAACCTTGGAAGCTGGTGCTATCATGCATAGCTTGAATGGTCTCCTTGTTGATAGGGAGTGCTGGTCGTTGGTAGCCCTTGTTCCTCTCGTAACTGGCCAAAATTTCTTCGGGGGATGCGCCGAGTGCATAAAGTGTGAGAACTCCATGAACGATATGATCTGTAGTATCTTGTTAGGTATGGAATGCCAACCCTTCAGCCAAGCCTCCATATATTGCAACAAACATACTATGAAATCCTTCGTCATTGAAGAAGACATGATGGCTCTTCATATCTTCTTGTAGGATCTTACTGGTGGCGCGAGCTGCATCTTCGCGAACACCAGAGCTGTAGACACCTACGTCCTTGACGGGGTCCAGATGAATATTGGTTGCAGTCGCCATGGCGGAAGTATTGGTGTTCAACGCGGGGTGGGAACTATACAATCTGAAGTGTGGGGAAGCTCCAAGGACCGCGGCTGATCGCGGCTGTGGCTTGAACGATTGAAGAGGGCTGGGGAGAGGCAATAACGCTCTTGTCGGGGTTCTGCTTAGCGGAGCCCAAAGCTTTGAGGTTATCCCTTTGAAGCTGTGAGTTTTCTTTGTGACGATCATCCGGGGAACCATGGCCCTTTTAAATTAGACCGCGACAACATGACAACATGACAACAGCTAGCATTTGCAGGGGTTGCCTTGGTCTCGTGTACGACTCGGGGAGGAAGCAAAAACCGGACTGACCTATCAGGATGCGGTCATTAGGAAAGGGATGTGGAGAGCTCGGTGTTCGGGCGTCGCGGTGCGACAAATCAACGTCATGCTTAGTTAAGGATGAACTGCCATGGGGACTAGACCCGGCTTGCTGACTGATTTTAACAACGGACTCGTATTTCTTCATATGAATTTCGCGATGGAAAATTTGTTTTGATTTGCAACATTTTGGGCTAGAATCGTACGTCTTGCTAGTAGTAATATCCGAAATGAACCTATCTCCGGTTTATTGCAGCGCTGTTTCTCGCTCCTTCTTGCGTCTTTGCCGTTCCCGTTCCATCTTCTTGAACAGAGGATGGTGTCCAGCCTTGTCTTTGAGCTGCTTGTTTTTGCTCTTGTTATATTCAATGTAAGCCATATCATCACCACCAGCCAAACCGCTGAGAGTGGCAGCGCTACGTTTGGCATTAGGCTTCTTACCTCCGGCGCGCTTGCCACCCGTGCGCATGGAGAATAGATCATCATTCACCTGCTCCACATCGGCCGAAGACTCATTCTGCAGCATGACTTCCTGCAGAAGCTCGCGGCGTTCTGCGGGTGTCGCGTAGGAGAGTCCTTCGTATTCGTCAATTCCCTGAAGATGGGTGATGACCTTAAAGGCATAGCCCTGGTCGACAAGGAAAGCTTGACGCTTGGCCGAATAAACCATCTCATTGGTGTCCTTAGACACAAGCGAGTAGAAGAAAGCGTTGAAGCCCTCATCGTTACGACGCTTGGCACGAAGAATGCGGCCCAGTCGTTGAGCCTCCTGACGACGCGAGCCGTAGTGGGATGAGATTTGAATCAGGCAAGTGGCCTCGGGTAGATCAAGGGAAGTATCTCCGATCTTGGACAAAAAGATGGTGTTGACTTGCTCGTTGTGCTGGAAGTTCTCCAGGATACGCATTCGCTCATTCTGCGGGGTTCCACCGTAGATATAAGCCTTGTTCAGCTTGAGTGCATATCGCTCGAGCGCATAAACGTTGTCAGAGAAGACAATGATCTTATCTCCTCGCTTCTCGTGGAAGTCAATCAAGAACTGACAGGCTTGAAACTTGCGTGGATTCATGATGTAGAGCAAGGCCTGCTTCCTAGAACTCTCCCGCAGGTACTCTGAATAGAATTCAGTTGTCATGGGGCACCAGACCTCGGCACACTGGACCTTCGCGATATGACCTTGTGCAGCAAGTTCCATCCAATTGGCTTCATAGAGCTTGGGACCAATCAGGAAGTTCAAATCCTTGATCTTGTCATCTTCACGCAACAGGGTCGCAGTAAGACCAAGCTTGCTCTGTGCGGCGATCGCAGATGTAACCTTTCGGAACATCGAGGCAGGCACAACGTGAACCTCGTCCAGAATCATCATACCCCACTCTCGAGATTGGAGCCAGTCCATCATCTTCTGAGCATCATAGGAACGCGCCCGGGTTTGTGATACCATGGAGTAAGTCGAGACGATAATTCCGGTGGACCGTTTGAACTTCTCCTTGTGGTCAGATGTGAAGATAGCGATATCGCCGGGATCAATAGTGGTCCATCGTAAGAACTCGTTTCGCCATTGAACCACGGACATGGAACTTGTGCAAAGAACAATGGTGCCTTTCTTGATAGTGGCCGCAGCGGTGATGCCCACCAGAGTCTTACCGGCGCCACAAGGAAGAACGATGATTCCACTCTTTGCGCGTCCGTTGCCGAACATCTTACTGAGACTCTTCTCCTGATATGAACGAATTCGAGCAGCGGGTTTCAAATCCATGTCGAGGTTGGGGTTGACAGTATCACCCTGGAAATCGTACTCTTCCAAAGCGGGACATCCAATCGCTTGGCAGCGGGCTTTGACCACTTCAACTCCGGCAGGAGGGATTTCGAAACTGTATGTGGTAGCCTCATCAACGTCACCAACATCGTCGATCCCGTAATCCACTGCCGCCTCCTCATTTTCGTCCCGAGGTGGTGCAGCAGCAGCGTTCTGCTGAGTGCCAGTCTCTCTTACGCCGGCCGCATCCTTCGTTCCAGGAATGACGAGACCTCCCATCTTTGGAGCTGCGCGCTCAATAATTCCCTCGGTACTTTCAATCCTCTGTGGACCGATGACCTCGTCTTTCAACAGTCGCTGCAGCATCTCAGGATCAGTCGTTTCCACGTAGTATCGATTGTGCCGCAAAACCATCTTGATTTTGCCGTATGACTTTGTAAACTCGATAATGAAATTTCGAATACTCTCCGGGAGCGGGGTTTTCGAAAGACGATCCAAGAACTCAACAATATCCTGGGGCTTCAGACCGACCGACACGGCCGCATAAAGACTGTGACCCGTCAGGCGGTATTCGTGAAGGTGGGTGGGACGAGAGAGCGGTTCAGCGATAGTGGTAAGGAAGTCCTGCGCCTGGGGTGCCAACGGGGAGAAACTCTCGAGAGTGATCGTGCCTTTTACCGGCTCGATCCATAGAGGTCGGTTGTAGTGGTCAAGCTTGAGGGGCAGGTAAGAAAGATCCTTGTAACCAAATCTGGGATCGGTTTTGTTGAGCGATCTCTTGCTGAACGATTCCAGAGAGAACTTGCTAACAACCTCTTTATCCGCCAAGTTTTAGCATCTGAGTCACTAGGTGAGCAGATTACCACACTCTACCTTTCAGGTTGTTCCGCTCCGGTACTTCATCATCCCCGTCATCCGAGTATTCATCGCTGCTGGAGAGTTCGGTGGAGTCGGGTACGGGTGTAGGTCGCTTGGAAGTACCGCTAGACCGACCACCTGGATTGAAAATGAGCCATCTGAATACCTCGTCAGACCTTTGGGATACCTACTATCAGTCGCCTTTCTCTTGGGAGGCATCGCAGAGGAATATTCTGTATAAACCGGTTGAGGAAGATGCAGCGCAGTTGACTGCGAAGAGGGCAGGGTCGGGGCTCGATGAGGCGAACAACGCCTCGTAAAAAATGGTTCAAGCCTGCATGCCACAAGCAGAGGGTCGCAAGAAACAGGCGGCGTCTGCCGACTGGATAGAGCGACCAAGACCGAAACAAAATAGGTAGTGTGGTGAAAGGTTGGTTCAGTCGATGGTCGGAAGAGAAGGGAGGAAATGAAAGGGTAAATGAGAGGATGACAAGTGAAGTACTTGGGACCAGAAGTGTTGCGCTTTGCGATGATAAATCGCTACTGCCTGAGGCAAAAATGATAGCTCCGATTGGTCAGCGGGCCGGAGCCGCCTTTGAGCTGACGTAGCACAATTCACCTTCACTCTTCCGCAGTCGGTCACTTATTGCAACCATGAACACAGTGAGTCATTTCTGCTGCTACAGTGGCCTATCTTCTAGTCTAATTAATCTTACAGATCAAATCCACTTGGTGAGCAGGCATTGCCCCTCTGGCGTTGAAAACGCTAGGCATAAGAGAAAAGGATGGCAGACTGATCCATGACTATTTATTTCCCAACAGGATTGGCTGGGGCACCCTTTGCGCCGGTCAGTATTCATTCCTATCCACAGGAAGTTGATGGATTGGCTATTTCATCGCCAAGTCAAGTTTTGTTCCGATCCGTCGCTAACTGATATTCCCTCTTATAGCCGGCGGCGGTGCTTACTACTTTGCCAAAAAGTCCATCAACGCCGACCGACAAGCCCGGTTTGAGACCGAAATGAAGCGCAAGGCCCATAACAAGGCCATGGAAGATGAGCACCGACGACAGGCCGCCTTGGCCGGACCAGCCTCAACGCCAACCCCAAGTGACGACGCCAGCTTGAAGCGCGCGAATATGTCCCGATTTCAAAATGCTGCCGACGACGTCGCCTCTCCCAGTGCCGAAGCTTCGCACGACCCGGCTGCGACCCGCCATGAACCCATGACTGAAAATGACCGGGTATTGGAGAAAGGAAAATATGAGGCGGCAGAGCCGTTCCGACCTCCACGTGGCAACCGTTTCAGTTAAGGTGGTTCAGCGGTGTCCATTGTATTTTTTTTTATCTTTGGTCTGTACACTATCGCATATAAAGATTGGCCGGTTTGAGGCTGTGGCTTAACAATATACATGGACTGGTTCTATTGATGTGATCTTCAAGATTCGTTCTCGGCCCGTGTATCTAGGTTAGCGCGACAGCGGAAAACGAATCCGCTATCGTCGAGTACAGACCTAGGTGCCTCCTAACTCATGAGTCAAACTATATTACCCTGAGGCCTAGTAATTTGGTTGTTGCCTAATTAGAAGGCGTTTCAGAGGTGAACCCCCCCCCTGAGTCGGCGCCTTTTTAACCTAGGTCTGAAATGAAATGTTAGTGTACTATGTCTCGGCTTGAATGAGGTTTGTGCGTGCGTGTTGCGAAAAGCTATACTTGCTGGGGTGGGCCCGCAGGTCATAACTTGAAGCTCATTGGCCTGGAGCCGAGGGTCGATTAAAGCGACATTTTGCATATTGACTAAAATTTAGCGAGGTCAGACGTATGCTCTTTGTTACCTGGGAATCAGGTACACAGTTCGCAAAGTGGGGCTGATCGTACATCTTAGTTCCACATGGGGATGAGGAGCATGTAAATGGATATGGTTCACATTGTAGTTTTTATCATGGTTTGTATCACTTGGCATAAAGCCCTAGTCGCATCTTCATGACTCTTTCATGAGTAAAGTCCATGGTTTCACACTCCTCAGTATCAATAAAAATCACATAAGAAAAGTCCCAACGCCAGGTCCTCTAACGCCCTCAAATCATGCTTCGTGTGACAGGTTCCATGTCGGCGCCGGCACCGAGAGCCGGAACCTATACAAAAAATGGTAGGAAAGTAAAACGAGTGTAGCGACACGTCTCATGCGTGTTATGGATGGAATGAGTTGTTTAGCGAGCGTGGAAGCAGAGAGGAGGGTGTGGCCTGGGGCATCGTAAGTTAGCTGCTCGTGATTATGATGTCGGGGTACTCACTTGTTGTTGATGGGGGAGCTGGAGTTGCGCTGGCGCGAACTTTCGAGGGCAGGTGGAACAAAGGGTAGCGCCACGCCGGAGATAATGCAGGTCATGGCCACTGCGCGAGCCGCGCGACTATCTGGGCGCGGGCGGTGCGCGGAAAAGTGACGGATAGAAGGGCGGGCAATCTGTGAAGCGATGACTGCAGCCATGGTGATTTATGGAAGGATGGTAGTGGGATGGTAGGTTGAGAGAAGAGTTGATCGACCAAATGAATTCAGAGTAGAGTGTAGAGAGACGAGACGGTGAGAAGAAACTCTAAGAGGAAAGTTGTCTTGAATTGAGAGCTATAATACTAAGTACCTTGGGTGCATAGCGCGTATTTATAGGAGTCTCAGCCCATATGTAAGAGCAAGTGACCCGTGTGGGGGCAAGCTGCGGGGAGTTTTACGCTAAGGCATGGGCTGATTCTCGATGGAAAGACTGCTCCGTGATCAGACGCAATGACGATCACGTCTCATCGGCCTGTCGGCAGCAAAAAGCAATAAAAATTGCCTCACGCCATCGCGGGGTCCAAAAGCGCCAGCCCAACACCGGCCGAGTATGTGGGGCGACTCAGGTTTGCCCCTCCTTTCAGAGTCATAGAGGGGTGGTGTAGGCAGTGTTAGGCTTCACCGCGTTGGAATGGAATGATGCGGAAAAGAAGGCATCCGAACCATTAGAAATATGGAACAGATACCCGAGTCTGCGTGCCGGTGGGTAAATGTACATGTAAATCATGTCAAATCTTATCATTTAGCACGATCTATCCGGAAACTAAACCAAGTGGAATTGCCGACACTACGTTGTAACACTCCACAGATTGACAATCAATGTAGATCTGAAGAAAAGACAATAAAGGCATACAGATGAGCAGCCAATAACAAATGAATCCAAATCAACTCGTGGAATTGTCCAGAAAGCGTAATTGTGTACATAATCAGTAGAGGTCACGTGCGATAGCTGATCAGCTCCAAAGCTTCCGGAAGCACTTGATTGAAACAACTCAAAGTTCAGACCCGCCAACTCGGATGATCCTGTGATCCAGTGATCATGGCATCTCATACTCTCGCGATCGCAAAGGCCTCATTCACAGCTGGCCTCTTGCGTCCAGATCCCACCTCGGTTCCTAAAGATGAGATCGCGACCTTTCACTCCCTCCTCGACCGCGCCCTGTCGCATTGCTCTCCAGCAAATATCCAGGTCTGAGCTGTTGCAACCTTGTCCCTGTCACGCTCCCCAGAGTTACTAAACCCCTCCGCCCCACACAGACCTGTAAAGCCTGGCTGCTCCACTATGTTGCTTCTTCAGCGAACCGCCTAGCGGGACTGGCCAAGTACCTGGTCGTGCTGGCGGGCTCCTTGGATGTCCCACCAGGGGCGCGGCCCAAATCGTCTCCGAAGCGTCGACGGCTCCACATACTTTATCTGCTCAATGATCTGTTCCACCACAGCAAGTACCACCTGGATACCACGGCAACTTTCTCCACGGTCAGCGGGTCCTTGCAGCCACACATGGTGGATCTGCTCGGCCACACTGCAGCCTACGATAGGCAGAAGAATCCCCGGCACTATCGACGACTTGAAGATCTGCTGGAGATCTGGTCCGAGCACGGATACTTCAGTCCCGACCTGATCCATCGACTGCGGGAGGTCATGAAGCACTCCGCCTCGACCGGAGCAGCCCCGCTATCGAACGATCTCGAGACTGATGGTGCCGACCCTGCCAAGAAACTGCCCGGGAAAGATGCACCTTTTATCATGCCATCGACCCATGGGGATCATTCGACGCCTTACTATGATCTGCCGGCAGGCAACTGGCTTCCTCACATAATCCCCAATTCCACTATCCCTCTTCACCCGGAGAGCATTAAACCATTACAATTCCTGGCTGGTCCTGCAGATGAGGGTCTTGTTAGTGCTCTCAAAGGGTTTTTGAAAGACGTGGATCAGATCTATGGCAAAGAGGACCTTGTCCAGGACGACGAAAATGTTGACATAGACGAGTTGGGTCAAAGAGTCACTCGAGATGAGATTACAGGGGATATCCTTGATGGCGAAACCTACTACGGCTGGTCCCGTGAATTCTGCCAGCAAATGAAAAAGAAGAAATCCGAGTCTTCCAGCCGGGGCCAGGACCAAGCTCTGCAAGGCCTCAAACGTCGCTACAGTGATAGCTCCATGAGCAACCGAAGCAGACGATCAGACTCCCAACCCCGAAGTCTATCTCGGCCCGGCGATGAGGCTCGCCGACACGGGTCTCGGCCGCGGTCCAGAAGCCGTTCTCCACGTCGATCACGTAGCCGGGAAAGTTCATATTCACCCCGGGAACCATCTCCGCCCCGATTCCCTCCTCCCCACCAACCCTCACACGCCCATGCACCTCCCAATCATTCCCTTCCTCCTGCTCCATCTCATCCATATGATCACCAATATGGTTTCCCTGCCCCACCTCCACCTCCACCTCCACCCTACTCGGGAGGTTGGCCACCTGCCCCACCCCCACAAATGCCGGCCATGCCCTTTCCCCCACCCGGGCCGGGCATGAATCACCCAGCCTTCCCTCCTACTTTTTATCCTCCTCAACAGATGAATATGCCCCCCGGTCAAGCTCTTCCTCCGGGGCAATACCATTTTCCTCCTCCCCATTCCGGGGGTCAACAAGGTGACTCTTGGGGACCACCTGCAGGACGTGGTTGGCGGTAGGATTGATCAATGTATTTTTACTCAGAAAATGATATCCAATAAGTATTTCTTTCCACAATGATTCCTTGCGTATTGTGTCACTCCGGTAGGGTCTACTTCGTTTTCGTAGTGTCGATTTATCAACACCTTGACTACTCCATTTCCTGAGTTCAGAAAGTATAGGCTTCATTATCAAAAAGCTCCTATCTATTCACTATGTCAGCATAGCCGGGAGTGAACAATTCGGCTACATATAAAAAAAAATAATAAAAATAATAAACAAGGCTTGAAATTAATATCTCGATGCTATATCATTGTCTTGTCAATGTAGCCTATCATTTATTGGTACATACTAAAGGCTCGAGCCTCATCTAAAATGATGAAATAATAAAAAAGTGCAAATAATTCTCTATAAAAAGTGACCAAGATCGAAGGCAATATACCAAAGAAATCTCAAATGAAATGAAGAGCACCAATGCCTCCACCTTTCCCCCATATGCTAGACTGACCCCAATATACTCCAAGACATACCACGACAATTGCAATAGGACAATTTCCTCATGACATCACATCATATATCAAGTCCGACTGGGACTCGTCATCGACATTGTAACCAAGGGATTGATAGTATTTCTCCTTGACAGACTCGAAAGACTTGCACCTGTTAATAGAGGCAGTCTGAAGGAACAGAGGCATGTTAGCGGAAAACAGTTATACGGTGAAAGAAAGCATAAGCATAGGGGAACGTACGTCTACCCTGTCTGAGCAACACATAGGCGAGTATCCATTTCCCTTGCAAGTCGCCGGATCGGTATTCGCACCCATATTCTTGCCTAGTTTCAAAGTTAGTACTCGACAAACATTATTTGGATACATGCATTTGCCCTCCACATTTCACGCGAGGGGACACGGAATAGACGAAAATAACGCACATTGGAATGAAACCTTCGAGCTAACTTTAATCCCTCCCATGAATGGGACAAGGTCACCCAATGACTTGAAAAGGCCCTGCGTCTCCTGTTCGAGGGACTGACAGCATGCCTTGTACTGTTGCTGGGGGCACTGGTACGCGCCAACGGGGGTCCGCACTGAAGCCGACGCGGAGTGTGAGTGTGAGGCAGATGCCGAGGGCTTGAATGTCGGTGTTGGTGTCAAATCTTGTGCTGGTGTATCCTGTCCGAATGGGATGGCAGTGGTAATGGAGCACAGGGTTGCGAAAACAGTTAAGAACGGTGATGGATGCATGGTGTCGGTGGAGCTGGCGGGTTCTCTGCTTAGTCGCTATTTGTCTTTCGCTGATCGAGGATATAGAAGATAGACAAGAGGAGCTAAATGGGCCGTGTGGTCTGTTGAAAGCTTCGCAAGAATAATTCGCGCTGGATAGACTGGACTGGGTGGATAGTAGAGATGATCAAATGGCGTAGTTGAATCGAACAGAATCAAAGAGTGTGAATAGTTGGGCCGACACCAGTTCAGTGAAAAATGAATGACAGGAGCTGGGCGTGAATTAAGTCGGAAAGGGCGTCATCCAGACGCAAGTTGAAGTTGGTTGTCGACAAAACCGTGAAGCTGCCGGCCGGTCGAAGGGAGGAAAGTAAGGTAAGACTTATTTCCCCTGTGTTGACGTGCCTGGGTTAGTTGAGGGGGTCGTCGATGTACGTAGCCCTCGAATCATTCATTTCATTTGAGATTACAGGACCTGGCTGATTACCGCTGAACTTTCCCTCTTTACCCTTTTTCCTTTTCCTTGGCCTCCCTTGTTTACTATTGGCTTAGTTTTCCTATCCTAGAATTCCAGGGGTTACAGAGTCCTAAATGAGGCTAGCAACGAAAAGATAATTCGGCACAGATAGACCGTTTGATCATTCGGAATGTTCACGTCTGATCTAAGTTTTGATTGGCCTTAGTGGGTGTTTTATTGTCCGGTATGTTGCTATAGTGATCCATGGTTTGATTGGTTGCCTGGCTGCGTGGGAGCCATGATATCACATAGTTAACAATGTACCAGCAGAATATTTTCTTATATAATGAATGACACCGACAACAAAGTTCATTATGGGTCTTTTGATCTCCAAAACATAAATAGGTACCTAGGTGAGCGCACGAGTGTGTCGTGTGGAATCGGAGCTACCAACGCAAGGGATAACGCCCCTGCAACGAAAGAATGCAAGAGACCCTTATCAGGACAATTCTGGTCCTCCAGGGATGGTTTTCCTCGATTCGCTCTCGCTCTAATCAGGCAAGCTTGTAGGCCGGATGATTTACGATTTAATGAGTTCCAATGATTGCACAGCCCTGGAGGTATTCAAGTCAGGGTTATATGATTATAAGATGAACAAATATGATAAGACTGACGATTCCGAACACGGAAGGTTGAGATGAAAATTCAATTGATTAAGGTAATTGACGACATTGAATCTATCTCATTTATATTCTGCTTTACCGTTTCTTATCCACAGTCTGCTTATGTGCAGTGTGGAACTCGAAGATATATAGTACAACCTTGGAACCTCACCCTTCCCAGACACCAACACTCATGGAACAGACTAATCAATCATGTAATTTTTTTTTTTCAGACGGTAGTCATCAATTAAATCTTGTAATCTACTTTATTCTGACTATTAATCGATCGCTCTCAACTTAGGATAGTCTACGAGATATATAATCTATCAAACTATGTAAAAACAACTACGAAGCGCAGTCCCAAATCACAGAAAAGCAACATCCAGGTATTCGGTATCATATTGTACAAATCATCAAAAAAACATCATAAGAATACATCTGGTCGTCGCAAATGATTTTTCCACTCGAGACTGTTGTTGCGCATCTTCGAGGGTTGTGGCGTGAGTTTCGTCACACAGCACACATCAATGAAAAAGATACCCGGTAAACCTGAAACCCCAAAAACCCAAAAACCCAAAAAGGACTCGCTTGCTCGCTGATCAAAGGGACGCATGTTGTACAGGCCATCCCCTCACAGAAGGGATGACAGAAGATAAGCAGACTTGATATACAGGGCCGCAAGGCCCAAGTGGACGTGGAATGGTGTGAATAGAACATCGTTTGTGATCTGCTCTTGGACTTGAATCGAGAGTCGAAACGCCGAAACAGTCATCAGTCCAGGAAGGTAGGTAGAACGAATGAAGAAGTTGGGGCTGGGAGAATGAAAGAAGAAAGTTGAGACAAGGCAGAGGGTGTAGATATAAGTATATCTCACCTGTTTTTTTGCGGGTTTTGTGATATGGGTATATGAATGGTAAGGGGCTGGAATCAACGGTCTGTAGTAGCCCAGTGTATTCAACACAAGCGCAGTCATCTAGACTCGCGCTCAAGGAGAATAATGTGTGTCCCGACGGGGGATCGGTAGACACTGGGTAGACTCATGGCGATCCAGGAAATCCTGTATCAAACAGGTGAAAAGTGAAAAAGCGCATAGGGATATAGAGGGTGTGTGAAAAAGGGGACCATTCCACAGTGACGCGACTCAAGTCGGCAACACCTGAAACTTCAAAGGCTGGAAATGCTGCAACGCTGGAAAGCACAAATTGCAGGCACTTTGCCGCTTAAATAACTCCTTGGGAACTCCGTAGGAACTCCGTAGAAACTCCGCCTCCAGAAGAACATTGAAATGCGCCGCATCACAGCCACTTCAATGGTTTAGAGACTAGGCCTCTGTAAGGTGCAAGAGTGTCAGTCAGCTTTAAATCCATAACATGGAAACGTGACCTGGTAGTCTTGGGAGACATACTTAGGAGTGAGCTATTGCTCTAATAGCCAGATGTGGCCTGGTTCATCGCATTAGACTTCATCCGCGCATCGGCGGAGGAACCAGCAGAAGTTGGCGGGGGGCCGTTGGCCTGGCTAGCCAATACACCGTTGGATGAGTTGTCGCTATTACCGCTGTCGCCAGAGCTTTGACTACTGCGGCTGCTTGTCCCGTTTCCACGGGAGTCGCCAGGGCCGTCAAGATCAACAAAAGTCGACATCTGGCGCTGAGTGTAATTAAGCATAGTACGGTTATAATCCTCAAGCGAAATACGAGAATCAAAAGGCTGATTGGCCTCAACAAGCTGGGTAGGAGGGCCAGCTCCAGAGTCGTGGAAGAGAGGCTGCTGCATCTGAGCGCTTGCAGTCATGGTGGAAAGCGTCTGCGGTGAAACTGTTAGTTGAGAACCCCGAAAGTATCAGTGGTTGCGATGGTTAGGAAGGTAAGTTGACAGTGGAGGGATAACTGATGCAGTGAGACGGAAACTCGTGGACGTTGACCATGGATTGAAGGGTTGAGGGGCGGGACAATTCTTTGAAGTGGGGGCGGACCAGGCAGCTTACCTTTGTAAAATGAAATCAGAATTGACTGGACAGGTTGTAAGGGGGCACTGAGCCGAATTTGGAAAATCGTTGAAGGATAAAGCCGCCAAGGTGGAAATCTCGTGGGCAGCAGAGCTCTGATGGGGCCTTGCGAAAATAAAAGTGTCTATGGGGCCGAAATTATAGGGTTTAGGGTATGTACGAGAAAGGGATAGTAAGAGGAGGGTACTTCGAGGTAAATATAAGAGAAGAGAGGAGAAAGGGGTGGGGGAGGGGGGATAAGATGAAATCAAAACCGACCTCATTACTCGATGGCAAACCCAGCGCATGGCTGATAGGTCCACCACACGAGCCTATCATCCCGAGAGAAAAAAAAAGGTCGAGGACGCTCCGTCGGCTAGACCGTACAAGTGACATCATTGGCTGAAGAGAGGGGGTGGAAGGTCGTGAAGTTGTCTGGGCGACATCATGCGAACGGTACCTTTCCACCGGTGGGCAAAGGGGAATCCATAGCCGCTATCAGCGCGGTCTGTGTATGGCCGGAAGGTCTATCATTATGAACACACCCGTGTCCACATCGAGACAACGAGTGGTGCTCATGGGGTACCGGTAGCGATCCACCGGGGGATAGGCTCCCGATGAGGTCACTTGAGGAATGTGAACAGTATGAATGGACCGAATCCATACAGTGATATCAGAAGAAAGGAGCAGCTTTCGGCCGGGGGCCCTGCAGATCTGCGACTTGACGTTGACCTGACGAATCATACGCATGGTCAGCGTTCGGCTAGTCGAGACCCATTTGGTGTCGTGCTTTGCCGGGATAGGGTATACGCATTGCGGGAACGCGAGGTGGGCGTCCCCGGTGGAGCCATGGCTTCACGCTAATCCGGGGGCTTTATCAATAGTCGGGATGTGTCTGTGATCCTTCACGTCAATCAAGCGTGACCTCACTCATTTGTCTCCTTTCTACCTTTATTCTGCCATCAATATTCTAGGTGTTCCTGCCGAGCGTGTTTGTTTCATTTTCGGTGGGTTTCGACCTGAGGCTCGAGAGTGGAGTCAAGCCATGCCGTCATAGCCTGGTCGATCCGAATGTATCGATTCGGCCAACAGAATTTTATGATCATGCAGGAACAAGAGTTCTTTGCATTTATTTTACAATAGCTTCGTATGATCATTTCCGTTGTACGTAAAATGAAGGTAGAAATTTACAGAAAGCGCGTACTGTAGGAAGGAGATTAAGATCGATCATGGGGGTAAAGTTGGGACCAAAGCGAGAGCGACGCCAGTGGCGACAAGCTAAAAAGTGGAGAAAATGTTCATTTTCATTTTTCGGTTTTTCACTTGTGCCTTAGGCATTCACACACCTGACGTCAACTCCTACAACATCATAACGGTTATATCGAGGACACGCTGTTCTTTTGCTGATATCTACACCCGTGGACCTAGGTAAACGATATACACTAATTGAAATACGACAAACGGTATGTATAACTCGAAGGGGCCGCAAAATGGACAAACCTTCCACGATCTGTACATCAATATCATAAATAATCATGGATAATGCCCGATTTGCTCACTACCAGATATGGCTGTGGCGAGCAAAGGGATATCTGATCCACAGAAGCTTCGATCATGTGCACACCCAGAACCACTGCATTCTGTGGACTTGGGAGAAAACAACCGACGCGACCAGTGACAGCTGGGCTGCATGCAAAAGACCCTGGGTCCGGAGCTTCAATTATTCGCCATTCGCCATCCTACAGTAGCGGGGGAGGCGGACTCGCATGGTCGGTACCGGCGCATTGCTTTTTCGTATCTCCACTTTGATCCATCCCTGAGATTCCCGAAAAGGTTTCCATAAAATTGAATTCTCTGGAAACTTTCTCCAGGGACGGTAGATAAGATTCCATAGAATAGCACTGTACAAATCTGTACATCGTCAGACGTGTGGCTGGGGTGCTCGCTCGCTACATACCTATTCACATTGGCAAAACACCGACGTCAGCGGTTGCAACGCTAGTTTGAAATATCCATCGGAGACGAGAGTTTGTAGGCTGCTGACGCAAGAGCTAGCTGGCATCTTAGCGCATGGACAATCTGCACTGAAATGGTCGCTTCGGGGGCTAAACTGCTTAGTAGATACCTGCAGAGTGCTAGTGACCTATGAGGCAATGATGCTCCAAGCGCCCAACCACCTACCTATACTATGCAGGCAAATCACAACGCATTCTGTGGAGATCCCTACCGCAGTCAACATGCCAGTGTTGCACAGCATTCGCAACTCCGTCCGTCGCACGGGATTGTAAATAGTAGCTGGCATAAAAAAAAAGGAGTTATAATGAGCCATCCCTGGGATCAATGGTTCCTGAAGCTTGCCCTATGCGGGTAATCTCGAACAGATATGACATCTCGAAAAACGTCCAATACTGTGCACTATCGGTCTCACGTCGCACAGCGCTGTGTGCCGCTCGGAACCAAAGAGTCCGAGTTCCAGATACGTATGTAGCGGGGTATCTTATGTGTTGAACGGGCTTTGAGGCTCCCCGAGACACCTGGAGGCGAAAATGACGATCCCAAGGGAACGCTAATGGGGCCCAGATGAGATCACTCCCCGCATTGCCTATTTCACTGAAATTCGACTCGAGGCAAACTTGAGGTTACAGTGCAGTGCAGGATAATATGACCTCACCGCGGTCGATCCCAGCATTGGAGAGGGGGAAAGTCAGCCATGTGGCACGGCGGTTAGGTCATCGCTGCATGGCATGTGTTGTACTCTGTAGAGACGCCGACTCTCCTGTTGCATCATCGCCGGTCTCACTGAGGTCTGATCCTTGGGAAGGAAACTCTGCGTCGACACTGAATTAATTGCTTTCTTTCATGGTTACCACGCAGCCTCTGTACCTTGCAGAAAGGTCTGGTCTAGAACCATAGAAACCTGTTTTGAACGGTGAACCTGACTACAGCGTGAAGGGTACCGTATGTGGGCCTCACTGGCACAGAGCCTCGGTCAAGCACTCAGGTGGATTGATCTCTTTCTCTCTCTCATCCTTCCACCGAAGACAGATGAGAGGCCATTGACCAGGAAACTATTGATTAAGCAAAGCCCGATGACACCAGTCTGATGGCAAAAACAGGTCTGACAATTCTGTCGCGACGACAACGGCAACGCTACTCGGCCTCGACCTTACCATGACGATGGTTATGACATGACCTTGCCGCCTACTGTAAGCATGTCACGAATGGGCGCAACAAGAACCGGCTCAGGCAATCTGAGAGCAGGTTTCCGCGGGACTACACGGAGAGTCACTCGTCTCATTTCTCATCTAGTCATTTCGAGTTAGTAAAACCAACATCAATCAGCAGCGGACATTCGTACGAAATCTCCGGCGAAGACCAGCAACCAAATCCCGATCCCAACCATCCTCCCAACAAACTCCTCGAACCTGTTGCTGCTTGCTACACCTCCTCCGTCACCTGCGCGTCATGAGTAGCCAATGAAGAAGCATCGGGGACAGACCGAACAACGTGTGGAGCGATACAATACTTAAGAAGGTCCATTTCACCTGGCGTAGATAACCTGTTTTGGTCCAATGGGGAAATGATTTTAGAGGCTATATCAAGGGACATGGGAATAAACTAGGCCAACACGCTGAAATCTTTCAAGCCTGAGTTTTGAGGAGAAAAATCGCCAAAACATAGAAATAGTAATGCATCATATTATTCAATTCATGCTCATACTCATCACACGTAACCTGTAGGGGTAGTATGTTAGCAGATGTTCGATTCAACCCTACAAAACCAGATGCACTACTGCATCTCGTACAGTCCTTCAAAAAAAGGATAAAATAATGGAGATAAGAGGGAAAACTCACCCTTTCTTGCGCCCTGGAAGAAGAAGCGCACAACAAAGACCTGCAGCGCGGCCATCGAAACCATCATCAGCGATTCAATCACGCTGAAGTTGAAGATGCGACGCTCAGTGCTGCGGACGGTGCTGAAGTTCCGGTTCTCACGCGTACGGAAGTACTTCTGATTCCGGGAGATTGTGGACAATTGAGCGGAGAGCTTGTAGATGGATTCCTCCAGGCTGGTGGTCTGTTCAGGGCTGGCGCCCTGGCGGGAGGGGAGTTGGGCACGCTGCTCGTTCTCAACCTAAACAAAGAAAGGAGATAACATATTAGTAGATGTTTTGAGGTCATTTCGATAATGTGAGAGTAGTAGTGGTGTTGTTGGTTGTGTGGGGTTTCTTTTGGTACAGGGGCAACGTACAGCAATCTCGAAATCAACCATCTTCTCGGCAAACGTAGACATCTCATTGTTGAAGCAGAACTTGTATTCACCGATGCTCTGCGCTGTGAATACGAAGTCGCCCTGCCGCTGCTTTTCTTCGGCAGCGACGATCTTGTCGCCTGGTGCTAGGATGGAGTAATCAACATCGAAGGAGCCACCGGATTGAACCTGTACCAGAATTCAATGTTAGTATTTACTTGAAGAGATGCTCGTCGCATGCTTTTGCATGCTTTGGCATGACACGTCAAAGCCCCGATTGTTGACTGACCGCGAAGTAGAAGGCCACCTTGGCGTTAGCCTGTTCAACCTCAGTATAGAAGCATGCCTTCTCATTAGCCTCGAGACGGTAGGTCAGAGCAGTAGCAGAGACAGACGAGGCCAGAGAGGCCAGGCCAGCGAGGATTGCGAGCCGCATGTCGAATAATTAACGATGTGAACTGGTGATGCGCGTCAGGAGGTCGAGGATCTCGAGGTTCAATTGTTCTGGCCAGGTGGTTGTTTGCAGTGTTTGCACACAAACAAATACCTGTTTCCACACAAATAACTAGAACTATAAAGCGGAACAGAGCTATCATAGATTCGGCAGAAGACGGTAATGTTTTGATTGAATACATATCGCCCAATACTCAGCTTGATTGGCAAGTGCCAAAAGACCCAGGTTTGGGGGTGGTACTTTTGCAGCCAAAACAGAATCATCGCTTCGTGCCATTTGTATCGCCTCTACTCCAACTATGGGACTATAGAACGGAGCGAACAAGGGAAAGAAAAAGAAAAGAAAAAGAGAAAGGAAATGACAAAAAGGAGAAAATCAATGACTTTCCAGGTTGTGGCTGCTCATGTACCGGATTGCAGCATCTCGCCCTCAACACCCCCCTAGCGCCCCCTCGAAATTCATTACTTTATCTAATGAAAAAGCTCTCGCTCTTGCCCCAGAATCCACGGCTCTTGCTAGCGTGGTCCAGACCAAGAATATCTTCGGGACCAGCGATGTCTGAAAGGATGTCATCTAAATAGCAAGGTTAGCTCATAAAGGTCTCAATTTAAGGCATCGGATTGACTCACCATCCTCAATATACTTAGCATTGGGGAAGGAGTTGCGGGGAACAATAGAAAACTTTATCTTTTCAAAAGGTTTTCCCTTAATGCCCGTTCGCTTTGAGAGACGTTCCTTAGTCTGCTTGAAGATCTCGCCCTGTCGAATATTAGTACAAAACACACATCAGAAGGTAATAAAAAGAAAAGTGTATCTCACAGGCTTGACGACGAATCTGAAGGGGACTCCATGAGGGCGGTTAGGCTCTCGGTCAAAGTTGTAGGCATTGATAATTCGGTCGTCGCTTTCCATGTTTAGCTCCTCGGCAGGAACCCGCTCTGCGTACAGTGTAGAGTATTCGTTGATCGATGCCACATTGAAGTCCTCGCGAAGCTCCTTGTAAAACTTTCCACCGTGGGCCTCAAAGAGCCTCATGTTCTGGAAGGCTTCGTCATCAAGCTTGGTCTTTTGCTGCAGGGCCGAAAGAAGCTCGGAGACGGTTCCATTGCGGGCCACCAGGATCTCAACGGTCTCTTCCTTGGTGATTCCTTCGGTAAGCATTGTCACCTTGAAGCACTTCTTACTTTCATAGTCGCTGAGACTCATGTCCAGGACTTCGTAGTATAGCGCATCCGACCGGTGCATGGTGTAACCATATGTACCATATTGGCCATTGAGGATTTGAGCCAAGGTTGAAGTGATGGATCGCTTGAGGAAGGCCTTGGCTTTGCCGGTGCTCGCCATTACTGGCGCAAACCGCAAATGAGTTGGGTCCACGTTCAAATGTTCGCCCACCTTCTTCGAAAATTGGTCGTAAGTCATCTTCCGGCTGAGGGTCAGAGTAAATTCTTCAGTCTCGGAGGCCATGATAGGAGCAAAGGTGACATCCATGCGGTTCAGAAGATAATCGTAGAACTGTCTGGCATCGGTGTAGAGGGCCGATGCTGGGAGCTCCGACTCCTTTACTGTCCGCTGGAACGTAATGATATCACCGTCCTGGATCTCAGATTGCTGGAATGTCTGCTTAGGCTTCATCACATCGATCATGTTGTGCTTGATCTCTTCGAAGAGCATGAACTCGGTACCCACGGGCCAGTTCATCTTCCCGAGAATGATAGGCCCAAGGTCACCAACTTTCTGACTCTTGGAAACATAAACAGGCCCAACGCCGCTCAGCGTTTGGGTGACTGCATCGAAGTTCTTCAAGAAGATCAAAGCCGAGTCGTTGCTGTCAGGGAAAGACTGGCCATCGGGGGAGACCTCCATCCACAGCCGAAAAGTGTTACCCTTAGTACCGTATTTCGAATAGGCCTCTTCAACGGTCATGTCCGAGTCAGTTATAACTTGATCAGGCCGAGCGGTCTTGTTTTGTCGGTTGACAATCACCCAGAAGCGGATAGCATCGACGTTGAGACCCTGTTCCTCTGCCATTTCCTTCGCAAATTCACCCACTTTCTTCGCCCGGAGAACACGGTACTGGGTGGGTTGCGCCGGATCTTCGGCGGGAAGATCGGGACTGAACAAATCGAATCCGTGGTGAGACTGGAAGGATTTCTCGGTCAGGACGCCAATGTTCATATACAAGTGGGCCTCTTCTCTCTCCTTCTTGCGACGAAGAGCCTCTGCACGATCTTCAGCCAAGCGTGTCTCTGTGGCCTGGTCAGTATATTTCTCCCCAAAAAAAGAAAAGAAAAAAAAAGAAAATTTAAATTTGGGTTGGCGTAAAAGAGACTTACCAATATGGGATGGGACATCCTCTTTGGTGATTGGAAGCAAAACATCGTCCACTCGAGTCTTCCGGATGTAAACCAGCATGTAAGCGTTCATAGATCGCTTGGTTGAGAGTGTTCGGGTGTATGGCTGACGAACGCCAGCGGCTCCATTGGCCAGTTCATACTCCCCACCATAGTTTTCCTCCAGAACTTCCTTCTCAGTGACACGGTTCACTCGGTCGTCGTCAAAGCGGTACCAGTGTCCATCCTTAGTGGGCTTCAGGAATGCGTAGTAGTGACCGGCGTCCAAGCCACCACTGTGCACCAGGACTCCATGCAGCTCATAGGTCCAAGGCTCGGACTTGTCGGCATTTTCGGAGAGATAGGGAGCAGCATCGAATTCCAAGGGGAAGACGTGTCGGTCATTCACTTTCATCATAGTAAGAAGATTGAGGTCGTATTCAAATCGCTTAAGATGGAGGTGCAAGACCGGTGGGAAGCTTTCAAAGATCACACCCTTCTTTGCATCTTGCAAGCCATACGGAGAGCCTGCGTCATACTTGTTCTCGCCCTCGAGTGTTTCAACCTGGATGTAGTCACGGAAACTGTCATCCAACGTCTTATTACCTCGAACATTCAATTGAATATCCCAGAAATCCTCCACACGAGAAGATTCATAATCGACGTTGATGCACGATATATAGGTCTTCGTCTTACCCACGAACAGGTCAGGTAAGGCCTTCTCTGCGACTGTACCCTTCATCTTCTCCTCCAATCGCTCCATGAGCTTTCGTGAAAGCTCTTGGACATCCTGCTGCTCAAAGGCCTGTCTGGAGTCCCAACCGAAAGACACAGTCAGTTCAGTTGTGGAGACCGCGGATTCATTGGTTTGCAAGTTGTAAAAGAGTCTTTGGAGGGTCCATGCACTGTTTTCGCGAGTAGATTCCTCTTCAGTGGGGATTTGGTACACAGCCTGTAACATGTTAATAATCGGTCTAGAAAATGACGGGGAATAGGGAAAGATTCCTCCCATACCTTGCGGAAAGCATTGGTAAAGTACAACGATTGCAAAAGCGAGTTCAGATAGCAGGTAGCACCCTGATTTCGGAGTCCCACCATATCAGTTTCTTTCTTGGAATCGTAACTGAGACAAGTTAGCCACTGATCTACAATGCGCAGTTACGGGAAGCTGCAGCGCTTACTTCTGGAAGCTGTGCCAGAGAACACCGGTGGGATCCTTGACAACGCGAACATATGCTGTGATGTTGGCCTCATCATCCTGCACCAGTGGCACACCTTTGCCTTCCCACGCCTCGTTGAAAAGGGTTCGGATATCGTAAAATCGGGTGAAACCCCAATCTCCCTCGTCGGCAGTGAATCGGTGGGTTGCAACTGTATTCACATTAACTTGATAGTTCGGTCCGTATTTTCGGGATATATTTACCATGAGAGACATAGATCGAGGGATCCTTCACGTTTGACAAGACCAGTGCGAATTGCACACAGGCATACCAGTTCTGGGGTGGTTCTCCTTCCCAGGCATGCTCGAGGTAGAACGAGGCATGTTCGGAGTGGTTTCCGTACGGGAAAAAGAGGATCCGCCTAGTTTTGAGTCAATGCTTGCTTTTATAGCATTCCTTTCCATGATATCACCCACCAAGGGGACCCGCCGCAGTTAAAGATCGGCCCGTGCAGCTTGCGTTCCGACTTCCTCCAATCCTTAATGTGCCATGTGTGATGAACCTCGTCTTCGGCCTCGAGGTCAGCGGGTTTAGGTAGGACTCGTGCCATCATGGCCGCATCTAAAAGATTTAAATATGCCTCGGTCAGTTGTTAACTTTTCCCGAATGTAACAAAACACCGCAAAGCCGGATCTTCTATGTTGCAGCCCCAGGCCGTTGGAACTCTGAACGGTCGCATCCGTGTGAACCCGTTCCAACTGGTCGGCCGGGCCATGCTTGTTATGATCGGGTTCCGCGGCGGCAGAGGGGGGAAACAAAGCAAAGAAACCTACGGTCAGCAGCAGAAGGCGCAGGCTCAGGCTCATCAGAGCCTGAGCGAGAGACGACGACAACATCAGTCTTCTCATTGGGGTACTGTTCATAGTCGTCGACAAGCATGTCGTTCTCCGCAAGCTGGGGCCTAACGGTTAGATCTGCAATGACGACACACACGAGGGGCACGGTCGGGGACTCACGTTTTCCATGGCGAAAGCGCCCTCCCGTCCAGCCGGAAGGCACTTGTCGGAATGGAGAGGAAGTTGACTGGAGAAGGCGGGGGGGGGGAAAGGAAAGAGGGTGAGAAGTGCGGACTCTGGGGAGGAAGTTGTCGGGAGGAATTTCTTGCTGAAGCAGCAGATTGGAGAGAGCTAGCGGTGGCGGAGCCCTCGAAGGCTCGGCAGTGATTTACAGGAACAAGCTGAGGAAAGCAGGTGATGAGAAAAAGAAAAAGGGGAAAGAGAGGAAAATCAACCAAGATTGAGAAAGATCGAAGGAACTATTATTGTCTTTGATTTATGATTTGATGTTTCTTTCTTCCAAGGAACAGTAATTGCATTATCTTGCTTTGGGTTTCCTGGCCCTAACACACACACTACCGAGGTAGCTATACAGTGAAAATGATACAGTTTTACTTAAGTAGACCATCTATACATCGTAGAATATGAGAGAAGAAATGTAGTTTTGTTTCCGTTCTTATTCTACCGTGTCGAAGTCCTTTTTTCACAGTAGCGTCATTCCCCGCCATCTGATGATCCTGGCTAATGTTGGTCTTGTTCTTCAGCATATGATGGGATAGCTCGACTATAGTAACATCACACATGAAGCTCAGCATAGCGAACAGAACACTCACGCCAAGAGATGTAAACTTTTGTCTCATGATCTCGAGATAATCAATTAAGGAAGGAAAAGATAGAAAGAAGAAGAGTAAACTACTTCCCAAAGGAACTCAAGGCGGTGAATATCACATCTGGATCGTATGGCTCACCGCCCGAGCACATGCAAAGGCACCAAACCAAGAGCTCCGAAGGTCTGCTTTAGGCTTCGCCAGAACAGCCTCTACTGCATGGAGCACAATGCAGTTACGTCCAAGAGGCTGGCAGGCTCTTCATTGTGCTCCCAAACCACGCTTTTATTCTTCATCCCAACCGCCACCATGGCGACCCGCCTCCGCAGTGGATGAGTATGTGACTCCGCACTTGGAAAGTCCTTGCATGATCCACCCCAAAACTGACTGGGACTGTCGTGATATCTAGATGGGTGGAGCGCCCCATCCGCCCAATTAGTCTCCGCCAGTTGACCTTCTTTGGTCGTACATTAACAGAGCCACGGCTGATCAGTTCGGCAAACTATGTGCGGACTGAGCTACCCACCCGGTATGTTTGGGCCAATTCAACCCTAAGCTTGGGATAGCTTGCATATAGCTAACTACTATTCCTGGGCAGTCTGGCACACCGACTGCGAGATATTCAGCAGCTGCCATACGTGGTAGTCTCCAACCCCCACCTATCCCTCGTTTACGAGTTGTACTACAAGGCCTTTGAACGATTTCGGGTGATCCCTGAGATTTGCAGCTTGGATGATAATGATCGGTTCTGCGATGTGCTCAAAGAGATGCTAAAGGAGCACCTGGTGGTCATCCCCAACTTGGCCACTGGAGTCCTGGAATGTCGCGAGCTATTCCCACCTGATGAGATGGATCGATTTATGAATACTCTGCTGCGAGCGGTATGCAAATAAACCCTGATCTTGAGTTGGTCGGCCGGTGACATCAATACTGACGTCTTGTAATCTGGATCTAGAGGATCTCTCGTCGCGTTATTGCAGAGCAACACCTAGCTTTGACTGACACCTTTAATTCCCCATGGCATTTCCCCGACTCGCACGAACGCACAGATATGAACGCAGACTTTGTAGGCGAAGTCTTTTTGAAATGCAACGCAAAAGAGGTAATTGAGCGTTGTGGGAAGGTGGCACAAGACCTGATGCGACAAACTACTCAATCCCCTCAGATCCCTACCATTAATGTCCAGGGCCATTTGAACGCCACGTTCCCATACATCCTGAGCCACTTGGAATACATTGTTGGTGAGTTGCTGCGCAACTCGGTGCAGGCTGTGATGGAGAAGTACCACGATTCTTCAGCACCGCCGCCACCAATCCAGGTACTTATATGCGAAACCCCTCAACACGTCATCATGCGCATCTCGGATCAGGGCGGTGGTATCCCACGTGAGATCCTACCCTATCTGTGGTCTTTCAGCAAGGGACCCCGGACACAGACGCGGCTAGAGAACCTGGGGCGGGTCCCCGCGATGGCTGCCACAATGCAGGAGTTAAAAGTGAGTGGGCGCAGGACAGAACCAGTAGGCTATCATGAGGGTTCCCTGGATTCTCTGACCTCACGACCGCCAAACCTACGATTAGGTATGGGCCTGCCGATGAGTCGGGTCTACGCTGAATACTGGGCGGGCAGTTTGGAATTGCATAGTTTGGAAGGCTACGGCGTGGATGCTTTCCTGCAGATCTCGAAGCTAGGAAACAAAAACGAGCAAGTGACGACACGTGCAGCCATAGACGCTGTGTGAGGGGATGAGCCCTGTTTTTTTATCATCTATTCCAATACGCTTGTACTATGTGCCTTGTTCTATTCTCTGGGTGTACAACGTACGGCTACACTTAGTCCACTCAAATGTTCGCGTGAGGTATATTAGGGACTACCTATGTATACCTCGGCTGCCTGTTGTTCACCGTGGTAAGTTGGCTTGGAAGCGACATCGCGCTTTGTATCTCCGGTGTAATGAGTACACCAGGCACGAAGTAAGCCGATGACGTCATCCAAGCTATCAGCCCTACTGCCTTGTGTGGACCAAGCCGCCATGCTCTACTGAAACAAGGTTGCAAATCTGACCCCCCTCTGACGTCTTAACTGCCGATCATGAAACGCCTCAATTTTCCCAGGGATGACAATACTCCTACATATATCTTTGTCCTCCTCTTCACTATCATCCTACTCAGCTTCCTAGCAACCACCGACTTTAAACGTTCAGGCCGATCCGACCCCGAAGAACAGTAAACCTCAAGACATCCACACACTTCCATCATGGCAGGCGCCTGTTCAATGATCTGTCTGATTATTATCACTATTTTCAGTAAGTGGGACTTGCTCCGAGTGACTGTCGAAGCTCTGCGCTATAGCTACCTCAGGTAGTACATATATTGCGGAGAGCATACTCTACAACACCTATGGAGGTCAACAGCACCTTACAAGATTTAGATGCTAACGAAGAACAGTTCCTCCTCTCGGTGTCTTCCTCACCGCAGGCTGTGGTGTTGACTTCTGGATTAACGTACTCCTTACGATTCTGGGGTGAGTAACAGATCCCGTGCTTACAGCCCATTGCTACGAGGGCCCCTCCATCCTGGACGCACCTTCTAATCCGTGACATAGATACTTCCCTGGTCATATCCACGCCTTCTACCTAGAATACGTCTATTACCATCGTCGCAAGCAAGATCCCATGACCCGCGCAACTCAACGGCCGGCGCCCGGTATCTATTCGGATCGCGTCCAGAATGGTGGTCACTCGAACCGGAACTACGGAACGGTCTAAAGATGTGAAACTCCTTGATGCAACTCATTATTATCTGTTAAGAGCGATTCCGTTATGAGCGATGGAGTGGTCTTCTTCTGGGCTATGGCATGCGGAATGCAATCCCCAGTGCCGAATAGCCTGTGAGCGTATCGAGTACCCTAATAGCGAATTGAGCTTATTCATACTTAATGCACTGAATTATTGACTGCGACATGATCGTTCCTGTTCTCACAAGGGTAGGTATATATTGTTCTTTTGATAGCATAGGAACTCAAAGAAATATGGAAAGACGAATATCTAACTATTGCCCAAAAAAAAGCCCATTGCTTCATATCATTAAACAGTCTCAGCCTGACCCTCAACCTTCTTCCCCTTCAAAGCCGGGAAATCAAACGCCTCACTCTTCACAACCGTCCCCTCAGTCCGAGGGAAAGCCCCAGACCCAGGGCTCCACCACAAGGCTCCAACCCACGGCTGCACATTCCACCCAACAGACAAAGTGACATTCTGGCGCTCAGCCAACAAGCCCGTAATATCATTAATCTGATATTTAGCCTTCTGCCCTCTGAGCCTCAGAACACCCGGCGCAGGCTCCTCCTTCGCGTTCGGCTTGGCCTTCTTGCTAGCCGCTGCCTTCGAGCTGCTGCGCTTGCTCTTCTTCACGGAGCCGGGCGAGATCTTTGCTACAATCGAAGTGGGGAGAGCATCTAGCGCCTTCTCCTTGAGCTTATCCCAGGTGTATGGGGAGGTTTGAGCAGGAATGATAGTATCCCAGATGACGGCCTCGGAGTCACGGAGGAGAGTGTTGGGGTCGTTAGATGAGGAGTAGGTCGCGTAGACGTAGACGAAAACCTGCTTGGTGTTCCAGTTGAAGAGGGGAGTTAGGTCTGCATCGAGGTCGAAGCGGATCTGGGCATATTCGGAGCGTTTGGTGGAGTAGTAGTGTGGGCGGCCCTTGACACTGGTTTTGGGTACGTGATTAGCTGGAGACGATCATGGAATGGAGTCACAATTCCGTGTTTGAGCTTAAATGACAATCGCCTTTTGATGGTCTTTATGTCCTCCCGATCTGGATCTCTGGGTAGAGTAAATAACTTACACCTGGACATTCTTCAGGTCCACGGACACCGTCGTAGCGGTCGTGGGGAATAAGAGTGTCGAGAGCGCAGCTACGGCAGCAACCACACAAGCGACGGTGGTGAAGAAGCCGAAGACGGCCTGCGCGCGGTTGAGAGAGGAATGCATGGTTGCGACAGGGTCGTGCAAGTAGGAAAACCGGGGCGCGGATGAAGCCAGCTGGGCGTGTTTGGGGCTTATCGCGATAACCGATAAGCTCCCCAAGTATGATCGAGTCCCTGAACGGAGACTTTGTTATTTTATCTTTCGCAACTTATCCTGTCGATCAAGAAGAGTTCCTTGAAGCTCTCGTATAACCTGATATTATTGCTGGAGTTGGAACTACAACTACACCTACAGCAATGGGCGATCATGTCCTATTCTTCTACGGTAACAACCCCGGCCACCCATAGCTCCATACCTCCCAATAGGCAATTACAACGAACCATGAACTAACAACTAGCAGGAACCCTGATGGCTCCTCAGATACTGCACCGTGTAATACATGGCCGCGCAGATCCAGAGCCTTGGCAAAAAGCGCTTCTGACCTTTCAACCCGCCGTGCTACACGGCTACCGGCGCCATCGAGTGCGGGGCGCAGACTACCCGGGCATCATTCGAGCATCTGAATCTTCACAATCCAAAGAACAAACAGTAAAAGAGCCAGCAAATGGAGCTGAGGACAGCCATTCAGCTCGGACATCTGTTCTTGGGACCCTTGTCTCAGGCTTGACAGACGGAGACGTTCACCGTCTAGATATCTATGAAGGAAGCGAGTATGCCCACGAAAAGGTTAAGGTGCGGACATTGAAGGAGGCGCTGCACCAGGACCAAAACAATGGGCACTGGAATTCAGGTTCTGGCGGGAATATTCGCGATGTTCTTGAGGCCGCTGGGGCGGAGTTTGCGGATGAGAACGAGGAGGTAGAAGCTGTGACTTATGTGTGGACTGATGGTGCGGAGAGACTGGAGAGTGCGGAGTGGGATTTTGAGACATTCAAGAGGGATAAGATGGCTTGGTGGTTTGACGATGATGATCAGTGGTAGGATGGCTTTGCTCTAAAGATATCTGTATCTCTAGAATGTGATGAGAATAGAATTGCTAGGAACATGGAGTGCATTGTATCGTAGCTCTACAGCTGTTTAGAAGATCTTCTTTGATGAGACCATAGCCCCCTGCAATGCAGCCCTAATTCTACCTAGCAGCCTGTACAGCGCTCTAGAACTACGATTGGAGACTTTCAAAGGGTATGCTTCCACAAACACAATTGCTAGCTCTAGACCTGAGGATGCAACATTGAATAATAAATGTTTCATTTTATAAATGCTTATGGTAACAAGGGCTAATGCTAACAAATGCTAATGGTTCTCTTGGACTATTTTAGAATTCTCAGGCCGGTCAGGGCTCGCCAGCCGCCGCTCATCTTCTTTGTCCTCCTCATCATCTTCCTGTCCCAGCAAAAACGAAATACGTCGTTGATCAGCCATGATCGAGCGGCTGTCCTGTTTCTTCTGTTCTTCATACATGTCGTCCAAGAACTTGCGAAGCCGGGTTCGAAGCATACCAGATCCGAGGGGAGGCCAGTCAGCATGCGCATCCATATCACGCTGCAGCACTCTGGTGATGAAGTTGTCAGGGTCCTGCACGAACTTCTCGATGTATGCAAGCAAATAAAGCCCACAGTCGGAGAAATTCGGCTGAAGTGGGATCTGTCGAGCGCGCATGCCTTTGATTTCCTTGGGGTCGACTGCAACGCCACGCTTCGATGCAGCTTCCAAACAAATGTAATCACGTAAATGTTTGATGGTTGGTGAACGAGGCATATCAAGGGAGTCGAAAGTGATGATGATTGGGGGACTCGGCTGCAAATCAAGACCAGGTTTTCCTTTCTTGTTGGTCTTGGGACTAGAGTGGTTGGCAGCAGTAGTGGGATCTGTCCGATCCCAACGCATACCGGGGTCTTTTGGGGGCGGCGAGGCCATGTTCTCTGCGCCGTCAGGCCAAGAACCAGGCGAAGAATTGTCTTGCATCTTTTCTTTGGATCCTGGTGTTGAGGTATCCACCTCTTCAGTGGCTGCTGATTTTCCCTCTTCCACAATTTCCGCAGAAGTTATAGACTTACATGCTTCTTGTGCGTCGGCAGTGGTAGTCGTTGCAGCCGAAGCCGGCTCAGGCTCTGGAGACTCTGCAATTTCATGCACTTCACTTTCAGGCTGAGCCGAGATTTCTTTGTCGCTCACGGGAGCAGAGGACTGGTCCACAGGGCCAGCAGAAGCAAGATCCAGACTCGGCAAATTGCAAATGATCGCAACGTACCAATGCACATCTTGGTTGATGGGGACGACAACATAGTCATAGCTGAAGAGATCGATGTTGCGAGTCCATTTCTCAACAGCACTGTAGTCGATTCCACGACCTTTTTTGAGCGTTGCGAAAAAATAAGAATTGAAGAAGTAGGTTCGTTCCGCGACATCCTTGTTTGTGCGTTGGAGGTGATCCTCCAGGAAGCGCAGATAGAAACCGATCAGATTATCGTTCAAGAATTCATCCTCACGCAGACGGTCTCGATCCTCAACGCTGACCTCTGCACGCTTCTTCCCAATTCGGGGATAGACCATTGGCTTCTTCCATTTCTCTCGATTTTCGTCTTTTGCTTGAACAAGTCTTTTGGTGAAATGGCCATGGTGATTTTCGACACTGTCATCGGTGTATGTCCGTCGTGTTGATCGTGTCTCTCGCTCAGGTGGAGCTTGGGTCCCACGAAATGGTTTGACAGGAATCTCAACGCTAGCATTCGGATCAGGCTTCCCGCAACTCTCTTGAGCTCGCGTTTCCGTGGTACCATCCCCTGTGTTCGCAATGGAAGAAAAGTCATGTTTCATTCGCTTGCTGCCAGGCTCATCGACCGAGCTCTGCAGGCTGGACGAAATCTTCTGACGTGTAGATGATCTTGCAGGAGGTGCTGAAGTCGAGTCGAGATCCGGTAGAGGTCTTTTGGGATGTTGGTGATTTGGAGCTTCGAGTTTGTGGTTTTGAAAAGCTCTGTCAAAGGCATCCTTATGGTTTGGAAAAACCTTGTCCATGAAATCCCTGCCTCGCCAGTTAGTCGAATTGAGACCAAAGAAAGGTTGTGGTAATACATACGGTTTCTTTTCAAGAATCACGATCGGCTTGAAATTCAAGGAGTCTATAAACTGATTTTTCATTTGACAATTCGAAAACTCCATGTCGACATTTTCACCCAGTGGTGAGGCACCTTTCGACAAGAACAGACACAATTTGGGACTTGGATCCTTTCCATGTATGATTCTGACCACTTTGCGGAATTCAATTGAAACCGGCACCCCCGTGCCGAGGATGTCATCTTCAATTTCGATTTTCTGATGATCGTGATTGATATAAATGGTGGTCTTTCTGTCGTTGACATAGCTGTTTGTGCCGTTACAGCCACATTGCAGATGTATGATATCTAGTCGAAGTCGGATTGCGTCTGAGAGGTTGTGCTTTCGTTTGGCCTTCTTCTTTGATCCTGCAAACTTGGTAGGCACAATGTCGGTGGGTGAACTTCGGTCGGGAGATACAGAATGCTCTTTGGTTGAGAGTCGAGCTTGAGTTTGGATCTCATCGATGTTCGTCGGGATAGGCTGGGTTGTAACTTCACCCTGGAGTTCGTCTGAGCTCTCGGAATCAGATCGTCGTTTGAGTCCATTCCTTTTGGCTGAAACAGACTGTGTGGGCTTTGTTTGAGCAGTAATTTTTCCCTCTTTCGGAACCGGTACCTCAACGGCATCAAGAACAGACGGGGCCAGCCCTTTGGTTCCTGATTTCGCATTGGGAGACTCCATAATGCCTGCTTTGGAGCGTCGTTGTTGAGTTGCTTGGACAGTAAACTTTTCGTCGGGAGATTGTGTAGAGGTTGAGGTCTGGCGGTTTTGTTGTCGACGAGCGCGGGGACTCTTATGGGAAACCCTAACACTGTTCTCCACTTCACGATATTCACCCTGCCGAAAAGGGAGCGCATGGTTCTTTGATTTCGTGGAAAATTGGCTTGATTCGGGCGAGAGTCGAGAAAGTGAATTTGTTGGTGGAGAGAGAGGATCATTCACTCCCTTGTCGAAATACTCACTAATCCCATCTTGACGTCGCCTCTTGTTTGGTCGACTGGACGGTTCAAACGCATCTTCCAAGAAGGGTAAGTCCCTATTAGGGGCAGGCTTGTTTGCCTTTCCCCGTGCACGTACTGGTCCACTCTCGCGTGAATTGCTGGAAATTCCGTCGTACGCTCGAAACGCCACATTTGACTGATATCTCACATGATCAGCGAATAATTTCTCAAAAGCCAAAGGTTGTACCTACGCCAGGGGTTTTATTTCTGTTCTGCATTGAAGCACCGGGTTTAATCTTGACGGCGTTCTTATCCCTATGAGTAGTGTGATCTGATCAGCGCAAGATCTGCAAAAAGGAATTCTCCAAAGTAGATAGATGACTGAGAAAAGTCCGTCTGAGAGACATACTTGAATCTCGAACCCGAACCCAACAAGCGAGCCTCGGCCCTTCGATCCTCCTCCTGGGCTCCATTTCGTTTTGAATCCTGATTTGACATCTGCGGTGCGTCACCCAACCTGTATGGGATAATAGATATCAGCACATGCCGGCCGCTGGGGTGAGGCGCATATTTACGGGGCGGTGGAGTCTATGATAGACTGGAGAGGTGAAGACCGCAATTGTCCACGAGTGGTTGCAGGTCCGTCTGTTGGAATAGAAAGAGTTCTGGCATAACTCTGAGTTGTCTGTCAAAAACAATAAGTCCCATGGTATTTAAGAGGAGCTGAAAAAGTAACAGAACTTGGATAAAAGGCAAAAAGGGAGTGTTGGAAGGAGGGATTCAGATATCTTAAATGCTAAGTCCTGATTTATACGGCGGAACATGACCAGCACACCATGCAAACAAATGCAAGCGGGGAAACGCATCATAAAGCCGAAAGCCACACACCTGATCATTAACATCAATATCTTGGTCCCGGACCGAGTGCGGCGAGAAGCGAATATGGCGCGGGCTGTGATGATTTCTCTCAAGATCCGAGCTGAGAGCAAGCCGATGCCCGTCGAAATTGATGCGGCGCCGAGGTCCGGCTGGAGTCGGGGAGGGAGAACGGCGCGTGGGGGGTGGATTGCTGCGGTGTGAGGGCTGTTGGTGCTGCAGTTGGCGATCGGCGGGCTGCTGGCGACGCGGTGACAAGCTGGCGATAAACTCGGAGAGGCTCCCGAAGAAAGGCATACGAATGAGCAGCAGCCTATGGCAGGACCGGGAACGGCATCGGTCCCATCCTCAGTGATCCTTCTAGCTTTTTGTCCTTTCTTTCCGGTCACTTTTTCCTCTTTGGATAAAGATTCTTGCTCGTGGTTATCGCCTATCGCCGGGCGGTCAGGGTCATACGCAAGGTTTGTCAGGCAGAACTATGGGGCTACTGTACATGGCCCCCAAAGCCGCTTACCGTATACGTTACGTCGTTCACTCAGTAGCTAAACGCCATGGCATTGGTAATCATTGGATTGAAATCGAGATAGAAAATATACCTTGGTATATTCATATAGCTCAAGTCAGACACTCCAATACAGAACTGAACTTTGGAGCCACAACTAAATGAATATACTACCTACAGTTAGATAGACTTATAGAACGGACCTGGCCACGCCATCTGCAGATTACAGCTGCACTTTTCGCATCAGGGAGAAGAAAAATGAACATCACGCATGATCGAAGGCAGATAGAAGAAAAAAGAAAAAGAAGGGACACAAACAAGACATAAATGAGTTTCACTCAAAGACATAGAATTCAAATCAAACCGCTGAGTTCGCCTCGATGCCCCGCCGTCCCCCAGACCCAAACGCGTCCCAATGAGTAAGTGCATAAAAAAGTGTTTTTGGTTTTTTGGTCGGCTGTACTATACAGGGCTCAAGGCCACAATTCAGAGGGGCAATTATGAGGCCTTCTCTGAATCATCATGGCCGGCACGCCGCCGCTCAGAGCCCAGGTGAGTTCCGGGGTTGGCAGACGAAGTGGCTTTCTCGTGACGAGCTTGATCAATGGCAGAGCGCTGGGCGATGCTATCATCGTGACTCTTCCAGATGATGTTGGTGTCGAGCGGGAAGGCGAGCAGACGCTTGATCGTTTCTCTGTCAAAGAAATTAGTTTGCTGCATGACGGCTAAAAGAAAGCATTTCAAACCATACCTGATCTTGATGTTCCGCCCCCCATCAATCCGCGTCCATACACTCAACACATCCTCGCCACCCCGCACGCTCAACACGGCACCGCAGACTTCATCCCCAGCCTCGGCAAACTGGTCACCCACCATCGCCAGCAATAGATCCTCCCAGTACCGGTCCGCCACACCTTTCTTCAATCGCACAATCCACTTGCCGCCGCGCTTATTTGCCTCATCCTCCCAGACGGGCCGAATGCCCTTCTTGAAGATGTGGTAGTCCGACACTGTCGGCAGCAGCGACGGCCGCTTGAGATGCGAGTATACGGCCCAGAAGCTCTCTACCGACGATATCGACGCCAGCGGCACCGTCGACTTCTCATAGTCCGAGTACTTGGGTGTGGGCGGGCGGTACCAGACGATCCAAGTCGACTTGAGCGGGTGTTCCCCGGGCCCAGACATGGAAGCCTGAGTAAGTTCTTTGGCTCGGATAGCATCCTCCTGCTCTGCGGAAGGATCGCGCTTCTCACCGGGAGTCTTCACTTCTGACTTGGGGGTGCCGAACGAGGCGAATGCACCCGAGCCGAGGCCGAAGGCGGATGAGGCATTGGTTGAGGGGGAGGAGACCCCAGTAGACATCGGGGATACTGCGTTAAAAGGATTGGAACGGCCGTGGGAGCTGTCGGGGCCGAATCGTTTGATGGATGAGCGGGGCATGTCGACGCGGGCACCGTCCTTGCCGTCGGTTCCGGACATGGACAAAGACAGTTTGGAGGAGCTGATAAAGGAAGGAAGAAAGGAGGTTAGTTCTATGGCGGTTCTTTGAGCGGGATTGAAGAGATGTATTGTCCCGCTTACTTTGCTCGACGAGTCCACAGATTGGCATTATCCATCGCGGCGGGTGTGACTGCCCGAGACACGAGCGGTCATCCGGGGAAAATAAAAGAGCTCGGAGAAGACGACAGGGCACCACAAGACACAGCTCTCACAAGTCCGATCAGTGACGTAGACAGTTACAGGGTCCTAAATTGGGCGTGAAAAAACGCAAAGTGGGTGGGATGGCGGCGGAGGATGCGGACGGAGGTGGCGGGCGGGGGGTATCTGAAAGCGCAGGGGACTTGACGAAAAGACAAAGAAGTTTAGAAGCGGGAGGTCGTCGGAGGAGTGTTTGGTGGGAGGGTTTCGGGGAAGAATCAGAGATAGAGCGGGATATGAGGGTTGGAATTGGAATTGCAAATGGAAATGGAGTTGGAGACTCGAACGCAGAAGCTCCATCATAACCAATCAGATTTGATTTCGGCTGCCGCCCGCACCGTCTATTTTCCCGAAGCACCTTTTTAACAGAAACTTTTTTCGTCTTCTTCCTTTTCTTTTTCTTTTCTTTACGCAAGACCACCAACTCAAATCAATGCCCGGAAGCTTCATTCTCTACTGCCCGGTCATTTCCGATGAGTGAGTCAAGAGTAAAATGTCGCATCTAAAACCATCATCACGAGGGCTCTTCGGAGCATCCCAGGATTTGTTGATGACCTGATTGACGAGACATGATCTTTTGATTAGTTATAGGGTACGTTTTCCATAGAAATCCAATTTCATGATCTAAATGAAGAAACTCCTTGAGCTCTCTGGTAATCCGAAGTCCCAACCGCCCTTGTTTTCTACCAGGCAAATTCGCCGGGGGCTGGTCGGGCGTGAGGTTATTTGGCAAAGTCTGATCATCCTGGCCTTCTTGTTGTTGATAATATGAGATTTTTGCTGGTCATACACTGACGCGAATTCACTAGAAGGATCCATTCATCTAAACTTGTACCATGTCTATATATGTATACGCGTAGTTTCCAATTTATGGCAAATGCTCTTACGGCAGCGCGAGACTGGCACCCTGGCACCGCCGCAGCACCCCAATCTGGCGTTGGTTTACTGTTGACACCACGGCTTTTTACACGAAAACTTCCAAGGTCGTTCTTTAATAATAAATTTTAAGGTGGGCAATAAGTAACAAAAGCAAGCCCAAAATAGTATTTCCCGAATGAATTCCCTGTAAATGCGTCAGCCCTCCAACCACACGCCAGATGCCCAATAGAAGAAAAGCAAAACATCATCTGGGGGGTCCCGCTTCGTCAGGAGATGCCGCCCGCGCCCTCTTGGAGTCACGATCGCTAGAGGCCTCCGCCTTGCGCTTCTCCCGATCTTTCTGGGTTTGCGCTTGCGCCTCAACGCGACGAGCTTCCTTGCGAAGCGCCTTGGATTCGAACTCGTGCCAGTCCCCTTCCATAAACTCCAGCCTATGAACAAGTTAGTTGGCGGAAACTAGACGTGAATGTATATGAGGTAAAACTTACTCGGTGGCCTGCTGAGGAGCTGGTCCCTCGGTCAGGAAGTAGGGATGTTGCAATACTTGTTCGGCGGTAGGCCGCTTGGCAGGGTCGTACTGGAACACAGACGAGATCAAATCCATCGCGGCAGGAGTCAATATCTCTCGATACGTGTCCTCGAAGGTCCGCTTCCTACGCTCCTGTGGGCGCATCATTTGGAACCACGGCATTTCCACGAAGTCTGCCCACTCAGCCCGAGTCGGAGTACCTAAACAGTTGTAGATCTTGTCAAGCTGGCTAATTTCACCCCCGTCGCCAGGAAAAACGGCCTTCTTCGTAAACATCTCCATGCAGACACATGCAGCACTCCACACATCAACAGCAGGGCCGTACCGTGTCTCACCCAGAAGAAGCTCGGGCGGCCGGTACCAGATCGTAATCACGCGGTTGGTGTAATCCATCTTGTGGCTCTTCGAAAAGAAGCGGGCCAGGCCAAAGTCGGCAAACTTCAACAAACCGGTATTGCTGATCAGGATGTTGGCAGCCTTGATGTCTCGATGTAAGACACCGCGGTGGTGAAGAAAGTTCAACCCTGCAAACATTTGCTTGGCCAAATCCTTCTTGTGCGCCAAATTGAGTGAGAATTCCGGGTGATTGATGAGACCAGTCAAATCATGCGACAGGTATTCGAAGACCATGAAGCACTCATTCTTCTCGACCATGACTTCCAAAAGACTGACTACATTGTGACTTCGAAGGTGCTGAAGAAGCTTGATTTCTCGCACAGCTGTAACGGGAAACCCATCTTTTTCACCTTCCATTCGGATCTTCTTCAAAGCAACTTCACGCTTGGTAAACACATGAATCCCTTTGAAGACTTTGCCGTATGTGCCTGCACCGATCACAGATTCGTTGCCTGGCTTCCGGTAGTACACCGAGTCGACAGTGGCGTAGTGCGCCGGTAAAGTTGGGCGTTCCTTATACCGAGTCAGCGTCACCATCCGCTTGAGCGGCTCTCTTGGAGGCTCAGGTGACACATCTCTGCGGCGATCTGGCCGGAAGTCAGTGCGGCGGTCGCCCCTTCGTCGGTCCCGACGCTGATCAAATCGGCGGTCGTCTCGATGCTCCCTTGGATCGCGGAAATCTCGTGAGTCGCGAGTATTCCTGCGGTCCCGATCTCGTCCCCGGTCCCGTTCACGGCGATCGGCCCGGGGCTCTGGCTTGAATTTCGGTAGAGGTCCGTTGGTCAAGCGATTACGAGGGGATGGTGCATCGGCAGCAGGAGCACGAGGCGGAGCCTCACGGACTTGCATTCGCTGTGCCAGATCTGGCACCGGTTTCGGAGCCGTAGTAGGAGTACTCTTCGCCTTGAAAGCGAAACTGAACTTTCCACCCTTGTCTGCCGGAGTTGAAGCCTCTTGATCACGAATTGGTAGTGGCATATTCCGGGCGTCCACCGGACCATCTCCGCTCTCTGATACTGGTGGATCCCGGAAGTCATCTCGTTGGACATCTCTGTTACTTGTGGAACGATGGTTGTGTTCATTGTCGGGTGCGCGCGGTGATTGAGGATCATTGACCGAGGATGGGCGGGGAGGCGTCTGGGGGGCATGAGAATGCAGTGGCCGGGGGCTCTGACGCCCACCACGACCACGTGAGGTCCATTGGAAGTTATTGAAATTGCCTCTGCCGCCACGGTGAGCTGGTCCATTATTGTACTGATGAGAGCCAGAACCAGAATATCGGCGATCTGGGCCCTGGTTTGCATGGTTTCCGCGGTAGCCAGAATGACCTCCGCGATATGACGGACCACCATAGGACTGAGAGTGGTTGTTCGGTGGACCGTCGAATGATTGATGCATTTGATGGGACTGTCCAGGGGGAGCATTTTGAGAGTGGTAATTATCTGTTCGGTAAGGTGAAGAGGGTCTACTTACGACCAATGCAGATTAGTAAGAGCTTGGCAGGAGAGTGATAGAACAATGAGGCGCAACTCACCTGGGAGCGGGATAAGAAGGTTGGTTATTCCAACCAGCTCGTCCTCCAGAGTGTGGAGAAACTGGCGGGGGAGATCCATGATATGAACTAGCCGACGTAAACTGCGGCGAGGTTGAATATTGCTGAGGCTCAAGATGGGGCCGAGACCGACGGCGTGGTTTATTGGGCACATCTGATTGCCGTATATCATGCATTGGAGGTGCGCCACGCTGGCTGTCATCGAAGCTCGGGATTGGACGGGGTGATGGAGAGCGTCCCAAGTCATCACCGACAGACCTGCTTGGTAAAACTGTACTCATTCCCTCGTCACCTGGTACATGTTGGTGATGTGCAGATCTCCTCGAGCCAGCAGAATGTCGAGATACAGAGCGGGATAGGTAGCGAGAACCTCTGTCGCTATAAGCGTCGCCACTCGGCGGCGGAGAGCGACGGTCTGGTGATGGATGGTATCCTCGGCCGCGCACAGGAGACCTAGATCGGTCCCGGTCCAACCGTGGAATATCGGAGCGACGGCGATCTTTTCCACGGCGATCACCCCGGCCCCGACGAGGAGATCTTCTTCTAGGGCCACCACGCCCTGGAAATCGCCCTCCTCGGTTCTTATAGGAGGGGCTGCGATCGCGCCGGTCTCCGGATTTGGCAAATGAAGAGCGGCGCGGGGGAAATGGACCATGTTGGCCACGAGGGGAAGGACTGCGAGTTCTTTTGCGTTTGGGTGGGGGCCCAGATGGGGAGCCATCACGTCGGAAACCTGGGCCTCCGCCGTTCATTGTTCCTGATAGGTGGCTGTTCCAGTCGCCAGATGAAGAATGTCGATCCTGGTCCGGTCGTCGAGCATCGTGAAATCTTGGAGAAGGACCAGGGGAGCCACGCGGTGGGGATCGATCAAAGGTAGAGTCACCACCTGGGCCGAAAGACGAATCAGGGCCGAAGCGGGACATGCGTGTAGATGTAGGTGGCGAGCGTGGAGGGTAGTCGAAGTGGCGTTCATTGGGCCTTGAAGGACGACCTCGATCACGATGGCGGTTTCTGCCCCGATCACGATGAGACCCTCGACCTCTACGGGTGTCCCTAGAGTGGGAGTCGCGGTCTGGGTCGGCACTCCACTGGTCTCTCAACACCGGACTCCTACGGGACCCAGCCATGAAAACGTCGCCAGCAGCATCTGGCTTTGGCTCTTGTGAATAAATGTTGCGAACCGATCGAGGTTGGGGCAGTTGGCAATGTCCGCAAGACGTCGAATAAAGCGCGAGTGGAGCCGGTTTGATCGTGACCGCGTCGCTCAGGCGGAAGTTCTGATTTGGGGGGAAAGATCCCGGATCATTGGTTTTTCCGGTCACTGTGAGGTTGATGAGCAAGGGGATATCTCGGGGCTTTCGAGGTGATGTAGATTGCATCCCCCGACTGAATGCAGCAAGAATATTGTATCAAACTCCCACGATAGGTCTACTTTGTTCTTGCCCGCATTGACCCACGTCAATGCGAAGAGTCGAATGCTGGTTGTGTGTATGCGCGGCCACCCGTGCGGCTCTACAACTGGATCCGTAGCAACGAGCACAGACCGTGCATTAGTCGGGCTGGTCCAGTCCAGTCTGTATTTTCTGCGTCTTTTGGATCCTTTCTCCTTTCTCCTTGACACCTGTAACTCGAGAAAGATAATTCTTTTCCTGTTGTTTCCCAGTAGGGGTGTCAAATCGTGACTGTGATCAGTTCAATCGAAGCTCGGTTCGATTTGGCGTGCGTTTTTCACTTCTCCAACGCATTTTCGCCTCGAGGCAGGATCACACTAGAAACCAAGTGGATCATTCTATCTACGTTCTGCATAAAGCCACATTGGCCACAAGTCGAGTAATGCTGAATAAGCTGGTTCAAGGTCGGTTCAGTCGACCGATGGTGAGATATGCCCTTTTGCTCATGGTCATGGTGTTGCTGTAGAGTTCACTCAAGACAGTAGCATTGTGCCCGTGAAATTGCGGGCTAATTCACCTCTGGCATGATCACCCCCATTATGAGTCGTTATGTTTGAGCGGTGGTCTGACCAGCCACTGGGATGACATGTCGCCGGTCTCAAATAAGAAAAGACAAGGAATCCACCATACGCTGCAGTGTCGCGCCGGTCATGGTTTACAGCAGATAGACAAAAGGGTATGTCTATCCGAAAACAGATCCCATCCGGTTAAACCAGATCGGAGGTATTTGACAAGGGAGCCCCGTCCCCCAGTTCCCATCAACAATTGCTTCCAAACATTCCAAACCTTCCCCCAAATTCCCTGGGAAAACCAGCTATGTGTGCACCACAGGGTTGAGTTTCAGGGAGACTAGCAGAGCGCTCTGGATGTATGGGGAGCGTGAAAGTTGCCGGAGGTGAGGAGCGCTGGGCACCCCGCACCAGAGTTGCAAGCAAGCGAAGTCAATTGAGTACTTTGACATCAAAGTGAGCAGTCCGCCGATGGTTTGTGAAGGAAGAACATCTAGCAGGCCAGTCCCCGGTCACCCCCTTTCTAACCTCGCTGTGTCTCAAATAAGAACGAAAATAAAATCCAACTGTTGGCCTAATATTCTAGAGGGTTATATGTAATCAAGGCTTGTGGTGTTTGGTTGTGTTGCTGATTCCGTTGCTTTGGCTCTCTGGTTCTCACCCTGGGACCGTGCGGGATGAGTTGACATCGTGTGTGGCTTAATACTCCAAGTGCATCAAGTGGAATGACAAAGAAAGTAGAAATGGAACAGATGGTCATTAGATCACAGGGATGATATCCTGAGGTGATTTATTCAGGAGAGCAGTCGCGGCAAGCCGATGGAGGCGAGTGGGACATCAAAGTGTTGTTGATGTCACGTCAGGCTGAGGTTGCGGGAGGGACTTCGATCAAAGGTCATGTGATCAATCACGTGGTTAGTATATATTGTACAGCGGCCATGAAACGTACATTCAAGGCGCAGTACCTATTCTGCTCCTCTAAGATTATTTTCATTAGTTGGAGCAAGAAGAATCAGCAGAGAGAGAAAAGATAAAGCAAGGCACTGCATGTTAACTAAACCAGGCGGGACTGCAAATTTGGAGAAAGTCAATGTTCTAGCAGTTAATGACCCACAATTAATCCTTTTTTGTGGCTAAATACATGATGTTGGAAACTATTGAACTCCATCTGACCGATTTGTTTACCTGCATGGATCTTTTCCATCGCTTCCTTGCCGTTCAATTTTGCCAGATGACAAAGTCCCTTCGTCTTCCTAGAATCTGTATCGGAACCTCATTGTGTCGATCGTCATATTCATCGTCAAGGCCACTAAATTTCAGTTGTTCTCAATTCTTATCTCTGTCGATGTAGTCATTACTGAATTGGTACAATTGCTGTCGTCGCTATTCAGCGGCATTGCCGTCAAAGTCATCCATGACAACGTCATTTTCGGTTGTCTGCTGGGTATCATCTGGGAAGACGTGGTGAAGAAGCTCTGCCGCGGATCCAAAAGTACCTTGGTTAGCATCGCTGCCTCCGTCAAGCTGGAGAAGAGACCCATTAGATGGGGCAGTCTGTATATTTCGAGAAAGAGGTGGGTTCAAGTTTTGCATGTCGAAAGGTAGGGGGTCAATGCGACCATTGAAACGCGCGCGTGGTATGTGGGGAATAGTCACTGCACCAGTACTTCGCTGCACTCTGATTAAGGCAGGATCACAGGCCCTCATGGGGCCACCATGCGACAGCTGTTGCTGGGTGGAAAAGCTGCTCATAGGAACGACTTCATCGGGAGGTATACCAGCAACGAGCTGCTGTCGGATCAGGTATGCCTGAAGACTATCGTTTTCGGTGAAAAACTGGATTGGTCTGGGTGGAATGGGATTTCCATGGTCATCGAGTCCAGCTGATGCGAGCTGAATATTCTGATCTCCAATGACTTGGAACATGGCATCAAAGGCATTGTGGGCCATCTGAGGTGTTCCATTCGAGCTTGCAGGGCCTTGGTTTGCAGCTTGAGAGGCAATAGCCTGAAGCGTGGACTGACTCTGGAGAGAAGGAGCAATTTGAAAATTCTGGCGAACCAGACTACTCTGGTAATCTACAGTGGCAGTATGGCCTTGATGGCGGTGCTCAGTCATAGCTCGTGAGTTGGTCACACGTTGGCTGATCTCAACACTCACTGGGTCATTGCGGTCGAGAAAAGGACCCTGCGCATGATTCAGCGGATTATGAATGCGAGGGCTCGTAGTACGAACTTGATTGACTTGGGCAACCAAGGCTCGCAGGGCACCAGCCTGGCGCTGGGCATTAGTTGCTTGGCCAGGAGTAACAGCTTGGACCAGGCCCTGGGTAGGTTGAGCATTGGTATTGGGAGTGGTGTTGGCTTGAGCTCCATGGTTTGCATTCACCTGGACTGCAGCACGCGACTGGTTGCTCGCCAAATACGTCTGGTGATATGTCTGATAGGCGGCGGTCAGAGTGCTCGTGCGATGATCGGCGGCAGCTAGACTAGTACCACGCTGATTGTTGACCCTCAAATTGGTAGGTGCGATAGCGATGGGCGGGCCTATGGCAGTGTTCATCTGAACTGGGGACAGGTTCTGCATATTCGCATTTGCATTTGCGTTTCCACTGTTCGAGAAAGTTGCGGAATACCCAACAGCGCTAACGTTTGGTGGAGAGGCATCCACTGTGTGGGAGGTCTGACAAAGGCCAGTGCTGACATTGCCTTGGTTGATTGAAGGAACAGTCTGAGAATTGTGGCTCTGGATATTGGCAGCGTGATCACCATAGGAAATTCCATCCATAGCGGGTCCATTGGGGTCAACTCCAGGGCCTGGTGGCATGGTCTGATCATTGATGCTCTGAGCACCAACTCCACCAACTCCAGTCGTGAAGCTCTCAAGTGGCAGAGTGCTTGGGGTGCTGAAGGCAAATGAGGGAGCACCCTGTGCAGAAGCGAGTGTGGTGGTGTTAGCTTGGGGGTTTGCAGCTTGAGAAGCTGCAGCACAAGAAGTACTGGCAGTTTGAACAAGGAAACTGGAAGAAGTGGCATTAGAATTCACGGTCAAAGGGAAACCAGTGGCTACATTTGATGTGTTCTGAGTGGCAAGAGCCTGGGAACCGTCAACATGAAGATTTGAGGCCGAGATGTTGACATGCTGTCCATTGACAATCTGAGCAATGGGGCTCTGAGTAGGAACATTTGGAACCCCGGTGGCCTCCGCCTCTGTAGACTCGACTTTCTCGTTATTGGTGTCGAACTGATCCATATCGATATCGTGAACTGAAACTCATATGGCTCGTTAGTATCAGGGTTTCTCAAAATTCCCGCAGGTTTCATCTTCACAAAATGGTCTATAGGGTACAAAGCGTTGGACAACTCGTTGCCTCAGCTTTGATAGCTGTGAGTCATCTCGGAGATGGATTCATGACTGACCTTTGATCCGATACTGGTTCAAATATCTGCAGAAATAGAAACAAGTGGCTGGTTTCTTGGGTTGCCTCCACAGGAGCGTTGAAGGAACAATTGGCTGTCCCTATGCTATTGACAACGAGGCACAGATGGGTCAGTCACAAATATCCCAAGAAGGACAGTCTGCTGATAATCACTTCGTGGTGGATGCTTAAAGGGGCTGTTGTGGAAATAAATGTCACTCACAGAAAAGGGTACAAGATCACCCAGCTTGTGTCTTAAGGGTTTCAATTGAGCAAAGATGGAAGCATGAACGTTAAGAGGAAAGACTTGGACGCGTCAGAAACCCAAAAGCAGGAAAACCAGTGAATTTTAAACCTTTGGGTGGAGGCGAATATCATTCACTACAGGTGGAGGTCATTCACTTGTTGACAGCTTAGAGTCAAACAGCAGTGAATGTCCGATCTGTCCCTCCCTCTCCCCTCCCCCAAGCCATTGTTTACATTGTGTTTTCCCTTCATCATAACACAGCTGGCCAACCTTACAATACAAATTAATTTGCTAGAAAAACGAACCTGCTAGTAGGAGACACATTCTTCCACGAGTTACCCCAAAAAGTTGTTGCGGCTATGTCTTCCGAGGTCGTTCCTCAGTCCTATTTATCAGAGATGGGGTTTATCCTTCGACTAGCTAGGGCAGTGGGTGACAGGCTAGTAAATACGGCCACGTACAATCTTATGTTGTCAGCGAGATAAATCCTTACACGTAGACGGGGGCGCATAGAAGTAACCTTAGAAACAACACAAGGATCTATGCAGTGGGTCTAACTAAGCAGCTTGATCTTTCAAGGTCCTGAAAACTGATTAAAGGCATATGAAGACCAGATATTTGACGGCCTTCCGATGTTCATCGTGAAAAATGGGTGTATAGTTCATATGAATATTGACTGCCCTGGAGCCATATTATGTTTGACGTGAACGATTTGGTTTTTTTACTTGATATTAGTCTACCTACGTTGTCATGATGCACACTAGTCTAGACTGGCAACACTCCACCCAGAGTATACCTATTACCTACCTTTTCGGGATATCTTCCAAGGTGGGGAACGATCTACCCAGAGTATGATGTGCATAGTGGAAGATTGGTTCTAGCCGTACATAGCATTCGATATATGAACAGAATAATATCCATGAATACAGACAACATGGCTATACAGCCCGATTATCGAAGATTTTGTGTACAATGAAAATGTCAAGTGTTGAAACAGCCTGGCCGACGCCGCCAAGAGGGTTTGAGTCTCCAAAAGTGTAAACCCCCAAGAAGATAAAAACCACAGAAGCCCATTGAATGGGCTGAAAATGTTGAAACATCATGAAGTCGAAGAGAGATTTTCATCCTTGAACTGGAACGTAAAACCCAGCAACATAAAGCAATCATGATCATAAACCCTGGAATGGGTCTAACGAGTGCCAGGTGGGCAAGGTGTTGAAAGGCAGCCTGGAGATGTGAGATCCAGTGATACTACCGGTGGTATATGCAAGAACCAAGATAACATGGAGAAGAAGAGGAAAAGAAGAAGAAAAAACAGAACCCAATCCCCGCTAGAGCCTCATGCTCAAAAGAAAAGAATAACCAGCATTAAATAAACCTGTTGAAAGGTCACACCCAAAACTCCAAGATCGTAACTAGGAATCCGAGCTTGGATCAAGCCGGAAGCATATAGAACAGATAAAGAGTAAGAGGGATTTATCGTCGATTCAGGAGGGTCAAGAACTCCTCTCTGGTTTTAGCACTTGACCGCATGCATCCTAGCATGCAGCTTGTGGTGGTGGTGCTGCCAACCTTCTGCACACCACGCATAACCATGCAAAGGTGGGAAGATTCCATGACAACACCAACACCACGAGGCTTCAGCACCTCCGAAATAGCCAAAGCCACTTGCTTAGTCAAGCGCTCTTGAACCTGGAGTCTGCGGGAGAACATCTCAGCCAGACGGGCCAATTTCGAAAGTCCAAGGACACGGCGATCCGGGATGTAGCCGATATGCATCTGCCCCACATCGTCAGCACTACTATTCGCCACGCACATATGCAAGTGATAAGTAATCATACCTTTCCAGTAAAGGGGACCATGTGGTGTTCACACAGGGAGAACACATCAATGTCCTTGACAATGACTAGTTCGTCATGATCTTCGTGGAAAACAGCCCCGTTGACCAGGTCCCGCACATTCTCCTCGTATCCCTTGGTAAAGTAAAGCATAGCTTTGGCGTAGCGCTCGGGGGTCTCGCGAAGGCCCTCGCGTTCGGGATCTTCTCCAACACACTCCAGAATTGTTCGTACGGCACCTGCAAGCTTCTTCACGCGCTCTTCATTTTCCTCTGGGGTTGACTCCAATCGCTGCCGGGTTCCGGGGCCTATGAAGCAACATATATTTAGCGGACTTGGGGTTTAAGTACCGAATTGTGACTCGAAACACTTACAAGGCCAACTGAGTCCATCAAAGTCGATCGGAGGGTTCAATGTGTAGGGGCTGGCGGGGCGGGATGCGGTCGCCGGCGGGGTCAATGGGGCGGCCTCGTCCCGGGGATCACGGGGAGGGTCATTCAAGGTCGGTCTTCCACTGTGTAACTGTTAGAAGATCCGTAAATTGTATTTCAATTGAAATAAATGGACTAAAAGCATACCGGATGGCTAGAGCGCCGTGGGTAGCCCCCTCCTCGCGGGCAGTAGCATCATCAGGTGGGGCAGGCTGAACATCCTCAACATCGAACCCCAACCCCGCAGGAACTCGGGGAGCAAAAGACGAGCGGATAGAGGTATTGAGACTCTCACGCTCACGGGCATCACGCGTTCGGTTTCCAGACCCAGAGCTTGAGGATGATTGCAACGGAGAGCTACCGTTCAACATGTGGGACGGGATAGCAGACGGCTTGGAGGACGGAGGCGATCCTGAGCCCATTATGAATGAAAATGAAATTGAGCGTTGACTGGGATTGTGGGGGGAGATATCAGGGTTTCTAGGAAGGTGAATGGGCCAAAGTCGATTCTTAAAGGAAGAAAAAAATTGACTTTAAAACATCCCAGTATCAGGTCAGCATCGGCATGGATGACTCTACTTTTTTTTTTGACGCAACGGTCATCCGAGAGCACGCTAAGCCGCTTTCACAGAATAGCCCCCTCACCCTTCTGTACACCGCCTTACGTGTCCACCAATCAACGGCTTAACATGCTTGTCCGCGGAAGACCGTTATACTACTGAGCTCGGAGTCCGATAACGATAATGCGACATCGGACGTCTTTTTCAGAACAGACAACTATCCCTAAGAGGCGGAATAATCGTCATAGAAAATATTGTTACATAGCTAGAGACCGGAGCTACTGAGATTGAAAGCCTGAAACCTATATTTTGACTGTGTGGGCAACTGATATTTTTTGGCGAGCCGTACCTAGCAGTAACTAGTCTAGGAGGGGTATAGGGTCGGAATTTACATACGTGATAAAATATCAGTTGTGATTATCTGCATGACCCCACCATGCTATACATTAGGTACGACTTCGGAGATTTATCTTCCCTCGGGGCGGAATTTCCTTATTCTCTTTTCCATCGGAGATTACAAGCAAATTGGAGTGTCGGGTTTTTCAATTGCTCCTCATTACATGATCCTGTGTTTCGCCGGCAATAGGGTAAAAGAATTTGGCAAATAACTCAAAAAAGTAGACGAGAGAACCGGGGAAGAAAATTATGCCTCCAGTTCCTCGGTCGGCACATCTTCCAGATCCTTGCCCACAATGGCGTCGGCAACCTTCCACACCTGGAGGAGGTTGTCTTCGGCCGCCGAGCACAGCACCCACGGGTCACTGAGATTCCAGCTGAAGTCGGAGAGACGGTTGGTGTGACCACCGTGCATGAACAAACTAAAAAAACCAAGTTAGTCAAGCGGAATTGAATGTGAATCAAACAATAATATGGAACATACAGCTCGGGAGGACCGTCCTGCGCGTCCTCGGGGGTCTGTTCCTCGCCGGCACGGCTGAGATCCCAGAACATGATCTTCCGATCATAACTAGAGCTGGCCAAAACAGACTCCTCGAAGGGGTGCCACGAGATCGACTGCACAGAATCTGTGTGACCTTCCAAGGAGTGGAGCTTGGTCTTGAGGTTTCGGAGATCCCACAAGCCAATGGTCTTGTCTGCGGAGCCGGTAGCTAGTATCGTCTCTGCCGCCGGGTTGAAGGAGATGGAATTAATAGCATCGCGGTGCTGGCCCTCCGCCGATGCGGCCGCACGAGTAGAGTCGGCAGAACGAATATCAAGGATCTGGAGAGTAATATCATCGGAGACAGTTCCAATGAGAGATGAGTGGAGAGGATGGTGCTGAACATCATTTACGATGGAAGAATGGTGAGTGTAGGTGCGGGTCGGCCGGACGGCCTTGTTGCCCTTGGTGTATGTTGTAAGATCCCTGGGTGATTATTAGTGCCATGGCTCGACATTCATGAGGGAGATCATCCACCTACCAGAGCCGAACGGTCTTGTCCTCGCTACCAGTAGCAAGGTGGCCGGCTTCATGTGGGTTCCAGCTCAGTCCAAAGCCCTCTGCCTCGTGTCCCAAGAGCTCCATCTGAGGGTTCACAGTGCCAGTGGGCTGGCTGGGGTGCTTTGAACGGTCCCAGATCATCACTCGACCATCGGTACACATGGTCGCAATGATATTTGGGTTCTGGGGCTGATACCGAGCCTTGTTAACTTCCCCCTTGTGGTCAATCTTCTGAGCAATGTTGAATTTGATCTCCATCTGGGGCTTCTTGGGCCCACCACCATAGCCGCCAATCTCCCCCCGCTCCTCATCATAATCGTCTGGGTTCGGGGCATTGGGGTTGGGGAGTTGAATGTGGGCGATCTGAAGGTAGTTCTGCGCATCACCGGCTGTGTGGGTGCCGATGAGTAGGCGATGAGTGGAATAGGGCTTATCGGGAACTCTGGACCAAGTATCAGCGCGAGACTCGGATTAGGATTAAAATGAAGCTTGGAGGACTCACTCTTGCTTGTCTGGAAGCCACTGGGTTGTAAGAGTGGGCCATTCCAGAGCTGTACTCAAGATCATATCATACAGAAATGGCGCGTTCTTCTTCCATGTCTTGTATTCTGAGCGAATGCTCGAGTTAGCCATTGTCTTCAAATTCAATAGGCGGGAGTTGATGGAGGAAGTAGCGTGTCGATTGAAGATAAGATAAACACATACCCTCATTGATGATCTTCTCATTGCTGTGCTCGCTTTCCTTCTCCTGCTGCTCCTCCACAGCTTCTGCTGCACAATTAGAACGGAGATTTCCAGGCAATTTCCAGATCCGACACACTTACGGTTCTCATCCTCATAGGGATCCATTGTGGCAAATAATTTTATGTTTCAGATGATAATGCGACCAAGCAACTGTTGAGATGACAAGGTCTCAAAAAAAGAAGACGAAGTTTAAGCAGAGAAGGGCGATTCCAAACGCGAACCCGCGTTAATGGGCGGCGGCAGGCGCTAGTCCCAAAGGGGAATTGCTTGGCAATGACTTGAGCTTGCTCAACGCCCAACTTTGCAACTCTCACCTTTCGTGTCTCCCATTCCTTTTTGTATCTCCACTGTGTTTCGCTTCTGCGGGATCTTTGGCGTTGACCTTGTGTTTTCTTGTTTTCTCCCTTATTACGAGATCACGGAATTACATATTGAATGAATCCCCGCTGACGCATCCACATCCTTCCACCCCAAATCTCACGGCAACCCACCCCGCGCCGCTTCATTCTCACCAATTTCTTTTCCATTATTATTTCCTTCCCCCCCCTCTACCAAACACCACCAATCACTATGGGTGTTCCGAAATTCTTCCGATGGCTCAGTGAGCGGTATCCCGCCATCTCCATGCTGATCAAGGAGAGCCGTATTCCCGAGTTTGACAGCTTATACCTGGACATGAACGGTATTATTCACAACTGTACACACAGTGACAGTGACTCCCCGACATTCCGCATGTCGGAAGAACAAATGTTCATTGCAATCTTCAACTATATCGAGCACTTGTTTGGAAAGATCAAGCCACAGAAGCTGTTCTTCATGGCTGTTGACGGTGTCGCACCTCGAGCCAAAATGAATCAGCAACGTGCGCGCCGCTTCCGAACTGCGCTGGACGCTGAAAATGCGAAGGAGAAGGCAATCGCGCAAGGACTGGAGATGCCGAAAGAAGATCCATTCGACAGTAATTGCATTACACCCGGTACCGGCTTCATGGCAAGACTGACGCAACAACTGAAATACTTCATCAACAAAAAGATTTCAGAGGATTCAGATTGGCAAGGCGTGGAGATCGTGCTCTCGGGCCATGAGGTTCCTGGAGAAGGTGAACATAAGATCATGGAATACATTCGTCAGGCAAAAGCGCAGCCTGGCTACCATCCAAACGTGCGACACTGTTTGTATGGCCTGGATGCGGATTTGATCATGTTGGGTCTTCTCAGTCATGACCCCCACTTCTGTCTTCTCCGAGAGGAGGTGACATTTGGCCGCCAGACACAGAAGAAGCCCAAGGAACTCGAGCATCAGAACTTCTATCTCCTGCATCTTAGCATGGTTCGGGAGTATCTGGAACTGGAGTTCCAGGAACTAGAGAAAGAGGGAGCCCTAGACTTCCCATTCGATATGGAGCGTGTTATTGATGATTTCATTCTCATGGCATTTTTTGTTGGAAATGATTTCTTGCCTAATCTGCCGAATCTACACATCAACGAGGGCGCATTGGCGCTCATGTTCAAGATCTACAAGGAAGTCTTACCCCAGATGGGTGGCTACATCAACGAGGAAGGTACCATCAATGTGGAGCGCCTTGGCAAACTTATTGATGCGATGAGCGTTTTCGAGCATCGATTCTTCGAGGCCGAAAACTCTGATGCGCAATGGATTAAATCGAAAAAGAACGACGGTTCGCTTGAACTGGAGAAGAAGCCGAAGGAATTGACGATCACCTCGTCCCAGAAGGACATTCTCAAGAAGGTAAAGCAGTACGTTTTGAACCGGTCAGGCAAGGGATCTGAAGCGAAACCTTTGGATTTCCCGTCCACCCTACCGGCCCGCGATCGAAGCTTTGTCGAAAAGCTTGCAGACCAACTTCGAGTTCCGTGGTCCACCACGGAAAATGAGGGCGGCGATCGCTTCATGAGACTTCAGCTACCTGAGCTCGAGCATGATGACAGTGATGAGGAGGAGGACAATGAAGACGAGGAGGCAACTTTAGCCATCCAGCGCATCATTCGGAAGTATGAGAAGGCCAAAGTCCAAGACATGACCCCTGAGGAGGCACAAGAGGCAGCAGAGAAGAAGTATGATGAGAAGTTCTATGAGTGGAGAGACAACTATTATCGCTCCAAATTTGGATGGGGACTTGACAATGAGGAGGAGATGAAAAAGCTTGCAGAGAACTATGTGCAAGGTCTGCAATGGGTTCTGTTTTACTACTATCGGGGTATCGCATCATGGTCCTGGTTCTTCCGGTATCACTATGCCCCCATGATTTCTGGTTAGTGTCTTGAAGGCTGCTTTTATCTTGTTTTGTTTTTATTGACGAGGAGAACAGATGTGACGAAGGGACTGGGTGTGGATATGAATTTCCGACTCGGTCAGCCCTTCCGACCTTTCGAGCAGTTGATGGGTGTGCTGCCAGATCGCAGTAAGAAGATCGTGCCCACTGCGTACTGGGAGCTTATGACTTCCCCGGAATCCCCTATTATCGATTTTTACCCCCGTGATTTCGATCTGGACATGAACGGGAAAAAGATGGAGTGGGAAGCTGTGGTCAAAATTCCTTTTATTGACGAGAAACGGCTTCTGGACGCTATGAAAACGCGAGAACAGCTGCTTAGCCCCGATGAGAAAGCTCGTAACGGCTTTGGGGCTAGCTTGAAATTCACCTTCTCGCCTGATGTGAATTTTATATATCCTTCTTCCATGCCTGGCGTCTTCCCCGATGTTCCCAACTGCCGCTGTATTGAGAATACATTTGAGCTCCCTACTATGGATGGATTAATCCCATACCACGGACTGATGGACGGCGTGCAATTGGGTGATGCTGCCTTGGCTGGCTTCCCAAGCCTGAAGACTCTACCACGTGTTGGACAATTGGGATTCCACGGAGTTTGTGTTTTCCAACAGGAAAGCCGCAACGAAAGCCAAGTCATTACCCTTATCGACCCATCAAGTCGTTCCAGTATTGAATTGGCTAAGACAAAGCTTGGGCAACGAGTCCATGTTGGATACCCATATTTACAAGAAGCCCTGGTTGTTCGTGTCTCAGACGAGCTGTTTGACTACATTCTCCCACCCGGTGAGCAGCACGCGGTCCAGATCCCACACACCCCTCAGCAGATTGAGCAGTGGAAGAAGAAAGCAGACAAGATTGAGGGCAGCTACAGCAAGCGGCTGGCTATCATTATTGGAGGTGTCGAGTCATTGGTCCATATTCAACTACTAAAGGGTATGATCAAGACCGATGACGGTGCTACCATTAAGGAGTTCGCGGATATTCCCGGACAAGAAACCGACTATGCTCTTCAGGTGGTTGTTGACAACGTCGTCAATCCCGACCAGCGTTTTATTGAGCGTGAGGCTCTGCCAATTGAAGAAGAGTTCCCAGCAAACTCTCGTTGCTTTTTCTTGGGTGACTTTAACTACGGACGACCTGTCCATGTGACTGGTCACTCTGATGGAAAGGTGAATGGTTTGATTGCAGCAGTGAAAGGCAAAGAGCCAGAATTTGGAAGACAACATGTTGCGGAGGCTGAGCGGTCCTGCCCTTACATGCCTTCGTATGCTATTGCACGAAACCTCCGTCTCAATCCTCTGGTGCTCGCCAAGATCACGTCCTCCTTCAGTGTGGACGTAGAGGGCCAACGTGTCAATCTAGGTCTCAATCTCAAGTTCGAGGCTCGCAAACAGAAGGTTCTTGGATACTCTCGCCGCGGCCAATCTGGCTGGGAATTCAGCCAGAAAGCAGTCAACCTGCTGCAGCAGTACATGATTACCTTCCCCGAGTTCATTGCTGGAATCCAACGCAACCCTCAGAACGACCGCTATTCGCCAACTGATTTCTACCCGGAGGACATTGCCCTTGCGAAAATCAAGGAGATTCGCGATTGGCTCAAGGCGATTGAGGCTAAGGACTTTGCAAGAGTTCCTCTCGAGGCTGAGCAACTTGACTCCGATATTGTCCTTCTCATCCAAAAGGATGCCGACGAGCTGACTCAATCGCTCCCTGAGATGCAGCCCAAGAAGGTCCGCGGTGTCCCCCGAGGCGCCCTACTTCGGCCCGAGGACGTCGAGCACCGTCTTGGCAGCCAAACATTCAAGCTCGGTGATCGGGTCGTGTACGCCCAGAATTCCGGAAAGGTTCCTATTGCCACTCGGGGTACAGTGGTGGGTCTAACCAGGACCCCGCTCACCATTCTGCTTGATGTGGTCTTTGATGTCTCTTTCATGAGCGGCACTGATCTCGGCAAGCGCTGCGCTCCATTCCGTGGTCAGACAGTTCCCGCGTCTTCTGTTCTGAATTTGTCCTACCGGCAATTGGTCACCAGCTCTCGTGCCGCAACAAGTCAGCAAACCCAGCAAGAACCCACCCCTCTAACGGTTCCCGGGTATGGTGCGCCCTTGGGCCCCAACGGGCAGGGGCAGCTTAAGAATGCACCCACTCCTGCGCCCCTGAAGGGTTCTTTCAAGGGTGCTGTTTCTGGAAACAATGCCCCTCGTGGACGTGGCGGTCTCGGCAATGGCCAGCCCACTACGCTACCCTTCCGGCCTCATGTCAATGGGGGTCCCCCGCGTGGCCCGCGTGGCCGAGGCGCTCCCACCAACGGCAACCGCGGAGGTAGAGGTGGTAGAGGCGGCTATGCCTCTGTTGAAAGCGGTGACCCTAGCGAGGGAATCATCCAAAACAACCCCAATTTCCGGCCACAGAGCTACAACCAAGTTCCGCCACCTCCAGGAGTGGATCAACGGCGCGGTCGTGGACGTGGCCGCGGCAATGGATTCCGTGGACGTGGCCGTGGCGGAGGCCCTGCTGCTGCGACCGAGCAGTAATTTGAGCTGTTTTGCTCCCATGTGCGATATATGTTATCATATCAACTGTCCATGTATGTACAAAGTTTGGCTGGAAATTTTCTCCCTTTCTGTGGAAATAGAGGCGAACTTTGAGAAAGAAAACCTCTGAATGTAAATAGTTGATATTATCAGCTATTCTTCCATGATTTCTATAATCTACAGTATACTTGAAGCGCCTATGGATAGAAATATCGTGTTATTCGGTCTATCACATCTTGGAGAACAGAAGAGGCATTAACCTCGCAATAAAACTAAATCCCAACGGCTCTCTTCCGAAACAGCACTGGCGTACTAGTATTCGGCAAGATATGTTCTCCAACACAGATATTTGGCGGTCTCTGCTGACCCCTTCCATCCTCATACTTAAACTCATAATCCATAAGAATCTTACTGAAAATCGCTTTGATCGTACACCCTGCAAAGAACCGACCTGGACAAGCCTGCCGGCCCGCCCCAAAGTGCATACTGGAGGCGCTAATACTAACAAAGCTTGTCGATGTCGATGGAACCAGCGAGAGAGAGTGCCCGCTCTCATTTGGCTTGTCCATTTCCCTGGAATACGAGCCTTTCTCATTTGTGACGGATCCTTTGCTGGTAGAGGTTGAGAGAGCATGCTGATCTTTCGGATCCCGGCACCAGCGTAATCCATCGAAAGACTGTGGCTCGGTAACGAAGGCCGGATCTTTGCTGATTGGTCCTGCGGGAAAACAGATATGAGTTCCTTCGGGAAGGAACAGGCCGTCTGATAGGGTTAAAGGCTCTTTCAAGATGCGGTGGAAGGACACTATAGATCAGATCAGCATTTGAATTTTGGCATATTCGGAAAGGTACAGGAACCCATCTAATGCGAGATAAGACACAACAAAGGCGAAGACATAGGTAGCTCATACTCACATTCTCCCGGCGGTCCAAACCGTTGTGATTCTCTCAAGAAGCTATCCAACCTCCGTTGGTTATCAAACGACACCTTCGTCGCATTCTCCCATCCAGACTTCAGCGTCTCCCTAATTTCCTCCCGTAGCGGAGCAAGATACTCCGGCATCAGGATTAGATCATAAAGTGCATGACACATTGCCATGGAACTCGTATGCACAACCGCCAGGCTCATAAGCAAAAGCATATGATGCGCCAACAGCTCCGGATCCATATCTTGCTCGTCCTCTGCCATGTCTATCATCCACTGCAGGAAGTCATCAGGAGCTACATAGCCCGGATCATTTTCTGCGATGGCTTTTTCGTGTGTGGTGCGCCGCTCAATGATCATGGGGATGAAGAGGTCTTTCACAAAGCGGAGCTGGCGTTTCATTTGGCGAACAGAGGGTAGGAAGGTGGCTACTATGGGTCGGAGGAAATTCGGGAACGGACGGAGGAGGAAGACAGTCACTCCCACATTGACGGAGTACTTGCTTGCTGTCGTGAGCCATTGTTCGTTGCGGCGGAGTGAGTCGCCAGCTAGAACGCGGGATGTGGCGCGGGTGATGAGGTTCACGAATACCTTATGAGGGTCTATGGCTGCCCAGTGGTCTTTTTGAGGAAGCGATTAGCAAGAGGTTCTTGATAAATTCCTGGGGGTACGTCACGGGTTGGCTGGTCCTACCTTCGCATTCTGGGATGGCGGCATCGAAGGCATAGCGAAGTTCATCTATCACCCATGGGATCACTCGCGCTGCACATGTCAGCGACTGGAAACAAGGTATTGCTTGCCAAAAAGGGGGTAAGCACCGAGATTTGGAGTCAAACGTTTCCGAACTGTCATGGAGGGAAGATAGCTGTTGATGATGATATTGGTGTAGTCTCCCAGGGCGTTCTAAATGCAGCTTGTTCAGCTCTGAACTGGAAATGTCACACCCGAACACGGTCAATAGCATAAGCCTGGTAGAAGCTCATACCTCGTACTGTGCATCTAAAGAGCTAATCACTGCAGGTGGAAGATATCGAAGCTCAGTCAGATATCTGACTGGCAAGACAACGAGCTCGCCATCACCCGTAAGTATGCGAAACGGTCCATCTTTGTACTGTAGTTTGCATCGTATCAAATATCTCAATATTGTGACCTCAAGAGGCTTTTGACTTACCTTCTCGTACCCTCGATAAATGATGGATGAAGCCCTTGGATAGAAAATAAATCTGTTGATTACATCAGGTAGGTAGCCACTGTATCGAACGACGGGGATGTGCTTGAGGCGAGAGTCCGTCTTCCTACGTAGCAGGAAGTACATCAAAAGCCCAAGGAGGGGCCATGTAATGTAGCCAGGCATAGAGAAAGAAGTTTCAGAAATCTTGGATTCGGGAAGTTTTGAGAATAAGATGGCCCTGGATATGCTGGAGGGGAATTGAGGAGTGGGGGAGGGTGACACGGAAGTATAACGGATGATATAAAACGAAAGAAGGTGTCAGTCGGAAGATTTGATGCATGTAGCTGTCCATTTTACATGCAAACGGGCCTTTATACTACGTTTATTGCGCCGATCTGGCCTTTCTCGCCATGCTAGAGAGGACATATGCATATTTGGTGTTGTTGAACATTTCGGTACTACGTACATATGTAATATCAATGCGCAGAATGCGGGTGGTATCCAAATTATAGTAGGCAAACATATTGGCTTTGTTGTTTTCCTTTGACCAATCTCTTGTATTTTCGCCGTGCTTCATAGCTTGTCAACATTCCCGTAAATTGGGTAGGATGACGTTGCCGAGATAAGTTGGATACTACAGCTAGGTTGTGTAGCTCTCGATGATAATGATGAGCTTGACTTATTTTATCACCGGCTTCGGTAGATATAACATTTGAACAGAAATGCCAATGCCTACCTAAAGGTTTGTGTTTCAGTTTTCAATTTGGATTTGAGGATATTTGAAAGCTTCTACCTGCAGGGTGCACACCACGTCTAGGTTCCCTACGACAGCCTAGCATGAGCACATGCAGCTTCTGTTCCCTCTTCACCAAGGCTGCACCCCATCGCGGTTTATCACTTTGCCTACATCAGCATCCCGCTGCCCCTCAATGACGCCACGGATAAACGGCCCCGCTATCGAGGGATCAAGCGCACCCATCTTCCTTAATACCTCGGGGTTGCCGCCTAAGCCGGTGGCCAAGAAACCGGGCGAGATCCCCCATACCTTAACGCCATCTTCCTTCAGCCAGCGGTGCCACTCCCGCATAAGCATATTCAGGCCTGTCTTGGCACTGCGGTACGCCGGCACATTGAACCCTGTCTTGGGCCATCCTTTGGCCGGTACTCGATTCACTGGTAGCGTCTGGTTATCAGTACCGTCTAACGTCGATGTGCCCGATGTAATAAAGAGCAGGCGTGGATCTGCGCTTTCTAGCAGTAAAGGAGCAAATGTCGATGTTAGAATCTGCGTGCCCGTTACATTCACGTTCCAGGTACGATTCCACATCTCGCGCTCCCCTATCTGATCAGTTTGCTGATCGAATTGGGCTCCTGTTGCTATTAGAAGCTTGTATGGCTTTTTAAGAAGTAATCACTGACCAGCATTATTAATGAGTACATCTATTCTGCCGTACTTGGCTTGTACTTCGTAGAATGCTTGCTTGATCGAATCATCGTGCTCGATATCCACTTGGATAGGAACAAATTGGCTGCTTGACTCGGGAAGGTCCTGGGCAGTGGCAGCGGCATTCTGCACTTTCTCTAGGGACCGACCTCCCATGAGAACGATGTAGGATTGATCGGAGGCAGCTAGGGCCTTGACGGTCTCAAAGCCGATGCCCGTGTTGGCGCCGGTGATAAAGACAATTCTGGCCATGATGTTTGTGCTTGGGTGTCAATGGATCATAGAGATGAATACGTAATTTGTTTTAAACGGGGTGAGTGGTAGTGTGCTTTGGTTAAATATACTTCAGAACATCGGTGGCGCCTCGGTCGGGCTTCGCACCTTTAACTCCGGACGTGTATAACTAGTTGCATCACGTCAGCGTCCAATCATCGTCACGGATGCCTCTTTTCGCTTTGACTAGGACCGATGTTAAGACCGAGGCTCCAATGTGATGGGAATACAAGGACGACTCGACCAGCGTGAGCACTTTTATGCTGTCTGGTTTCGTTATTGCGAGCGTATTCAATCTGTCAGGGCTCATGCTGGACTAGGGGAGAACAGCTATGTCTAACGCCCATGTATGGGTCAGAATAAGATATTTGCACATGTGATGATGAAATCAGTATTCCATCGTACCCATGGAGGGTGAGGATAGAATGGTGGCTTTTTACCTCCAGTAGGTATGGCGCTGATAGTTTTGGAGATGAAGTTACAACCATGGAGATTGGTTTCGCAAGCAATTAATTGATCCCACACGCACATGCTATACTGAGGGTTGAAACATCAAGATATCCTAAAATATGCATTGGGTGGGATCCTGGGAGGCGTCACCGACCTTAGAAGATTGGGAATAGTAGGATTGTAAGAAGGTGGTGTGAGTTGATGCCGATCTTGGGAGATGCCGCCAAATATATAATGGGCCTCTCCTTGAGCATTATGGCACCTATATCAACACCCATTCGGGATTACATTGCGCTCAAAGCTATACATATAGGCAAACAATCCATCAAATTGACCCAGCAATAGTGAAAATGGCATTGTAATTAAAAAAGACGGGTGCGCAAAAAAGCCAGCTTAGAGCCAGGCAATAAGGCAGCCACGGTTCTACATGAAGAACTGTTTTAGTCTCGCTTTGGTATAGTGTACCAACATATTTTCAAAGATCAGCCAGGATCAGCATCTCAGGTTGTGTAGTGTAATGGCTATCACTCCAGATTCTGATTCTGGCGATCCCGGTTCGATCCCGGGCACGACCTCTTTTTGCAATTATTTTTAGTGTCTGTTTTTGGCGACATGCCCCATGTCTTCTTCAATAATATCTTTTGAAGAAAGTTAAATTTCCTACCGATGACACAACCATGAAAGTGACATTAGCTTTTAGCTATAGGCTTGGTTAAACCGACTTTGAACTTGTTCCGAAGAGTGACAGGACATATAAGTAGGGATCATATGTATTGTCCCAAGTTTGGATAACTAGCCGCCCAATAATTACGTAACCCACCCGGGAAGACTCAAGGCCCGTGCTTATCTAATACTCTATGGGGCCATAGCCGAGGTGGATATAAAAAGGTGGATCCTCCCACAGCACAACACATTCGTAGAACAGAAATACTATCAAAAACCGACAAAAACAAGGTCGTGCCCGGGATCGAACCGGGATCGCCAGAATCAGAATCTGGAGTGATAGCCATTACACTACACAACCTTAGTTGCGATAAGGTTCCGTAGAATACAAGAAGTCACAATGAAAATGAATTTTGCATTGACCCGCTAGTTCGGTACCGTTATATTCTATTCTGGCCTTGAATCAAACCGATGTCCTAAGGTGCTTTCCATCTTACTCATCAGAATTATTCTGTAATTACAACATAGGGTTGTTGAAACAACGTGTGTATAGGATTGTGAGATTGTGACATGGTACTAATACAAGAACATAGAAGAAGATGAAAGGACCCTACCTAAATAAAGAGATCAGAAGTGGGCTACCTTGCTCCCTGATAAGCTCTAGAAGAGCCCATCGGTGAGCTACGCCAATAAGTATGCTCAAGCAAATCGAACATATTTCATTATGAAACAACAATCATGACAAACATGACCTACACGAAAAAATATACCACAGAGAAACCAATCCTATATACCTAATAGGTATGCTCCAAACGCTTATGTCGGTACTGCATGGGGCTCAAATGTGTGACATGGTATCTTCGTATAGGAAATGTAAATCAAACGGGAAAGGAGTTCCATTTAAATGGACCGAGGTGGATGAAAAGAGTAAATTAGTGAATAAAGAAGAACAAAGCTATTTACGGCTATTTAAGCAGGGTACCGTTAATTGACGCTTGCTGTCCCAAACGCCGTAGCCCCAGGCCATGGCAATTATTCTGGCTACATGCTAGTTCTATGGACCCAGCCCACCCCTTGGCGCGTAGACCTGGGTTTACCATATCTACAGAGCTAAAGAAGACCGCCTTAACTTTTGGTAAGGAATGAAGGCCACTTGTCATGCTCCTTTACTGCTTCTCCATTCCTCTATGCCAACCTACTTGCTATCATGTCTAACCACTGCCCTCGAATATTCCAGAGCATGTCTTGATTTTCGTTTGCAGTGCCCTTAGTCAGAATGAGCCAACTATTGAGAGATCTGTGGCTCAATGAAACGCCAGAAAATACCGTCGGCTCGTCACGGTACTGCACCTCTCATGCGAATATCGAACAGCACATCAACCACAAAAAGCTTTGACATCGAGAAGTAAATAATACCTTGGAACAAGAAACTCATAAAGGGAAGACCGCAAAGAGCGCAATTTTGCTTTCCCAGGATGGTATTTCCTTCCCGGCTAGGGGTGTGCTGTTCTATCTTATAATGATAAGAAAGAGCTGCAGCAAATCAAGCTGTCTGTAATTGACCATCCAGACCTGATCCCTTCAGCCACCCACCAGTCCGAATGTGACGTACAGTGGGCTGGAAAGGGTGGAACTGTGGGATAGTAAAGAAACTCTTCTAGAAACCTTTAATGAACCTATGATCTTACTCTGTAATGACGACAACCAGGAGATTACAATCATTCAACTGCATCAAATGAGCCACCACCTCCTATCAGGATGTTAACCAGGTGATTAACGCGAATAGCCTGGTAGGCCTGATATGAACTCCACGTTGATCATATGGAAAAGAATTGGCGGGATGAGAACGAGCGGTAGTGATCATCAGGGCTTCTGTTTTGAGGCCGCGCTATTTCAAGTGCTAGGGACCAAAAAGAAAGGGAAAAGACTCTTGAAGGCGATAATGACCTTCGTGTATCTTGGAAGGTTGTGGTGTCAGATTTTCCCAATTAGGAAAGAACCCACTCAAGATTCATTAGTAACAACACTAAGTCTAGATGATACTGTAGGCTCATATAGGCTAATCGTCAAGTCATATCAACAAGTCAGGTTGTGTAGTGTAATGGCTATCACTCCAGATTCTGATTCTGGCGATCCCGGTTCGATCCCGGGCACGACCTTTTTTTTTGTCGATTTTTTCCCCCCCAATCTGTATTTTGACAACAACTGATTGCCCTTCCTCAAGAATATGTTGCTCTAACTATCAACAAAAATGATATGTTAACCTTGAAGCACTAGTCAAGTCACGCTCAAGAGTGTGCCTACTTGAGGACGGATAAGTGATGACAAAGTCCCTGACTATCAATCCATGGATGAGTGTACGGTTAGGTTAGTTCTACAGGAGCTCGTTTGTCCAAGTGTGTATACTGTATCATTCCCTTTGACTCTCATTTCCCAGCGCTCATACAAAATCCACAGGACACCAAAATTTCTTATTCAGTCTTATCCCCAACGGGCCGGAATATAGAATGAGAAAGTGATACCAAAATTGCCATAATTGGCGCTGAAACCTCATCTATACGAGTTATGACAATCGATTTAGGGCTCAAGTTTGACGACCAACCCTAACACATCAAAAAGTTTTTAATGCTGTAGCGGGGCTGCGTATGCAACAGGGATATCTGTGGATACGAGTGGGATAGCTTCGGTCAGCTCTACATCTTCGGATTTAGTCATAAGTCCTCGGCAGCTTTATCGGGTGAGCCGATCACAAACCGAGACAATTGAATTTAGTCACAATTATTTGCCCTACAAATTCACATCTCACTAGTGCTTCTAGGGTTAGATAATATTGCTCGTGTGGCATTCTCAATGCCGCTCGAAAATAATTCATTTTTCAATAGCGTCCACAGATGCATAATTCAAATAGATAGAGTGTTCTTTGGGTGAATCAGAAATATATTCCAAGTACCAGGAGCTATCTTGAGAGGAAGAAAAGTTTAATGAGATTCAAGTAGCGTTTTCCTGAATATGCGTTAGACCGCTGCACTTCCAACCTATTACCTGCCACCCGCAAACACCTGGCTTTCAAGGTTAAGTGCTCCCATCCATGGATAGCATCGTTATATAAAATACAATTACCTAAGTTGGCCACTATACCTGCGTGTCGGCATGTCAGTCCACGGGTAGTTCCACGAATCCATTGAGTATTTGGACAGGGGTTTCCCAACTGGGATATAGCTAACATATCTGCCGAGGCTGGAGTATAATTAAGCTACCGCTTCCGAATCTCCATCGGGTTTCTTCACTCCCAAAGTAGTTACGGGAAGCATTCGGTATGAACTCTCAAACATCGCACTAAACCCAATTAAGGTTGTGTAGTGTAATGGCTATCACTCCAGATTCTGATTCTGGCGATCCCGGTTCGATCCCGGGCACGACCTTCTCTTTGTGGTTTTTGTCTATATCATCGTCGGCAAAGGTGTGCTCTTATATAAAAATTTGCAATTTTTTTTAGAATTGATTTTTTCCTGCAACGCTGTGTTTGAGTTAAGATTATTATTTCAAAAACCCACAAGTTAGCATCAAGTAAGGTTGTGTAGTGTAATGGCTATCACTCCAGATTCTGATTCTGGCGATCCCGGTTCGATCCCGGGCACGACCTGTTCTTTTTGCTCATATTGGTTTTTGACAACCAGACAAACTATCTGATTTTCCGTCATTTACTCTTTTAAATCGAAGTGAGATTCAATCAACCGGAGCGTGAATTAACCCTAGACATGTTTTTGATGGCCTTATGCACAGGCCATCATATACTGACACTCAAAAACAAGTCTTTGCGGCTAAGAAAACATATAGATACAGACAATGGACTGAAATATTGGGATGGTATTCTATAACTGTAGTCCCAGAATTGAGAGGGGCATACCCGCATACAGGAGAAGCTGCAAAGATTTTTTTGGTATTTGTTTTCATTCAAAGGGCGACATAATCTCTAATACCTAGATACAGCACTTTTGAGGGATTAGATTCCCTTTACCGTCCTATAATATACAAACGCCAAGCGCAGATGCAAAGTAGACATACACAGAGGGAATCCTTATGAAATAATTCATTCCAATCCAACCCAGTCGCCCTCTGTGTCGTCGGCGTCGGCGTCGGCCATTTGGTCGTCATCTTCCTGGGCATCACCTGCAGTCATTGCTAACATTACGCTCGATGACTTCTTATCGGCGAGGACAGGCTTAGAGAGAAGGTAGTTGAGATCGTAGAGGTTCTTTTCGGTCAACCGCTTGAGGTTTTCACGGATATCATCAACGGCTCGCTGGACAGCGCGAAGTTCAGGGGCAAACGTTCCCGAATTTTCCTTGAAGTATCGGCCGTGGCAACTGAACAGAGACTCAATCCACATCAAGTTGAATTCAAGATGAGGGGTTTCGTCGGCTGCGTGTGCGACAAAGCGAAGCAGACGGGGCAAGTAGACCGTAGGTACGGCACGGACCACATGTGGGATATCCGATGGCGGGATCGACTCGTATACAGCACGGATGATCTTGGATTCGTTCAAGCGGAATGCCATGACTAGTGCCTTGAGGAAGGTGTTTTCCTCATCAACAGTGCCAGCGGCTGCGGCGCTCTTAGCAGCCTCGACCGTGGCGAGAATGCTGGATGGAGTGATCGTGATGTCAAGGTCAAAGGGATCAAAGACAAAGTCGTCATCCAGGCTGTAGATGAGAAGGCCCTCAGTAGACGCAGCGCAGAAGGCGCGGCCAGTTGGGGCAAAATCGACAGAGGTCACTCGTACTTCAGGGCGAGTAGTACGAGCACCAGCGTCACCACGTTTCGCACCAGGGAGCGTGCTGTCAATACGATCTTCCTTATCAGAGGCCTCTCCTGTTTCATCAATGAGGGCGCGAGGTCCAGCCTCGGTGAGATTACGGCTGTTCAGGAATTCCTGAGTACCATCTAGAGACAGATTCACCGAGACCGTGAATTTCTTGATCAAAGAACCTGTTCCAACATCGTACAAGCAAATATACTTGCTGTTACCACCGGCCAAAATGCAGCTACCGTCTGCGCTGTAGGTGATACGGTTGAAGGACTTGGTTCCCGCCGCATTTGCGGCAGTTGTGCGATCAGATACTTTGCGGCCACCGGATACATCGCGGCGTCCATCGACGCCACCTTGTTGAACAGCATCCTCCACTGACCAGAACGAAAGCTGACCATCCAAGGTTGAGGCCGCAACCTGTTGTCCGTCAGGTCGGAAAGCCACGCTGAGGACATCAGACATAAGATGAAGGGGCTCGCTAGTTTGAGTTCGGCCGAAGATACTCCAGATCCGCACAGTATGGTCCCAGCTACCACTGACTAAGTGGTTACCATCTGCAGCAAAGCCAAGGGCGGACACAGGGCCCTCGTGACCGGATAGCTGATCCAGCAATTGGCCGGTCTGTACAGACCACACATGGATATCAAAAGAGTCTGGAGATCCGGCACAGATCACCTCTCCACTGGGGTCTACCGCCAGAGAAGAGAATGACAGTCGAGAAGGTGCGGTGAATGTGCGGAAGTTACGGTATCGAATCAAATCCCACGCTCGAATGGAACCGTCTAGGGATGCAGTAAACAGAACGCTTCCCTTCTTAGCGAACTCGCACGCGGTCACACCGCTAGTGTGTTCAGTGAAAGTCACGATGCAGAAGCCTGACTTCACATCCCACACTTTGACCTTGCCGTCGTCGGAGGTGGTCACAATTTTCTGTCCATCCGGGGAATAAACTAGGGAGTTCATAGAGTCAAGATGGCCTTGCTGCTTCAGAATATAGGACTCTGACTGCCACTCCCACACCAGCAGCTGGCCGTGTTTGGAGGATCCGAAGGCAAGCCATTCTCCAGACTGGTTGATTGTCACAACATCAATGTTGCTTTGTGAGACACTAAACAAAACCATGATAAGTTAACACCGAAGAGACCACAAAAAGACCATCTTCCTACATACCTCAGCAAATGAATCATGTTAAATTCGGGCAGGTCATACAGTCCGAAGAGACCGTTGGAGAAGCCAACCACCAGCAGGTTTGAGGGTGCATGGAATGCAGCGCAGTTGACATTCGCATCATTCTGCATGAAAAAATTCTTTTTCGTAATTCTCCACTGGGCCTCTGCGATATCCTCATCGGTTTCTGGGTCTTTCTTCGTCACGTATTCCCAGCGGAAAAGGGCTCCATCTTGACTAACGGTGTAGATGGATTCCTGGTTTGCATCAAAGTGTGCTGTCACCACACCCTGGCGGTGGCCTGCCAGAGTAGTGGGCTCAAAACCATCCTCCGGATTTAAACTCCACACTCGCGCAGTCAGATCTCGGGATGCGGTCAGCAAGAACCGGGAGTCACTCGACCACTCGATATTTTGAACGGAGTCAAAGTGCGCGGCAAGGTCGCGGTGTAGAACAAACGGAGCAAACTCAATCTCGCCATTGGTTTCGGTTCCAGGGGTAGATGGGGTCTGCCAGATTTGCAAGCGTCTTCCGACGCCTACTGCGAAATGCCGACCCGACGGGGAAAATTTGAGTGAAGTGACGCGCCCCTTGAAGGAAAAGTGGTGGATAGCAATGCGCCGTTGGAAATTGGTCAAAATTGCCCGGCCAGTTTCATCGATAGTCAGCAGCAGGTTGCCTTTCGGGGAAAGATCCAGGCGATCGATGTTGGTGCGGTGCGAAAATGGAAGGGTATAAGAGGTGTTGCTGAAGATAGAATATTAGCGACCAAGGCTTTCGGATCATTTGTCGTCAATGGCCACACTAAAGCCATGAGAAGCGCACTTACTGTACGAGGTCAAAGACCGTGACCCGATTGCCTACGGGCGAAAGTAGACAGGTGCCATCTGGAGTAAAGAGCAAATTGCCCTTACGGTAGACCGTCCCCAAAAGGTTGGAGAACTGTGATCCAATGGTTAGATACACCGTACAACTCATACAGAAAAGCACTGCTTACCTTGAAATCGGTCTTCATTTTCCCACTTGCGACAGCTTCACGGTGCAAAATTTCAAGCTGATTAGCAGAATCCATGCGATAAGCGTCGCATCCTTAGTTTCTCCGGTCCCGAACCGTAAGGGGTATAGTGTTTTGCGCTAAACCCGGATAGGCAAGGGCCTGCTCTACTCCAGAAAACGAGAAAGGAGATTCAGGGGGGAATGAGCACCGCTGGTCGAAAGTCAAGTTCACGCCTTCCCCTTTTTACAATTCAACGCTTTTCTTGGGGGTTTCATTTTTCCACTTTTTCCCTTCAGGTATTCACTTGAGGAGTCTCTTTTTCTTGTCTTCATTTCCCCTTCAAGCCCACCATGTCGACAACTGAGACCGCCACGCCTATTGGCATTGCCAATGTAAGCTATTTCCTGCAACCTCCAAATGAAGCTTAATCGAGTTCGTCGCTAATCAATATATGTGCCCTCATGTAGCTCCCCAACCAGCGGTGCGTACTCCGCCGAACTCGAATGGATAGCTCAAATTGGCCTAGGATAAACATACTAATTGATAACCCTTCAGACACAAGATTGTCGCGAAGCGGGGTGCGGCGTTCACAATTATGGTGTGTCGGAGCTTGCAATACAACAATAGGGTCCATTGACGACTAACCACCACTATCGACAGGTTGCTGGAGAGTCGGGATTGGGAAAGACTACCTTCATCAACACCCTCTTCTCTACTACTATTAAGAATTACGCCGACCACAAGCGCCGCCACCAGAAGCAGGTCGACCGCACTGTCGAGATTGAGATCACCAAGGCCGAGCTTGAGGAGAAATTCTTCAAAGGTGGGGTTTCATGACTGGAGGGGGTCTATAAATGACACTTACTGATTTGTTGTCTGTTGTTTAGTTCGCCTGACCGTTATTGATACCCCCGGCTTCGGTGACTATGTCAACAACCGTGACTCCTGGCAGCCTATCATCGAGTTCCTGGATGACCAGCACGAGTCTTACATGCTCCAGGAACAGCAGCCCCGCCGGACGGACAAGATCGACATGCGTGTGCACGCCTGCTTGTACTTCATCCGCCCCACTGGACACACTCTCAAGCCCCTCGACATTGAGGTCATGAAGCGCCTGAGCTCGCGTGTTAACTTGATCCCCGTTGTCGCCAAGGCCGATACCCTGAGCCACGCCGACCTGCTTCGTTACAAGGACAGAGTGAGTGGAGGCCAATGAGCGAGAAGGGAATCAACAAACAAACCGACTAACAATTCCTTCGTAGATTCGCCGTGTCATTGAGGCCCAGGGAATCAAGATCTACACACCGCCTATCGAGGAGGATGATGAGCATGCCGCTACTCACGCCCGCAGCTTGATGGCTGCCATGCCCTTCGCCGTCATTGGTTCCGAGAAAGATGTTAAGGCTAACGATGGCCGTGTTGTCAAGGGCCGTCAGTACGCCTGGGGTGTCGCCGAGGTTGAGAACGAGGACCACTGCGACTTCAAGAAGCTCCGATCGATCTTGATCCGCACCCACATGCTCGACCTCATCCACACCACCGAGGAGCAGCACTACGAGGCCTACCGCGCCCAGCAGATGGAGACCCGCAAATTTGGCGAGGCTCGGCCTCGCAAGCTGGACAACCCCAAGTTCAAGGAGGAGGAGGAGAACCTTCGCAAGCGTTTCACCGAGCAGGTCAAGGTCGAAGAGCAGCGCTTCCGCCAGTGGGAGCAGAAGCTTATCTCCGAGCGCGACCGCCTCAACAAGGACCTGGAGGCCACCCACGCAGCGTATGTTTTTTCTACACTTGGGTTCCAATTTGCACTACTCAATACTGACTGCTTTCAGGATCAAACAACTCGAGGGCGAGATCGAGAACCTGCAGGGCTCCAGCACCCGCAGCCATGGTCGTCGTTAAGATGGTGTTTTGGGCAACAGCCCTGGTCGTTCAAAAAGGGAGTAAGCAGGCTGTGCATGCTCCCTCGTTCTTTTTCTTCTCTTGAGTACCCTACGTCTTGCCGGTTTACGCGCTTGGGAGGGCGCACCTTTGCCTCAAGAGGCTGGTCCGTTTTGTTCTGTTATATCCATTTACCGCTGGTAGCTAGCGATGGTGTCTACATTCTTGATAATAACCCCCTCCTGTTTTCTGTAGCGCGGGAAAATACAGAGTTAATCATTCTTTCTGCACATTGAAAAATAAGTAGTATGCGTACCTACCTTACTATAGCTTGTATGGAGAGTTCTAAGCTTAGCTGTTAATTTACATGAAGTATGACGGAGGACCTCCGGCCTAGTTTGGCCGAGCTCCACGCGCATCCGCATTTTCTCCAAGTCTCCCCCCACCACTTAACAGCACTTGTCTGCAACGACTCGCTCGTCATGCCTGCTAAGAAATTCCCTACCCGACATCTGCATACCTTGAAAACACACAATGGTAAGCTCTAGCGTGCCGGGCCCTCACGAAACGACTTAATACTAACACCAACTCTACTCGCCAGCCCCCGTCAACGCCGTGACCTTCTCCAGCTACCCAGGCACATACATACTCACAGGCTCCTCCGACCGCGCTATTCACTTATCGCGCGCTGTCCCGAATAATGCTGAAAGCTCCACGCAGCCAGTAGAAACCATCACCCCGATCCAACGTTATGAGGCCCATGGCTACTCTGTCCTCGACGTGGCTGTCGCTGCAGACAATGCGCGATTCGCTAGCGTAGGAGGGGACCGTCAGGTCTTTCTATGGGATGTCGAGCAAGGCAACACAACTAGACGGTGGACTGGGCATACTAGTCGAGTAGAAGCGGTGCAATTCGCTGGCGACGGTGATTCGGTTGTCGTCACTGGTATTGTTCTACCCCAGTCCGAGTCTTGATCAAGACATTGGAGATTGCTGACATTAATATCGTCATCTTCAGGTAGTGCAGATACTACTGTAAATCTCTGGGACACCCGTTCCAAAGACTACAAGCCCATTCAGTCACTCACAGAAGCAAGCGACACTGTTTCATCCCTACATGTTCACATGCCATCATATTCCATTGCCAGCGGCAGCTACGATGGTCATGTTCGAGTATACGATGTTCGTATGGGTAGAACAACTGATGATGTCCTCGCGCACCCAGTGACGAGTATCCGGTGCTCAGCAGACGGGAATGTACTTCTCGCTTCTACCCTGGATGGCTACATCCGGATGCTGGATCGCTCCAATGGAAACCTTCTTGCGGCTTTTGGTGGCCCAGAAAAAGAGAAAGACTCCTTTTCGCATGCTACCAAGCCTCGTCATACTTACCGCAACGCTGAATTGCGAGTCCGCTCTGTCTTCGCGCAGGGCGATGGAGTTGTTCTCAGTGGCAGTGAAGCTGCGAAGAATGATACTAGTCTCGGTGCTGCAGTCTTTGCCTGGGATGTACTCACTGGAGAGGTCGTTGCGACGGTGCCAATGGACGAGAAAGTCAAGGTAGTGAGTTGTGTGGCCTGGAACCCAAGTGGCCATTGGGCCGGTGGATGCTCTGACGGTAAGTGGCTTGACTCTGTTTGGGCTAAAGCTGGCAGAAACTGTCGCTGACGTGCTGATCAGGTACTGTCCGGGTCTTTGGTTGAACAAAGGATCAACCAACGAATGATTGCCGCCGCCCAACGTGGGCTAATCGGGTCTCCGCATCTAAACTATTTTCGTGGATGATTTTCGACATCATTTCCGACTTCGGGAATTTGAATCGCTCCAAGGCCTTGAAATGGTGGTAGCTGGTTCAGTAGATTCATTCACCTGTATAGCGCCACTGGGTATCTACGAAAATCCTCTACTAGTTTGAAAGGACAGGATTCGTCCCTTCATTTACATATCGAAATGAAGGCTTCATACAACATTGCTGTGGCTGCAGCACTAAACTTGAGCTTCGCCACAAATGTGACCATCCTTCGACCTAATGATCCATTCCTTCCAAACAACAAACTACCACCATCGCATGCCACTTCGGACGGCGCATCGATCGTCCAGCTTTTCGCAAATCTCGGGCGCTCCACAACTTGGAAACTTATCTCGAAGACCCACTTTGAAGGCGACACAGGCGAACCAGAAGGCATGGTCCGTGTTGGTGACGACCGATTCTTCATCTCAGCCGGTCAATGGACTGTCGCGACCCAGAAATATACGCATCCGATCAATGGCACGGACCGCAGCCCAGGCGCAGGCTTCGCACACATGCTTATATACGATAGTCAGGGTAGGCTCATTGCCAATGCTACTCTGACACCCCCAGGGGATATTGAGTACCACACGGGTGGTATCGATTACGACGGCCGCTACATCTGGGACACACTAGCTCAATATCGGCCAAATACCACAGCCACGATTGTTCGCATCGACCCTCTCACATTGCAAAAAGAGGCCCTGTTTCGTACCCATGACCATAATGGTGGAATCGTGCACGATATAATTACTGATGACATTGTCACGCTGAATTGGGGTGGTCACAATGCCACAACCTGGTCGATGAAAGACTATCCCCAAGGATTTGCCCCTCTTCCCGCCTTCACTGAGCCAAAGTTGTCTGTGCCAGACCCATCTTTCTTTGTTGATTATCAGGATTGCAAGTTCCTTGGTCATCATGCATTGCCTAGTGCTATTTCAGCCCGGTTCGGAGGGTGGAATCCCACAAGGGCAATTATGTTTTGTGGTGGTGTTGCTACGATCGAATCATCTTCGTCCTCGTTTGACCTGGGAGGTATCGCTCTGGTCGATCTCCAGACCATGTTGCCGCTCTGGGAGGTACCTATCTCCTTGACTAGTGATCTCGGCACATCTATGACAGAGAACCCCATCGATATCGCAGTTGTGGATGGCAAATTGAGGATATATTGTCTTCCTGATCAGCACAATTCAACCTTGTATGTTTATGAGGCGGCATGATGGACATGGACTACATATGTGGGAATAGCAGGTGCTTATGTGGCATATGAATTTATATACATATACACTTCCACGGGCAGGGATCTCGGGGCAAAAACACTAAGTCACTTGCGTATATTGTAGTCATATTATGGAATCCTCGCGTAGGTAGCATCGGAAAAAAGTGAAGACCAGTCTGAAGTGAGCTAAATTGGGCATGGGAGATCGTGTTATCATACATGGCTTTACAGGCGACATGAAAGAGGCAAAAAAACAAGTAAAGCAACAATTTCACTTTTACCCTCAATCATCACAAACAAGATGAGAGCGAAGAATCAACGAAACACACCAACCCGATGCAACTGACAAGAAAAGAAAAAATGGCGGGAGTAAGGTTGAGAGCACTGTCTTACGCAGTGTCTTCGGGCTCCTCGCCTTCCACTGGTTCCCCTGCAACGTCATCATGCATCCTCTCCGCCTCCAAGGCATCAATCGCCCGGCACAACTCATCCTCTCCAACAATAATCGTACCCGCCCGCGCTGTACTCAAGAAGCTTATCTCCACCGCATCCGCCGATAAGTCCAAGTCCGGCTTCAGGTGGTGCGTAGTCGCAGGTACGGGTTGGGGTGGCGGGGGCCGTTTATTCTTATCTAGACCACCGAGTGCCAATCGCGTTCCAAATGTATCGAACAGCTCAGTTACAGATCCAATAACACTGCTAGAGCTGCCGCTGGCAGGACTCTGGTTCTCGTTCGGGGTGCGGGGCGAGTGACTGTCAGTTGCTTCTGCAAGCCGGCCTGCCACGCCGCAAACGATACCAGATGCTTCAAGTGGCAGGTCACGCAGGTCGAGCATGATGGGAATAAGGTAGTCCTCTTTGGAGCCGAGAAGAAGCCCCGAGCCGTCTTCGTAGTTCTGGTGCGAGGCTGCCGGGCTCGCGAAGCGGGGGAGTAGCCGCTTTTCTAGGAGTAGGGATGCGGCGGGGTCCAGCGCCGCTAAGGTTAGAGAGAGAAAGCGTGGTTTATCGACTAGGAGGGTGGTAGTGAGAGCGTCCCGGAGAATGGACATGGAGCTTTCTTCGCTATTGTATTGATGGTGGGCAGCACATTGGACAAGGCGTAGGGTTTCATCTACCACTGGGGAGATTTGGCGTTTGCGAAGATTTTCAAAGGTGCGGGTTTGAAGCTCGGCGAGTGTTGATGGGGGTGGAGTGACAGGGGGGATCAGCTCGCCAATTGACTTTTCGATGCATGGCGATGTTGGACTGAGAGAGCTGTTGATGAAGGCTGCTGTGGCATTTTCGAATTGGAACCCTCGGTTTTCGAGAGTGGATATTACACTTGCTTTGCTGTGGAATGGTACCAGGATGTAATCCGAAAAGTAAGTTGAAATGAAGAAGATGGAACTAAAATGAGTGTTAGTACGATACTGTCTCTTTAACATATGTTGGCGATATATATGAGCATACATTCCCGCCAGCGCAAGTGGACTAGTCAATTCCAGCACACGTTTGCCAGCCACAAGGCCCTGGCCTAGAACTTGCATCGCAATGTAGTCATTGTCACTCACAACCAACCGCGAACGAAGTTGGATATCTAATTGGTCAAGTTTGGTGAATGTAGGGTCGAAGTACTTCTCGACAAGAGCTCTGGGGCAGATCACCGAGACCTCGACTGGGGTGATGGACACGTTCAAGAATGCCGGCGGTCGATACTCTGAGTCTTTCACAGAGCCATCGTCAAAGTCTGCGGAGCCATCATCATCCTTATGGTCTTCTTCCAATGGAGCGATTTCATCATAGATCAATCTCAAGACGGACTTGAAGAAGTAAGGGTACAACTCCAGTGGAATGTGAACGAGTACCAGTCGCTCTTCCTGTTACATGTGGTAAATGACCGAGCTAGATAATTGGGCTGGGCTCCACTTACCACAAAGTGGACCTGGGCGTCGATTAGAGTCAAAGATTGATCCATTTCTGGTGGCAAGTGGCGCAAAGAGGGCTAATCGAGGTATAGGGAAAAGAGAAAAACTCGAGAATTATAGTGCGTTGAGCTTCCATGGGGTCTGCAGGGTGTCATGGCGTTTCCAAAAATTACGCCATTGATGCAGCGACAGACCTAGTACGGGACACACGCCATCGGCAGTGTGTTTGCGTCAGTGGGGATTTGAGTAGGATCGACTCGGGCCGTAGCTGAGTCAAAGGATAAGACGAAACCAAATGCGTCGACGAGAAGGAGCATAAAGATAAAAGAGAAGAAGAAAGAGAAAAGGAGGAAAACCCGTGACTGAATTTTCTTTTCAATCGTAATCGCCCAACTTTACCAAATTTCATGCAAAATCCGCTTTATCTCTTCTTATCATCCAACCCCGCGCTAGGCGCCCGGTTGCCCACGGACCTATCTATGTCGTGCAGTGAGCTTGGTACCTGACCTTCTGTGGGGAGATGAACACTAGCTCTGACATAGTAGGTACCTGTGATGATGCATTAGTTTGACCTTTACCCCTAGTCACCCAATAAGACAACATAAATTTATCAATCTGCAGCCCCGCGCTGTCCACTTTGATCGACCGGGAGCACTGGCCACTGTGGGCAAATATATTCTGATCCTGCAGCTGCCTTTAATCAGGCACTTTCACTATCTCTACACCTGGACAGCCGACGGCAACCGGCTCTGTCATCCGATTATGGCAACTCTCGGACATGAGGCCCCCGCTTGGCCCTCTGATACGGACTCGATTGCGGTTGGCTCCCGGCCGGAACGACGATCTGCGATAAGGACCATGGGTTGTTCGGAGTGGAGCCATGTGTGCAATGAGTGGGCGCTCATACCCCCGCTGATACGTGGTGACCATAATGGTGTTCAGCCTTTTTCGCTGGCCCACATTGACCTCAGGACACACAAAGTCTCCTGACGACCATTGACCCTGACATCTTACTGAGAAATTTGAAACATACACAAAAGCAGAGAGGAAGAAAATACACAAAGTCCCAAGAGATGGGCTTAACTCATTCTAGCCAATTGAAATCTGTTACGAGGTGGATGATGGATAGAAATCTTCCATATGGTGTGGAATCGCCATTGCAGACCCGCGATTCTGACTAACTGCGTCTCAACTGTCTGTCTGAGCTCAGATTAATATCAAAGAGCCAGAATCTTGCGCTTCTACACGTTTCCTAAGTTTGTTTACGATTTACCCGAAGTGAATGGGCCGGTATGCGACCCCTTGCATGCAATTTCAGAGGGAAGGCCGAAATGGGTGATTTATCAACATACCGGGACGGCCAGCCGAATACTGGAATGTCCCAGGAGCGAAAAAGCAAGCTTAAGGCGCTGTTTGGCCCAGAGCCGCCGTATGTAGGGCTTTGTTTTTGATCCTTGAATGACGCCGGAAGAGATTAGCATTACAGCAAGCATGGCACCGGATTGAGGAGCCAAACAACATTTCTCCCTAGTACAGATCGACCGGAACATTGTTAAAGGAGGACATGTCCGTTCGGATTCTCTTGGACTTCTCGATCAACAACGCCGCCGACACTCTCTTTTTTTAATTTTTAATTTTTATTTTTCGGCCTACCACATCAATCGGCTTGCATTGCATTATCAGACGATTTAAATATCGCTCTGATTGCAAGTCCGATAGTCACTCGTTATACGACTACGATGGCAAAGTTTAATTTTCTTCTTTTGGCCAGTTGGGCCGCCAAGTTGGCTGCGGCCAAGGATGTCTACCTGGACTGGAACGTCACTTGGGTCAATGCCTCTCCAGATGGCTTTGAGCGCCCGGTGATTGGTATCAACGGTCAATGGCCCTGTCCGCAGATCGACGTGGACGTTGGTGATCGTCTGATTGTGGATGTGCAAAACCACCTAGGAAACCAGTCTACCGGCATCCACTGGCATGGATTCCGCCAGTATGGTACTGGTGTCATGGATGGAACCACCGCTGTTACCCAGTGCGGAATCCCTCCGGGGGAGCACATGCAGTATCACTTCGCCGTAAGTTAAGGGTTGAAGCTCGGTAGTCTCGAAGATCATACTAACATGCTTGGTCCAGATTAACCAAACTGGAACATACTGGTACCACTCGCACAACATGGGCCAGTATCCCGATGGCTTCCGTGGCGCATTGATTGTTCACGACCCTAAGCCGCCATTCCAATACGATGATGAGTTCACCATCACCTTGAGTGATTGGTATCATGACCAGATGCCAGACCTGCTCATGAAGTACCAGTCAGCAGAAAATGAGGCAGCTTTCAATGGTCTTGAACCACTTCCTAATTCCGCACTGATCAATGATTCTACCAACACCAAGATCAAGGTGAAGCCGAACAGGACGTACTTGGTGCACATCATTTGCGTTGGCAATTGGCCAGGCCATACCTGGGTCATCGATGGTCATGAGATGACCGTGGTTGAAGTAGACGGTGTATACACTGAGCCTTATGTTACCGGTAACAAAAAGCTTCGTCTTGCTACTGGACAGCGTACGAGCGTTCTAATCCACACCAAGTCCGACACCAGCAAAAACTTTGCTATTTGGGACAGCATGGATGTCAACATGCTGTTCTTCAATGAGAACCGGACCATCCCGGCGGGCTACAACCCCAATGTCACTGCATGGCTTGTATACGATGAGGCAAAGCCTCTTCCCCCGGCACCTGTTATTACAGAGTTGGACTTCGCGGATGATGTTGGTTTCGTTCCCGCCGACCACGAAGCTCTGCTTGAACCGGTCAACCACCAGATCATTCTGGATACATCCTCCGCTGATATCAACGGCATGCCTCGCTTCACTGTCAACAATCAGACTTACCTCCCGCAGGATGTGCCTAGCCTATACACTGCCAACACAGTGGGTCCGGAGTTTGCGTCAAATCCAGCAGTATACGGTCAGGTCAACCCCTTTGTGGTGAAGCACAATGAAGTTGTTGAGATCGTTATCAACAACCACCACGACGACCTGCACCCATGGCATTTGCACGGCCACCAGTTCCAGGTTCTGCAGCGATCCGATACAGGCTTTTTCACCGGACAGTACTTCAAAAATGTCTCTAAGACACCCATCCGTCGTGATACAATCATGGTCCAACCTCAAGCACACACCGTTCTGCGATTCCGGGCTGATAACCCTGGTGTGTGGCTGCTCCACTGCCACATCGAATGGCATGTCGAGGCTGGTCTGATGGCAACTATCATTGAGGCTCCCGAGACTTTCCCCCAATCGGAGAATCCTCCCCCTAAGAGCCACTACAACGTGTGCGCCGCGTACCCGGACCCCACTAGCGGAAACGCTGGTGGTAATCAGGGTCTGGATACGTCGGGTTTCAACACGCAAGTTCCCACTTCGGATCACGGTGCTATGTATCCCGAACCAACTAAGGCCGCACCAGCTACTTCCCAGACTACTAAGGCTCAAGGATCCGGAGCTAATAAGCCGGCTCCCCCAGTGCCGGCTCCCCAAGCTCCAGCTCCAGCTCCCCATGTTAAAGCACCAGCTCCAGTTCCCCATGTTAAAGCACCAGCTCCTCATGGTAAAGCACCAGCTCCTCATGGTAAAGCACCAGCCCCCCATGCTAAAGCACCAGCCCCCCATGCTAAAGCTCCGGCTCCTCATGCTCCAGCTCCAGCTCCCCATGCTCCAGCTCCAGCTCCCCATGCACCAGCTCCGGCCCCCCATGCTCCAGCTCCGGCTCCAGCTCCTCACGTGGCTCACGAATATCCTGCCTCTCACCCTGTGGAGACTATTCCTGAGTACCCTCCCCCTCAAGATGAGCCCATCTACGCTCACGAGCACGACTCCCAGGGTCCGTGGCCTCAGCCCCATGTTGACCAGAGCGACGGCCAAATTGGCGATGGGTCAGATGGTCGCCCTCCTACATACGGGCACACCGAGGACACCAAGGGACCATGGCCTAATTCTCAAACTGATGTGTCCCAAGCTCAAGTCCCTGACGGACCTGATGGCAAGCCTATCGTCGCTCACACTGATGATACGAAGGGTCCCTGGCCTGAATCCCACGAGAACAATGAATATGTTCAGGATGGGGACCAAGACATCCACCCTGCACCAGACTCTGGGTAAGTTTCTCGTCTTTTCATTCCAAATTCACAGTGCTAATTTCTTCTAGTCCCAATGACCTGCCCAAGGACTTCCACTACTGGGGACAGTATGAGCAATAGAAGACCCCATTTGCATGTTAAACAGGCTTGTATATAAGCTGCATGTCGCTAATCTTTGGTCGACGAAATCTTGGGAGTAATTTTTAATTTTCATACCATCAATATACGATTCATTTTATTTCATTTCACATCAATTGTCTTGTAAACGAAACTAGCTTAGTATCTATCACCCCTCATCCTCTCCCCTCGAAGTTCCATTCTCAGCACCAGGGAATGCGGATCGTAGTGCCGTTTTGGCGATCTCCTCTTTCCGCAAGCAGCAAGTCGTGTAGGCACAACATTCCACACCCATGGAAGAGTCATCCGAACACCGAGATTTCCAAACATTTGTAGGAAGAAACTGTGATGAACCTTGAATTGATTAACCAAAACCGAGATTTCCAAACATTTGTGCGACGAAACTGTGATGAATCTTGAAATGATCAACCAAAGAAGCAGCGATGAACCTTGAAATGATTAACCAAAGAAGCATCGTGTCCATTGATCAAGTACAAAGCACACATAGCTCATAGATATCCATGGATGGCGTATAGTAACTAGCGACATCCCATCCCAGGGACGCCGGATCCGGCAACCCCTTGCTCTCCCCGTTCTCCCCACCACGCGGAAATAACAAGTTAATTCACTTTGCAGCCTTTGTCCTCGGACTCGGTGGTAACTAACCCCGATCATCTGCCCTCTTGGTCTTTCTTTATCCCCACACTGACTGTTTTCATACATGATACATCATGCATTGGAAACCTAAGCCAGATGCCACTGTTCTCAGTAACACATGTGAATGTGCAAGTAGAATAAATTAAAATACTCAGCCAATTTGCTGTTTCGAAATATTCATTTTCTAACGTTGCTTTCACCTAGCAACATCCAACCACAGTCCGTCTAATCTATCCTTAGATATTCAACATCTTGCTACTCAATATGGCGAAATGGATGATGGGAGATCGTTTTGATACGGTGTACCCCCACAAAGGATCTATCAAAGCTCTCTGGGAGACGAAGTGGAAGTTCTGCGTGAGTTCCCCGCTGCCCTATCTACAGAGGCATCTATACACAGTGCTAATCTTGCATGGCATATAGTCCCAGAAATCCATCTATCCTTTCCACGATGGATCATTCGAGGATTTTGAGCCTATTTTCGAGAAGTTGATTGCTGTGAGTACAACTGTACAACTCTGTTGACATTACCCCAGTCTATACTCGAATAGAACTAACAAAAACAGAGCAACATCAACGACCCTTTCACAGATGCCTACACCAAAACCTTCCTACCAATCGTAGACAACCTCGAGAAAGAAGCCACCCAGGCTCTCGAGTACGGCCACCCCGATCGCGCCGCCGACCTCTACCGCCGCGCATCAGTCGTCCTCCGCATTGCCCGCTTCCCCTACGTCAGCCCAACCACACGTCCAGACAACGCAATCAAGCGCGCAACCTTCGACCGCCAGAAAGAGCTCTATCTCAAGGCCGCATCTCTGTGGAACCCCATCATCAAGGAAGTGATCATCCCACACACGCACCGTGCCGCAAACGATGGACCCAGCATCCCGCTGTACGTCCGCGTTCCCAATGAAGCGAGCGCCTCAAACCCCGTTCCTGTCGTCTTGCTTATGACCGGGCTAGACGGGTACAGGCCCGACAACAGCCAGCGCACGCATGAGATCATCAACCGCGGCTGGGCGGCGGTTATCTGCGAGATTCCCGGCACGGCAGACTCGCCGGCTGATCCTGCGGACCCAGAGTCGGCTGATCGGCAGTGGACTGCTGTGCTGAAGTATATGGCGGAGCAGCCTGAGTTTGATATGAGTCGTGTTGCGGCTTGGGGTCTTAGTGCTGGTGGCTTCTATGCTATTCGGGCGGCTTGTACGCATCGGACTCAGCTTGCGGGTTCGGTGGCTCATGGTCCTGGGTCGCATCATTTCCTTAGTCCTGAGTGGTTGGCTAAGGTGAATGACCATGAGTATCCGTTTACGTGAGTAGAGCTATATTCAAGGGTTGAAGGATTTGGAGCTGACGTTTTGAATTTAGGATCACTGATTGCTGGGCTGAGAAGTATGGCTATTCTAGCACGGAGGATTTCATCAAGAACTCGCAGAAGAAGTTCTCGCTCGTTGAGACTGGTATTGTTGACCAGCCTAACTGCCGATTGCTGTTGCTTAACGTATGTCTTCCTCGTGTATAAAAAAAAGTTTCAAGCTGACATTTGCCCCAGGGCGTGAACGATGGTGTTGTCCCAATTGAGGATTGCCTGGTACTGTTCAACCACGGTGGAGCAAAGGAAGGTCGCTTCTTTGAAGGTATGGTGCACATGGGATACCCTAATAGTCTGCCAGTCTCCTACAAGTGGCTGGAGGAAGTGCTCTCTCCTAACACGGCGGAGGTCAAGAACTAGAGTAGATCTGTAGATCTTGGCGGGGCTTCAATATGTAGTTTTAATAGTTTCTGTACTTGTTAATTTAAATTCTGGATTATATGAACTTTTCTACGGTTGTTCAGACTCACTGCGTATTGTAGACTGTTATGAGTAGAAGCTCGGTTAGAAGGAGAATTCAAATCTGGGCCCACCAGGAGTATTTCCATGAGGTATCTCAATTAAGTCGCTTGAATTTTGGGTTGTCTGAACTGGAAAATGGGGTAGATATCGCATCGCCGAACGCCCGTAATGCACGCAAGACTGCCCCTCGCCTTGCCTCACGCCCAGGGGGCACAAAAATAAACCAGAAAGTCGTATAATGCACAATAATACAGAGATTTAGTCGTCATCAACTCGGGCGCGCTTGGAACCACGATCGTCTGCCTCAGCCTCCTGGATTCCGTAGCGCTTTTGACCTGTGGTCACATCGGCAATCATGCTGTCAATGCCGAACGGGTCAGCGGTGTCCTTTTCGAACTGAACAGGACCTTGGCGCTCCTAGTAAATGACAATTGTTAGCTAGAAATTCCTTCCGAAAAAAAAAAAAAAGTATAGAATTGCTCACCTCGGCATCAGCAGCACCGCGGAAACCTTCCTTGGCCCGCCCAAGAACCTCGAAACGGTTGGTTTTCTGGATCTTGCTCATCTCGCCCTCATCGCCCTCCTGGTCATCACCATCAGCTTGAGCCCGGGGGCGATAGATACTGTTGATGGCGTCCTGCGCAGCGAACAGTGGCTTATCATAAGGATTGTCTTCGTTGAAACCAGCGTTCATGCCGCTAGTTTGGTTGAACAGACGCGAATCCCACATGGACTCGGAGCTCTGGGTTGGCTTGGCCAATCCGAGAGCAACCTTCTCGGAGATATCACGGTTCTGTTCGCGCGCCATGGCCTGAATGCGACGCTCCGTACCCATACGGGACTGGCGAAGCTGCCGCTCATTCTCCTGTCGACGTTCACGACGCTCCCGCTCGCGCTCCCGAGCCGCACCTTCGTCCTCGCTCGGGCTACCAGACCTCGAAGAGTAAGAGGAAACGCTGCGACTGGCGCTACGGGAGCGAGATCGGGCTCGAGAGTCACGACGACTGGGCCCAGCACGCTCCTCGCGGGCTTTCTGTGCCAATTGTCGTAGATGCTCTTCCTTTTGAGCCTTCTCCTTCTCCGCCAACTTCTGCTGCATCTGAGCGCGGAGTTGCACTTCCTCACGAGCGTGGCGATCAGCTGTGAACAAAGCTTCAGCAAACTGGGCGAACTTGTCGTTAATAGAAACATCCTGTAATCCGCGACCGTCCGCAGCCAAACGCTTATCCAAAGGAACAGTGTAACCCTTGGGGTTCTTCCAGTTCGACACAGGCGGGGGAATCTTCCAGGCTTCTTGGTCTTCCGCAGTAAGCTTCCTTGTCGGTGAGTGCATAACGGGAGGTGGAGGAGATGGCGGGCCACGAGGAATCTTCTTGTGCTTAAACTTGGGAGGCTCCATGGGATCCTGCTGTCGGTCCACAATCTTCATAATCCGGTCGTTCTTGTTGTTATTATCGCCCATCTGGTTTGCCGGCGTGTATCGGACAAAAGTCGGCTCGGCTCTGCTTCCGCCCTTAACGTTCTTGGGCTTCTGTGCGGACACGGCTCCATCCACCAGGCTGGCCAGCGCATTCTTAGTCCTTTCCATCTGTGCCTGAACATCCTCCTCAGATGGTCTGTCAAGAGAAATTTCTCCCATATCCACCCGCTGCCGCAGCGGGATCAAGTCTTTGAACGAGGCATGGACAATGTGGTTATCGCTATGGCCGCGGCGGGCGATCGCGTCGTACTTGACTTTGCCCTCAGCATCTACCTGGACTGCAAGCGCATTCGATGTTGAGGGGGTTCCCTTCCGACCCATATCGAGGGGGTATTGTGCCACTAGAATTTCGGGGAACGCGCCGCCGTCGCCAAAATCCTCGGGAGCTCGTGGTCGCCATCCTGTGCGGTTTCCGTAGGGTGGGGGGCCAGTTTTCTGTAGAACAAGAAAGGTTAAGTCAGCCTATATTACAGAAGTCAAATAGACCCGTTGAGAGCTTACCCGTAGGACGACTTGAGTTTGGTCGAGCTGGTCGGCGCCCACCACACGCGGACCACGGGGTTGCGCATGCTTGGGTAACTCTTCCTCCTCGCCAGTATATTTGGGCTTTGGGAGGGACTTAAAAAGCCCCGATGCAAGAGAAGCCATTGTGAGACTTGAGAGCAAAGCGAAGCTGTCAAGTCAAGGTGGTTGGGTGAGGTGAAGATCTCGAAATGATGCGCTTGACTTTGGGGGAGCTGCGCAATAGGTGTATTAAGCCCGCCCTACCGCGATCGCTTTATACTTTCACAAGTCCTTGACAGTCAAGTGTTTTTCATTTTTCGCTTTTACTTTTACAAAGTCTCAAATGATCTAGATTTGCCTTCAAGAATAAATAATGATTTGACTTGTTATGTTCACCGGAAGCTCTTGTAGATGACAACATGAGCAGAGAATGTTGTGTGGCGACTATCTAGAGGCAGAAAATGCAATACAAATACAACACAAGCAGACGCTTCCAAATGCCAAAGGCTCATATCTGCAGGGTATTAAAATGCTCAAGTCGAGACCAAGTGCGTGCGCATGGGGCAAGAAATGCCCTCTTTATCACCAACATCCACGAAATGATCACGACCCTGGAACGTGTACCAAACTCGTAGTCGCTTTGGCAACAAAGGTGCAGGGTCATGGAATCCCATGATGTGGAACTAGTGTACCCATATTAGCATGAGACAATCAGTTAAAGGATGGCAAAAGACTTACTTTGACGGTGTTTGGAGGAATACCTAGCTGGCCTTGATCAACCATCGCAGCCACCGGGATCGTCACATCAATGAGTCGAGACTCCGGGAATTTAGCCCGCAACTTTTTGCTCGTCGAGGGGACATATCCGTATTCAGCTTTGGTGATAACCAGGCCATCTTGCTTCGCTTCTCGGGCTTGTCGCCTTTGTACCTGATCGGCCATAAGCTCAATGGCTTCTTGGCTCTCTGCTCGCTTCTGAGGTATGAGCTTCTTCAGCTCATTGTGACGACGAGCCGCCGCTTGTCGTCGGTTCTTTCGATCGCGTGGCCGTATATAACCGAATTCGATTGCACAATAAGCTAACCACGGAGCAAGTGTAGCGAAAACAGCAGCATCCTGGTTAGCCTGGTTCGCAGGACACAGAACGATAGGGATATTGAAGCCCTGCCCAAGGCGGTTCCATGAGACAGTCATGTGCACACCAGTGTGTGCAATACCAACGCCCAACCCAACGGTGGTATACTCGCCAACTCGTCGGGTTCCCTTGACAGTCCAGCTAGGCTTCAGATCGTGAGAAATAACACTACTAACATCGAGTCGCACACCGCGAGCTTCCTCCATCCTCGGCATAGGGAAATATCCCTCACCGCTCCACTCTGATTTGATAGGGTCATCAGTTGGTTTGCCAGAGAACAGATTTCGCCCATATTTCAAGACAATGGCACCTCCGCCCGGTGAAACCTGCAGGAACGTTTGCCACGTCTCTGCAGTACGACTGGCGGCTCGCTTCTTCTGTAAAAGTTGGCGATACTCGTCTTCTTCGTCGTCTTCCTCATCATCCACATCATGCACCTTTCCACTAGATTCAGGCAGCGAGATAAGGCCGATTTGGAAGTTGCTGTGTTCCTCCTCCGTGGCGAAAAGGGTATCGGGACTCATACCAAGAAATATGAGGCGTTGGAAGAGGAATTCAGGCCATCCCCATGAGCCACTGGACCATGACCAGAAGGCTATCTTTCGCTGAGCGACCTGTTTGCTGACTTGAATATCCAATGAAGGAGGAGTTTCAAACAGGGAGTGTTTGACGGTGCTAGAGGCTGTAACTGAAAACGGCCTAATACCAGAAACTGGCTGGATACTTCGAGTGATCGAGGTTTTCAAGGCTGGATCTGGTAGAAGAATACCCTCAACAGAAACTGCCGAGTCTCTGAGAAACGAAAAAGGGCGCCAAGTCAGGATTCCCTTGTTACTCGCCAGGCTCCTGAAGTTGGGCGTAAAGGTCGCACCAAGGTGTATCTCCTTGGCTACTAACAGGCGAGGACCCGGTACCTATATGGTGATTAACAAGAGAGACTATGGCCCGTATTAACGAGAGAAACTGACCTGGATCTCTTGCTCTGTTCCGTCCTCGAATTGGACAATGTAGGGCTGTTTTTGACGAGTCATACCACCGGTGACAGCTGCATTCAATGTCACATCTCCAAAGTTCTCCGATTCCATTAAATCAGCCTCTGCTGACTGGTCCTTGTCTTGGTTCTCCTCCTCGTCCTCATTACCGTTCTCGGGTTTGGCTAGGAACCTAGGCAAAGGCAAGGGAGCCTTGAACTGATATGTGGCACCGAAAGTACTCAGCTTCGGCGATGGTACCTGTATAGATACCTCTTCATTGACCTTATCCACCCTGATAGTGTTGGAAGCATTTATCCCAAGAATGATTGTGCCCTATAGTGCCAGCCAAATCATGTTAGCAAAAAGAAGGTTGATCTGGATAATAAGATATCAAAAGCATTGTAGACAAACCTTAGATGCCACGAGCTTTTCAATAGCCTTTCGTTCGCGCTTCTTCATCGTCTTCAAGAACCATTGTCGAAACTCTTCGGGCGCCATGGCCTTCACACCAACATCCTGTGTATGCGCCTCTCCCCTGGGGCCCATGGTACCCTGGGTGCTCCATTCTTGTTTGACACCCTCCGCTCCAAGCAAGTCATATACCGTGCGCTTATGAGGGTCAATGAGTGTATCGTACGCCTCCTGTATCTGGGTGAAATGCCGTTTGGCGGCCTCGCGGAGATGCGGCGGTTGTTTGTCCGGGTGGAAGCTGAGGGAAAGGTTGCGGTACGCGGAACGGATTTCGGCCTCGGTCGGAGGCGGTTTTTGAGATAAACCTAGTAGAGCATAATAGTCGACCTCGTCGGGGTATTCGTCCGCGATCAAGCTGTACTCTGGGTCAAGTCCGTCATCCTCCACACTTGCGCCGAAGCCTCGCGCCGCGGCGGCCGCGTTGTCGCTGAAGGAAGACGACATCGAAGTTTCTTATATGGAGAGATCGTATCTGAGATTTCACATGCGACCAATCTCCATGATCTCGTTGGTTTCGAGCGAAGGGCAGTGGTACGACAAAGCCAGGTTGAGACCGCATCGGAGAAACTTTCCGGTCTCCGCAGGCCCCGCAAATCGAAGGGATAATATATTGGTCTTGAATTGAGGTTCGGTGGAGATCATAATGTCAATCGAGAACAAAACAGGGAGCTGTAAGTATCAAAGCTCAATATTTATATCGAATACAAGGTATATAATTAGAGGTTCTGGGGAGAGCATATAGAAGTACAGTTTGACTGGGAACCAAAAGAACACAGAACAAATAGTGCCTGAGGCAGAACATGATCAACCAACACAACGAAATCACCTGAGCTTTTCAATATGCTTCAATTTAGGAATCAGCATTTGAAACATTTGACTTCTCATTCTCAGGAACTCTGGTCATTTGATAACCTTAGATTTTCATTCTGTCCTGTGCCTCGGTATTCAAAAAGCTTCATGTCGTGACTCGAATGTGTTTTGCCCCTGAGCAAGAAACCACGGAAGTACTAATATGTAAAATCCATATTTGACTCACTCTAGCTAGAAAACCATATCCTTGAAGATGATTTGTAGTAATGACCCGTCTTCTGTAGGTGCGGGTCTGGGGTGACACGGTGGGGACCAGCAGTAGAGCCCCATCCCCGCTATTCTAGGCAGTCTTCAATCACTTGAGTCCGTCCAAACAAATCCACCCCTTTGACTCCAGACCTCATGGCGGAAACCACAGAACAGTCAGTAGATCTGACTCAAATGGGTCAGAATATACCAGTGTTCAGAATCAACCTTTCACTCCCGCCAATTGAACGATATGTCGCATTGGCAACATTGTACCGCGACAGAATGCGTGCCTTGCGAGGCATGTTCGACGAGCTGATCAAATCCATCTCCCCCAAGATTCCAGTTCAGCTAATCCACAAGCTTGCTTGGCTCTGTCTGCGCAGGCTTCACACCAGGGACGAAACCGATGAATTGCGGGGGATCAGCCGCACCACCGATATCGACATGTACCTGCTCATCTGCCTGAATACAGTGCTTGACCTGCTCATGGGCTGCACGAGTGGTGGGGTACGAGTGCGCTCCACTGCATCTGGGACGAGAATGCTGCATTTCAGGACCCTGGATTGGGGCATGGATCCGTTGCGCGACTTGGTTGTTCAGCTAGAATTTGTTCGAGATGCGGACCCGGAAAAAGTGATTGCTACTAGTATCACTTACGTCGGTTTTGTTGGTGTGCTCACGGGTGTGAGGCAAGATTTGAGTGTCTCACTCAATTTCAGGCCTGTGCATGATACAACCCGGAATTTTGCATTCTATGCCAACCATCTCTTCGTGCTTCTCGGATTGCGGCAGTCCATCTCTTCGCTGCTGCGACAGTGCATATTGCTTCCGACATCTGGAGGCCATAAGAAGAAGCCATCATTTTCAACTCTGGCTGACATCGTTGCCAATGTTCCTGGCATTCCCACAACAGCCGCTTATCTGGTCTTCAGTGATGGGTCATCAACGGTGGCTATGGAGAAAGATCACCGGACAGCAGTTGTGCGCTCCTCATCATCGTTTATCGTCGCAACAAATCATGATCAAGAAGAAGACTCGACACCACCAGAAACCGTGGCCAATGCCAAAAGAAAGAACCATGTCGGCCTCAGCTTGGTTTCAGATGAAATGCAGGTAATGGCGGATCTGGTTGAGGACAGCAATGAGCGCCGCGACTGTATGCAGTCAAAATGGGATCATGAGGTTCGAAAACGAAAAGCAGTACTGGATCAACTTCCCTCAAAACGATCCCAGATCCTTGCTGAGCCATCAGGTTCGAGATCATCCTTGCGATTGCGAAAACTGAGAGAAGATGAGCAGATCGAGGCCGAAGCGGAGCAAAAGCGGATCGCAGCTTTGAATATTGATGACGGCTCTGATATTGCTATTAAAGAGAGTCGTGTGGTGGACTGGCTGACAACGTTTCCTGTTCTGAATGAAACTACGCACTATGCTACCATCATGGATCCATCAAAGGGGAATGTGGCTTGGGCCAGGCGGTATGATACGAGTGAATGGGATTGATAAAAACAATCGCTACCTATGTATTGCTACTTATACATGAATAGTTATATATTTTCTAAGCTCTTAATCGATATTTATATGTTTCATAGGAGTCCCGGGTGTTAAGTGTTGGTAGAGTAGTTGAGATGTGGGTGCGGCGCGATGGAGGTGTTGACACCTAGACGTAGAAATTTAAACCCCCCCATTCCAACGATCGAGGTATCTACCTCGAATGAAGATATATGTACAAAGCAAGCGCTCAATAGACACATAATAACAAGCAAGAAGAAGAAAAAAACATCATGTTTTATAATACAATTCAGAGAAAAATAATAAACCAGTTCAATCTTGCTCAAGTTGATTGCAGAGCTTCAAGGGGGAACAAGCTGCCACCAGGACAATATTACCATCACGTCGTAAGAAGACATCGAAGAGCAAATGAATACGACAGCCAGTCATTGGTGCCTTTTGTATCTCCAGGGCTTCTCCAAAAATTTTGAGTATGTGAACAACTCCAAATGGGACTAGATAAGAAAATGCAGATGGAATGAGGTTTTTCTTTTCTATACCGCTCACAGAATGAAGCGACCACCCATTTTGGTAGAAAGATCAGATCAGAAAAATAGCCCGCTTTTAAGCCAAACAGAATAAAAAGGCAGAAAGGTATTTCAGCGGTCTTTGAGCCAGAAGATGTTGTTCTCGGAGATAGCGATATCGTCAACTCGCATAGCATGGAGGAGCATCTCTCTTGGCATTGATCCGTAAAACAAGTCCTCGTCAAGACCACCGAGTGGTTGAGATGAGGGCGCACCTGTGCGGGCCTTGATCTCTAACGATGACCCGTCCACTGCAAACCCAATCTTGTCTTGAGATCGGGTTCGGTCATTTAAGCAATCAATCATTATTGCCAAACGCCTTTGTATGGATTTGGCCAAATCCAAAGAACCGTCCCAATGACGGCACAAAAGCTGCACTACGCTTAGGGCCCCTCTGATCAATGGTATACAGTCTGGTAACTCTACCACTAAGCCAGCTGCACTGAGCACATCCACAGCAGATAGAACCATATAGCCCATGGATGGGCTGAGAAGCGTCACATTAAGCCCAGATGTGTCAGGGTTGGTGTACGGCATGACTGCTATGGCAATCCTCAGGGCTTCAACTGCATGGTATCGAGCTCGGTGGATATACTGGACCAGTATCTCAGATCTCAGGCTCGAATACCGGGCGTGTCTGTACATTTTCATCAAAGTGGCGTGGTAGAACATGTGAATTGAGAGGAAGGCGTCCGCTTTCTTCGCTTGAGCGGCTTGTTCGAGGTTGACTGCGGAGAACACTAAGTGCTCAGGAAGCCGTTTGATCCAGTCTTCGGTGCGGTGGCTGATTATCTCGTGGAATTCCTCCGCAAGCTGGGCATAACCCTCTGATGGAGCGTGTGCCAAGCGGAACACATTCAACGAAACGTCTCCCCAAATTGACATAATCTGGATCAAGAATGCCATGGGGCTGAGAGCCGATAGATCATCATCTGTGACGGTGGCCTGGTTAAGGACGGGTTGGAAGTATGGCGCGGTTGCGTATTGCTGCGCCTCGTATATCTCTTCGCGACATGGAAGTCGAATTAAAGCTGCTTCGGACGAGATGAAGGTGGAAGTTGCGGAAAAGAAACTCGAAACTCGCTGTGGTCATGTTAGCCTGTGCTCTCATTGTACAAGTATTGGAGTTGCTTACATCCAAAATGAATGCGACCCAGTAAGTCCGACGGCGACATTCAATCAATGCCTGTGGATGAAGTCCGTAGTCGCAAACTTGATTTTGGTCCACGATAACTCCTCCGGACTCCACGTTGTATCGCAGGCCACTGGCCGCTCGTCCGGCTGCGCCGATCGAATCCCAAGATCCTACCAATGATCCGGTGGCGTAGTAGAGAAGACTCATAATTAGGTGGCTTTGAACAAGCTGCAAAGACAGCGCATGTTGGCTCTTTTGAATAGCAAACCGTGCAATTCTGGAGTATCGTCGCAGCCCTCCGATTCTGTCAGGCCGGTCGGAGAAGATGGACCCCAAGGCCATCATTGAGTATAGCAACATCTTATCTTCAGCCGATTTTGTATGACAAGACTTCAGCCACAAGACAAAACGAGCATGTGGAAATATGTGGTAAAGTTCATTGACTGATGTGAAGTAGGACTCCACGTAGTGTACTGTCATTTCTGGATCACTGTCGTATGGATCAACGTTCCAGGAACCAGCAAGGGGATCATCGGCATTGATGTCCCTAAGATCTCCAAAGATATCAGAGTATTCTGGTCGAAGCATCTCGGTATGTTCAGAGGCCCTCGTGCCCGTGTCGTCACCCGTAGCGGAGGGGCGTGGGGCTCTGTACATTCGTGACCGGTATACTCGCTCTGCATCTGTCATTGTATCGTATGTGCTTTCGGTTGCGGATGGCAATGGGCCTTCGGACCCTGGCGAATGACCGCCCGTTCCAGGAAGCGAGGTGGCGCTGTTTGAAGCCCGAGGCATATTGTAAAGTGAGGGGGAAACGTCGGAGGCTGCATGAGGGCCTGGTGAAAAGCCTTCTCTCGTGTCATATCTACTTGGCGGTCCTGCTGAGGCTGATCCTCTTAGAGAACCACGACTCCCGCGAGGACTTGAAGGATGGTCAGCGTCAATTCCAATTGGATGACTTTCTGGTAGCAAAAAATACGTACGCACTCTCGAACCTGCATTCGCGTCCGGATTTCTGGCATTGGTCACACTTCGGTAGGTTCGGTTGGCATTTGATTTTCTTCTCCCGACAAGTCAGACAAGCCTGTGCCAGTCTTTTTCTCGGTTTTCCAGCCTTGGTGACGCCCCAATTGGCGTTCACCAGGACACCATTAATTAGCTTCGGGACATGTGATCCATCTGCATAAAAATAGCACATTCCCTCTCCCTCCACGTATCGCTCGTCAATTACAAGCGGAAGCGCAGACTGGCCTTGTGTTCGACTCGCGCTCTCGGGAGATGAGATGTCTCCTGCACTCGGAGGGTTTTCGTGATAAGATGCTCCGTGGTAAGGTGATTGACCATGCTGGAAGGAAGTCGCTGACGGGTCACTTCTTGTCGCCGCGTGATGTGCCATATCTCGAGGACTGTGCATAGCCACCTGTGACAGTGACGGAAGGTTGCCTGGCTGTGGTTGTGGGAATGATTCTGAACGCCCTCTATCTTGCACAGAGACTGGAGTGATCTGTGAAGAATGTGCTGGCTCATGCCCACGAAATGGATAAGAGTATTCACGATGGTCAGTCCCAGGCGTAGAATTCCCAAACGGCTGATGGTAGGCAGGCGGCGAGTTCGGGTTGGCAGCAGGGGTTAACAAATGTCGCACAGAGGGTAGTTGCTCGGTTCTTTGAGGCTGCGGCTGTGAAGCAGACTCTCCTGGGCCGGTCCCTGGCTCGGCATTTTCTCCTCGTTGTCGTAAAAATGGATCCGTTCCAAATTGCAAGTTTGCCGGTGCACGTGGTGGTGGAAGCTGGTATGGGTTATCCCCGGAATCTGACTTATTAGCTGAGCCTTCCGGATCCTGCTCGGTTGATCGACCGTCGGTAGCGGGTAACATACGACCGAAGGGTCCAACATAGTAACCTGACATGGCAGGCGTGTGGATCGAATGATAGGATGCGGATTGAGTGCGTGTGAGATCAACATCTACTTTAAGCACGTATGCACCATAAATGTCGCCGGCCTTCTTCGGTTTTCAAAGCCCCGTTCTTTGCAAATTTCGTGGCACTGATCTAGAATACGATCCTCCAGATTGGTATCGTCTTCAGTCTTTCTCCAACTGGTTGATCGAGTATCCGTGAATCTAAATCGAATGGTCGAACGTGAAGTCTAAACAAATTAACAGCTTAGCAAAGATATTCACCTTTGCGCCTCCGATACTTAAGTCATACTCTTTACACTTACCTTTTTACTGCTCAGCGATTTCGCAGAAAAATGCAGGTGGCGTTGGAATTCCTTGAACAGGCAATCAAGGCAACCACGGTCCAAGAGCCGATTCACCGAGTCAAGATCTTAAGATGTTAAGATTATCGAGATGTCCTCCAATGCGATAGTCCAAAAGAATTGCCAAGGCCGTGGCTTAACAAACTCGTATCCGTGAAGGTCAGAAAGCGGTGTTAACTCCGTTGCTTGTAACGCCTGGTGGGACTGAATGAAGAGGTCGAGATCGGTTTAGAATAGCATTTCACAATTGGCCATAGCAGTTGCAGTATTGGGGGGCATGTTCATGATACCAGGGTGGCTGCAGGATCCCAGTGACTCGCATAGACTTCACAGGAGGCGACAAGAGACCGGGGAGTCGCAAACATCAATTAACCCCAGAAGTCGCGGAAGGCGGGCCGGTTGATTAAAGTAAAAATAGACCCACGATCGCAGGAATGGAATATCACGGAGATTTGTGGTCCCAATGCTCACCGAACACCGTGTTTATGCAAGAATATGCGGCTTCCAGTCTGAGGCGTCGGGGGCTAAGTAGATAAGAAACTTAACATAAGCAGAACAGATTGATCCGGTCCAGCAGACTCGTATATAGAGGAGTCCTCTGTGATATGCCCAAGTCGAAATCCTCGGCACACGACTTGGCTATACTGGGAAAGTGACTTGATTGTGTGTTGCCAACCAGTTGCAGGGAATTTTGGACAATATTCAGGCGCTAAAGCAGCGTCCTCCGCGACGAATTTGACCCACTAAGAATTGATACTGGGCTGCCCCGCGAGCTAGCACGCTTGCTGCTTGGGATTACCCTTGGCAGCTTTACCCGCAAAGGCTAAACACACAAACACTTTGGGGTAAAGGAGGGGCCAAAGGCCAAAAAGAAGAAAAGAAAGGAAAAGAAAAGACCAAAAAGGAGAGAAGAAGCAGAATGGAAGATAAGATCGAAAGGGGAGGAAGGAGGAGGGGTTCACGATGCTTCAGAAAAGGACCAAACAGACCGTTTGTATCATGGGTACATAATTACGGGTCCAAAAGTACAGATACTTGATGAATTTAATTTAACTACGAGTCATGACAACCATACGATCGACGTGGGATCGATCTATACTCTTCTGGGTTGCTCGGTCCGCGCATGTAAATTTGCTCCCAAAACCCGAAAACCCAAAACCCAAAACACCAAAAAAATTCAATACCGAAATGAGACATCTGGACCCCTCGTTTGCTTTCGGATATGGGCTTGCAGGAGGCTCTCTTTGGTGAGCGCCACACGCGGCCAACGCCCGAGAAGGTGCCAATATTAGACAAAGGCGCGATTCGATTCGTACGTCCCTATAGGGCCATCTATAGGACAAAGCAATTCCCCCAAAATTAAACAAGTCTTTCGAGCTCATCTACACAAGAGTGGATCCCCCACGGTTCCACTCTGATCAATATTCGGCATTTCGGTCTTTGCCATAGACATCAGATAATTGGGGGGAAAGCTGGCGTAATCCTTAACCGGGCCGGCAATTAGACTACCCATTTGAGTATAAAACATAGTACCCATATTTGACTAGATATTTGGAAATACTCTCTCCACTCCGTGGTCAAGGTTCTTTCACGGGTAGTGGAGCGAGTGCTCATAGACGGTGAATTATACCGGGAGCTGCAGAGTGTGCGCCCATCGGTGCGTGCCTTGTCGCGATTGGCGAAGTCAGTAATGGAAACCCTCGGAACGCCCCTGGGTTCATCCGAAATGCCCTAAAGCTAACTCCAGCCTTTTATATTAATTCCAAGGATCAGGGATGTAAGCCCCAAACTCGGAATATTGCTTGAACAGTCCGTATTACCGTACATGGAGCCATGGATTGACCAGTCTCATGCCTAAAAGACTTTTTCCCTGCTTATGCACCCAAGACCGCGTTTCGGGATTTGGTTGTCTCGACCTTTCTTGTCCAGAGGATAACGGAGGATTACGGTCCTTCCGTCGGGGCGAAGCGCCAGAACCTTTCGATCGGCTGAAGAAACGCTCGGCGGCTGGCCCTTAGCTCGATGCCATCTGACTGGATGAAAGAGCTTGTTTGGGGCCCGGAACGACGGCCGCGAATATCCTTGATGGTGGATCATGCTTGTCCTCGGCCGACAAGTGGCGCGGAAGACTAGATGCCTAGTCAGGAAAATCCTCCTTGGTCCGTCGGAGCCACAGGGCTTATCGTTCTTTTGGAGTTACGAGGATCGCTGGATCGCGTGGTCGTGCAGGTGGACCGTGTGGATCACTGATTTCCAATTTTTGCGCAGGGCCCTCGGTTGGGCTCGGTTGGTTTCTCCATATATCACCTACTGTATAATACGTTGTACGAATTACTTGTGGCCTGGTCCTCTGGGATTAAAGTCCGAATGAAGAGGCAAAGCCGAGATCCTCCCGGATGATTTGCTGAATATTGGGTCTCAAGGCAGTGGATGATCCTGGGGAATCCACCCCTTTCGCATGCTCGGCGGAAAATACCTAGGTTGGCATGTGCAGATTTTGCGGTCTCGACGTGCTCTTTCAGATACGTACACACGAGGTATCCGAATTTCACTTTCTCCGCCAAGAGACAGCCATGCAGCCTCTAGAAGTAAATTATTCAGGGAATATCGTATGCAGTCTCTTCCCCCTTCTATGTTCTATGTGGCTTTCTACACTGTTCGGGAACCCTGGTCTTTCCTACCAATAGGCCCCCATGGACCACTCAACCCCACTATGAATTCCTGGACTTGCTACTCCAACGGTGATGCACTCCGGAGTTGACCACGTATCTGGTGTCTCAAAAGCATGGCGATCTGATCTGCACGCCGTCATCCGGGATCGTCGCCTATTCGGTCTCAAGCCCCTGTGGTCACGAAAATCATAAACCAATTTAAAGTAAATAACGCGAATCTTAAGGCAGGAGGGTAGACCCGGCTATCGGGTGTCTACTCCAACCCGGCAATTAATAGAGTCTCATCTGGCATTTCCACCCGAACTCGCGTCTTTCACCATGGTTAGGGTGTGATCACGCCATTGGCTCAGCTCTTCATGGACCCAATTTTACTCCGAATAAATACCGACTGCGACGCTGATTTGAAAATTTGTATGTATGGGGAATTCTTTGGAGCTAGAAAGAAAAAAGAAAAGAAAAAAAAAAAAGTTGAGATAGTAGGGAGAATCCACTTGCGGTGATGGAATCCTATTTCGGCAACTAAACGTCATAGGATGTGCTCAATTCTGTGGAGTATACATATGCGTGTTGATTTTTTTTTACGCCCCGTTCAATGGTAAAAAACAATCTGATCCTAGCAATGAGTACGGTGACACGCGATGCACTCATGCACTAGGGCCTCCTCTATCAGCCCCATGTCCACGAAAAAAACGAAATTAAAAAAAGAGATTAAAATGCGATCCAGATTAATATAAAGTAAGATTATAACACTAACCGGAAAAGGGTTCTTTGGTTCCTGAGCTATCGAAGGCACTACTGTACTGCGACTCTAGGCATATGTTTTGCATTGCTCGTGTCGGCTTAATTCCCGTGGAAGCAGACCGCCCCTGAACCAGATTCGTGTTAGGTGAGACATGCGTCTTATACATGGCAAATCGCCGGGGATCTGCAAATGGAGACTTAGCCTATCTGGGACGGATCCAATTTTCTTTGTCAACATTCAACTACTTCACCGTATTGGCTATGCATATGATGTACAGGTGTCCATTTTGATTAAACCAAATCAGTATGTCCGGAACGAGCAGGACTATTGTCATCTGACCGCATTTATGTTTATATTCCAGAGTCCTTATTAGTGAACTAGTACACGTATACCTAGGTAGCGTGAAGCGGATCGGAAGAGAAATATTTTCCGATTTGTCTAAGCACTCAAGGATCTCGGTTATTTCATTCCTGTTACATTCTGAATCTTCCATAATTATTCCGGAAACTTAGTTCCTCGTTTCCGCATAATTTAACTCAATAGTGGGCTCGCTAGCGAAACTCGCCCCGGTGTAACTCTGCACAGGATTTTTGCAATTATTAATTATTATTATTATTATTATTTTCTTTTTTAGAAAAAATTCCAACAAAACACGAACTTTGTGTCATCATACCGCACGCCCCAAACTCAATTCCACGGTAGAGCTTTTCAATCCCGAACCCGGCTATGGCATTTGACAAAGAGGACCAACCTTCTTTTCTTGCTCGATAGACGGAGAGTCCGCGCCGCCCGAGGACTGACGTACATCTATCCCCACTTCGGCCAAATCAGGCCCCCTTGGCTGCTGGGAGCCATCAGCCGCGGACCCTGACGGTATGTAAGCTTGGCGCCCGTGCGATCTTCATCGCTTGGGCCGCTTGGAGACCGTTCGTTCGACTTTCCCGAATCCCAGCGTTCATCCGTGGCCTTTTATTCGTGTCGGCTTTTTCTTCTGTTCGCTTATGCATGATTACGTTGCTGGTAACGTCTGTGCCTGCTCTAGTAGGATCTCAAATTACTGGTATATTCGGCTGGAAAATGTTTCCAACCTTTTTTTAGCGCAATTTGGTTTTTTTCTTCTCCAATCGATCCACGTACTACCATGGGGAAACCGGCACCTGCCGACCAAAGTTAAATAAATTGAGCTTCTAGAAGAATAACATGTGAAGCGAATAAGATTTTCACTTTACTGAGTGTTTTAGTTCTAGAGATTAATTTAGTCCCGTGCCGCACTGCTGTATTCAGCCTCAACGTCGTTATGATCTCCATCCATTCGGATCACCAACTTGACAGCTTGCAAATATAATTCAATAGTACCATTTCCGAGTGGATCAAGTCGACGGACTCCGTCTCTAACGTAGTTGAACGTTATTGAAATGCTACGCTAATTCTGCACGTTTGCCTTAATCTAAATACGACACAGCCCCCGGATCAACGTACATTTGATCTAAAATTGCGGTATATAAAATTGGACTTCAAGATACCTAGGTCGCGGCCGAATCAGTGCATGTGATACAATACAAATCCCTGTTCTTTCTATCCGGTATGCTCTGCGAATGTAACTTTTTGTTTTCATATAGGCATAAAATTATATCCATGTTGACACTAGCGCCTGTCTAGGTAGGTAGACGCCTCCATCAACCCAGTGCCCCGTACTCAATCCTTGTCTGCGGGCGAGTAGCCAGGTACTCGGCCTCACTCTCAATCCTGAGCATCGAGCACTTGAGACTATTTCCCGCTCTGTCTTTCAAAGTCTATCCAGGCACGTGCATTTCCCGCCGTTGTCCTTGCATGTCAAGAGTGGAGTCTCAAGGCACCAAAATTCAACGCTCCCTAAAGGATCGGCTAATTTCTGTATCATAGCTCATCCTTCCATAAAATACCTCACAAAGCTAAATGATACGTGGCGATTTCTGCTTTGCTGTCAGGGGTTGAATAAAGTCTCTTTTTGAGACAGATTTTTTTACTTTGGTGCGTGGAGAACATGTACTTCCATGTATTGCAGATACACCTGAATGCTGTTGCCTGCAGCAATGAAAATTGATGTGATCCGGTGCGTGGAGAACAATATCCACAACTCTGGGCCAGCGTGAATGCCGAGTCATACGTCTATTTTGTTGTGGCTTGGTGGAATTAGCAGAATGTCCGACTGCGATATTCTACAACCTTGGAACCTTGGAATGGACTACTCCAGGCCTGGAACTTTGAAATCAGTACGTCTCAAGTGCTTGATATATACTCCAAGTGTTGGGTGCGTCTGGAAATCAAAAAGGACCTTGCTCATATCGGAACTAGGTAGAAATGGGCGAAGGCATGAAAGGGATTTGACTAATGTTTCCCAAGCCAAGCTAGAAGATGTCATTGCGATAGAAACCAGGAAGATTGGGACATGATCCTGATAGCAATTGGATCTAACACGACCGAAGACTTCCAAGGTTGAGGATCGTAACAGGCAGCCCTGGAGAGCCGCACCGCAAAGAGTCTTGGTAACTTCATTATCTTCAAATGTTGATACGTGGGTATGCCTTTAGAAGGTCAAAGATACCGATGACCTTGCAAAGGTTGGAAGAGAGTAACCTAAAGTCAACTGCGGCACTTACATCTACGACTCACCATCTGAGTTATACTACGACAAGGAATATAATGGGATCATTAACATAACCGTCATATTATACTCCGAATCAGGACCCATGGGTATTGCAAAAAGGCATTAATTCATTTTTGCTCTGACACTACCATTTTTAACCGTGAAAAACAAGAGATAGGCAACGCTTACTCCTCAGACAGAGTGTTGAGGAAAGTCTCGCCAGCGCGAGCGGGCTTGCCACCCTCAACGCTCTGCTGACCGAGCTTCTGCTTGGAGTAAGCAGAGGCGTAGGGGTTAAGACGGAGCATAACCTGCTTGTTGCGCAGAGGGTTCTTCTTCTGGACGTTGACACGCTTGGTGCGGGCCTCACCCTTGGGAGCCTTGACAACGGCCTGGATTTCAGAGGAGTTGATAAGACGGGTGATGTCAGAGTTGGCAACAAGGTTGGCGGGCAGGAGGTAGTCCTTCTTGAGAGCCGAGGGGGTGGTGGTGGTACCGTAGACCTGATCAAGAGCCTCGAAAGCGGAGGAGGTCCAGACGAGGAAACGACCGAGGTGACCACCAGGGGCGAGCTGGAGGAGGTTGAGGGAGAAGACGGAGGAGGTCTCAACACCGGGGATGTTGCGGAAAGCACGGACAAGCTCCTTGCCATCGGTCTCGGGGTTGTAGACAACGAGGGGACCACGGCGCTGGCGGAAGCGGCGGTTACGCAGCTTACCCTTACCGGCACGGAGCTTGCGGGACTTGGAGACCTTGACGAGCTCCTCACCGGCACCGAGAGCCTGGAGAAGGGCGATAGCAGCCTTGGTCTTGGTCAGGGCAGCACCGGCGAAGGTCTTGGACTCAACGACGAGGGGAACCTCGGCGACCTTGGCGACGCGGTGACCACGGGCGAAGAGGAGGGCAGGGACGGAAGAAGCAGCCAGGGCGGAAGCAGTAGCGAAACGCTTCTGGTTCAGGTTGATCTTCTGGTGCCACTTGCGCCAGACCTTGGTGGGAGCGAACATACGACCGGAACGGCACATGTTACCGAAGGCAGCCTGACCGGCACGGTGAGTACCACCACCAGAGACACGGGGAATACGAGCGACAGCACGACCTGTTCAATTGAAGATTGTCTCGTCAGCGGCCTGTTTCCTTGCATCATTTGGCGTTTCCCAGCGAAAATTCTTCAATTGTCTCCATCCACCCCACTTTTCATGATGCCCCCAGCAAAATCCAAATCGCATATCGAAAACTGAAATTTTAATCACGTACCGGTACCCCAGGACTCAGCAGAGGTCTGCTCACCAGCCTTCTCGCTGACGGCGTAGGGCTGGCGCTTGTTCTTGGCCATGCCGGTGTGGACCTGCCTGTAGGGAAATCATCAGTATTTCGCCTCGGATACCAATTTTTCTTCAGAGATGTCGTACTGGACAATATCCGGACGGATAGGAGCAGAGAAGACCGAGGGAAGGGTCTGGGTAGCCCCGGAGGGCTTACCCTCAGCCGTAGCGATCGAGACGGTCGGGCGAGTGGCCATTGTTGTCGTTCGGTGTCGTTGGTGAGGTTGAAGATCAAAAGTTTCCCAGTCGGGCTGTCCTGTGGATTTCTTCGCTTAGTGAGCTTGCGCCAGTCAGTGCGGGAAAAAACCCTAAGCCCTGGTTAACCACATTAAGACTAGTGGGGCCACACCGCCTTATGTAACCATTCCCGCTCCACTTAAGTTTCCCTTTTAGGTTTGTTGACACCTGATCTTCCATCTCGTGGAGCAGGTGCGATCCACCATTTACCTTCTCTGATACTCCGTACATGAAGGAAGGAATGCCACGACATACTGTGACTCCGGCGCTACAGTATAGCAGAACATGAATCAAGAAATACGGTACTAATCTCCGAGCATGGCTTGAGTCAATCCACGACATGGTATGGTATACCTTGCACTATCTCTAGATCTGAAGCGCAATCGACCAAGTTGGAGAAATCATGGGGGGAAAATGTTGACAAATGCTTTTCAAATTTGATCTTCTTTAGTCCATCAAAAAGTTCACTCTCACATCTCAGCTACGTATCCTTAAATGTACATGATGAAAAAGGACAAAAATGATGCATCGAAGGTAAAAAAAGGGTCCATCCTAGGGCGCCTATCTAGGAGCGGGAACGAAGAAAAAGATAAAAGGGGCAAGATATGCAACGAATAGAAAAGAAGGGAGTCAGGACAATACCCGAAACCAGCAGGTATTGTTCGTATCTAAGCATGGTGAGAGTCACCAATGCTGCGCTTGCGGAAACGCAGCTCCGAAGCAGCACGAGCTCGCTTGGTGGCAACAATCGTCAATTCCGAACTCTGGCCTGCAGTGCAGGAGGTTCCAGAAGCCATTTGCTGGGACGCAGACCAGACACCGGAGGCACAACGTTGGAAAGATGTACCGGAAATGCAGTTCCATGCACCCTCGTCACTACACGAGCCACTTAGAGCACCCGAGCTGGAAGAGCTTGAAGTACCGGAGCTGGAGCTAGAGACGGAAGAAGAAGAACCGGAGCTGGAGCTAGAGCTGGAAGGAGAAGCTGGGCTTGCCGCGGAGGTAGCGGAAGGAGCGGCAGGTTCAGGTGCAGATGAAGCCGATGTAGAGGCTGGAGCAGGCTCGGTGGCTTGGGTTGATGCTGGGGTAGTGGCTGCTGGAGCGGAAGTCACCACTGCTGAGCCAGAACCAGAGGAGTCGGATCCAGAATTGGTGCCAGTGGCAGAGTCACCTGCGCTGGCAAAAGTGGGAGTACCAGTGCAAGCTGCGGCACCCACCTTGGCCAAGTTGGAAGGCTCACCAAGGTACTGGACAACGTCACCAGGCTGAGGGAAACGAATATCAACGTTCTCCGAGGTAGTGCAGCCGTTGATGTTGGCAACAAACATAGGCGGGAAGGTGGAAGAACGTTTCTCGACTGCCTTGACCTCAACCTCCTCGGATCTTTTAGAGGAACTGGCACTCTTCACGGTGACTGGGGCACAGTTCATGTACATCTCACGGTTGCCGATACGGTTGAACCAGGTCCAGGCAAGAGTATATTTGCCAGCGGAGATGCCCTCTGGAATGGCGAAATCGAAAGAGAACGGATCAACCATAGTAGCACCACCGGAGAGGTTGCCATCGACATTGGCCGGGCAGCCACCCTCAAAGGATTTGATGACCTGCCATTCAGTATCCTTGGAGGGCGTCAAATCGGTGGTGAGACTGATCTGGCAGGATCCACCACCATGGGTGGCACTGCCTTTAAAGGTCAAGTTGTGGGATTGACCGATCACCATCACGTTCTCCTCGGTAACTTCGTAGGTGTTCGAGCGCAGCTTACAGGGGAAGTCACTGCCATCAGCTGCCAGAGGAGAGTTGTTGAGTGTGTCCACCCCATAAGGAACAGGGTTGGTCATAATCATGTGGGCACTGGCCACGGAGGCCCCCAGCATGGCAAAAAGCATCGATTTGGCGAACATGTTGTAAAAATACTTTTTTGGGGGTGTTGGTTTGACAAAAATATTGCAATGTATGATCTGATTCGTACCAGACGAACAGAAACAGACAGAAAAGGATTGAAAGTTGGTAGTCACGAGAGTGTAGAAAAGACTGTAGAAAAGACTGTAGAGGCTTCCTGCGCCAGAAAATTAGAGATGGAGAAAATAAAACTGATGAAGAAAAATGGAGGTTTAAATAGACGAGATTGAAGTGAAGCCAGTGAATGTACCCGGAAGAAAGGTATTGTTGGCAAACGAGTGGATTGTCCATTCAATGAAATGGGACCAAACGCCGGTGAAGGATGTGAACAAAGAATAACCTACCCTTGCTGTAAGAGATTGAATCAAGTGAATAATGCCAATGTTTAAGCTATATCAAACCAAAGGACTGTCACAGATTTTGATCCAAGAAAAGGAATGTAGGAGTCTGCCACAGGCAATGACTACCAGATCAAAAATTGAAAGGAGAGAAAGAAAGACAGGACTAGCCTGTTAGGTGTCGAACCGTGAAGTGAAGAGGAAGATCGAGATGCACGACGGAGAAAAAGAAATCTGCAGGATAGACGCTGAAGAGTCTTATATATCCCGCTCAGCTTCCTCATACGACAGGACCCTGTGTGTCACGCATAATTGTTTTAGCAGGACCCTGAATGGACTCGATGGGTCTCCCAATTAATCGGATACTCCTAAAGTCTGATCTTCTCCACGCCAAGCCGAGAAAATGCTCGACAATCTCATTTTGCCAGATCCGAAGACAGGTCGCAAGTGGAGCGAGACTTCGAGAAAGCTGGCATGTTTCACATCCGCTCCTTTCACTGGCAAACGCATATTTTGGACGGTGAGTGGTGCTGAAGAACTAGTAGACACCAGCCAGTCAGAAACAAGCATGGGGACCCTCCAGTACTTGCGATCTGCTGATTCCAACCAAAGTGATCCGCTAGAGGGAGTCAACCACTGCACAGACCGGCGCAAGGTACCCCCAGACGCCTCCCCCTTTGTCAAGAGGCCTCATACCGTGTCGCACCATCTATCTTGGGATCCAGGGATGCCATGTGTTTGATCCTTCCGACCGGCGGGATTGGCTGCGGGGGGTCACCCTTGGCGCCTATGGTTTCTTGCCAGCGGGTCGAGCGCCAATCAATTGACGGGAAATGCCAATATGGCACGACGAAATTGAAACTCATGGTTGCAACGGACATGAACGTTGTGCGCGTTTCATCACTCTGCCCTGGTACTGACAGCTCCACCAAAGACTCGGCATGGTGCAGAAGTCTTCCGTTGTCCCGCGATCACGATTGGCATGTCCATGCATCTACGGCTCGCGCCCTTGCGACTGGTAACAAACTTAGACGTGACAACATGACGTATTCACAGCGCCAAAATCAACAGACCGCTTAGATCCGCTTTTCATTTCACAAAGCATACTGCATATCCGCAAACCCTGCAAAAATTACACCGATTTCGAGGCCTTGGCATGGGATCAGCGAGATGCTGACCGCAACTATCGCATTTCCTCCAAACAGCTAGTGCTGCTAGGATTAACTTACCCGTCGATCATGCACAAATTCCAAGAATGACAGGAATATCTACCAGAATGATGCGGCTTAGCGCTAAAAAGATCGTTATGGGTATCCCGAACAGAAGGGACGGTATCAACCGAACTCTGTTTCAGGGTCCAGCCACACGTTCTTAGACGTCATTCAAGGGGTATTTCTCTGGTCATTGACTGCCTGGAAATTAGACTGATCCACTACAAAGCTATCGAAAATAAAGACTGTACTTCTTGCTTTGAGTGATGTCGTGGGTCATACTTCCCTGCAATATATTGATGTCGCCTCAATCTACGGTTCTAGTTCCCGGCACCCGAACCGCCAATCCCGCCAATCCCTTAGGGGTCATTAAAGCCGTTTCAGATTGATAGCAGCCCCATATGATACCTGTCAGCCTAGTTGCTCGGATGTGGAGTAAGAGAACAGCTAATAACCTTCTAATGGAAAGTCCCTGCAATTTCGTGCGTCTTGGCGCCATTTCGGTTAAGTATAACCTGGATAAAGTGGATGCGCTCTAATGATTTAGTTTTTCATAGCTTCGATGCACAGGAACTCGATCGCGAGGTCGACCGTGACGGTTCCGACTCGTTCGTCGAGCTGCTCGTACCATGGTACGGTGATAATTCGGTCTGACTCAATATGAAATTAAGGCACAAACTCCCCGTAAACAGGGCCAATTCCTTCATACTTTGCTATCCCCTCGCGCACGACCTCATAATGAAAATTATTTGGCTGTTCATCTCAATCAAACATGCCGCTAGATGGCTGTCTAGATTAATTGCTTGGCGTGGGACTGACATTTCAGTGCAAGATTTGGAAGTGGATGTGCCATCACCAAAATGAGTTGTCAAACCTGTGGATATCTAACTACGGAGATGCTCGGTGCTGTCGAAAATGCCTCAAGAATGTTGAGCAGCTCCTGGAATTAGATGACTGAATGTCTGATACGAGCAAAGTTTCAGTGGGCTTTTTAGGCCCCAAGGTCACATCAATTGGTAGCATCTGCAGAAGGGGTGTGGACGCCGTGTCCACAAACACACAAGTGATGGTTCTGCTCTGGCATTTTGGATCGTGTACAATTAGGCATGCAAAATGGCTCTAAGCGCACACCTTGTTGAATGCGATCACCAAGTCTTTTAAGTCTATATTTCTAATTCAATGTCTAAAATAGATGCATTGAGAGATTGTTTCTCATCCGATCAGGGTTCCGGACCAGGTTGGTTTATTCAACCGGACAGTAGAATGGTTCAGCTGGGAGACAATGGCAACCTCGCTCGATCTCTTTTTTGGATGCCGATTGACCATAGGGCCAAGCTGGTGATGATCCATAAGAGGGATCAATTCCCAAGGCAATCAAGCCTCGCTCATTTGTGACTTTCCTGTATCACTATGGTGACAGGTCAGTTGTCCCGTCGCGAAACCTTAGTACCAGTAGTTCTGGTAGGTGTTTCATAAGTAGCAATGTTGGAGACCAAAGCTATCCGCCTGCCCCTCATTTCTTGCCCTTTTTCTTTCCCTTCTCAGGGCCAGGGTTTTCCTCACGGACGAAACCACCCTTGACCAAGGCGTCACGGCCAACATCGTTAATAAGTCGAAATCTCGCCGGTCCGAGATGAATCCCTCCATACCAGCGCGAGACCACAACGAGGACATTCCATACATCCATCAATTGCATAACATGCAGTAAACGGCCCCCGGCGGCAGTCTCCCCATCATCATCGTAATCCTGGATTTGCGTTTCAGCTGCATCTGCACCTAGAGGAACATCCTTCTTTTGCTTTATACGCCATGCGCTTATATTGTGAGATGCCACTGCGACCTTTTTATCAGTCGCAGTGAGATGGTCCAGATAAGCTTGTGCCTGCGCAAGGTTCGAAACTCGCGCTGCCCTGGCTACAAACACGGATTTCTTTTCCGTTACAACATCGGAAAGGATCCAATCCGGTGGACTATCAAGTCCAAACGCATCTTTCAACGAAAGAGCCCCAAATCCCTCGGCTGCCTCTGTAGTTACCGTGGTCGAGTCATCGGCTTTTGTTGTTGCTTGGCTGAGAGATGATCCATAGGTAGATGTTGAATCCGCAGCCCTGGTTTGCTCGCTATCTTTGCTTCCACCGATATTCAACTCAGGGAAAACTTCGACCGCTTCACTAATAACGTCGAATAAACACACAGCGCCAGGCTGCCATGTCCTTTGCACAATATCTTCCAACACATCGATGGCGATCTTTCCCTCCCCGCGCGCAGCAGTTGACGCGGTCCCAAGGATCACGGGTCGTGTCTCCGGGTAGGTCTCGCCGAACCCAATTATAAAAGAGAGGTGAGGTTGGCCGGGGAGCTGGAGTGTTATCGTGGTTCGCGCATCGTTATTGGATGACCCGGCGCTCCCCAAGTCGAGGGTGTTGTTCGCAGTGGACGATGCGGCCGCTCGGACTAATGTGATGGTATCTGGCTCGTAAATGGCATTGATGGCTTCAATTTCTTCAGCCAAATCTCGGTTCTGTAGATTGTCTAGTTGCGACATTGTTAGGCATGACTTTGAGGAGCGGATTGGTGGGCTGCGGAGAACTTTTGAGAAATGTTGATTTCCCCGCAGATCCTTTTCAGGCAACAAGGCATCAACTGCCATTCTTTATGTGCCTGGCAGTGGCAGGAGATGAAGACAATCGAGCTGTTTTGCGAGATAAGGACATATCTAACCCAATCTATGAATGCAGCATATCATCAGGTTATCCTCGGGCAGTTCTACTCCTAGGACCATAGTATGATGCAATTGACCTGTTTCTTGATCTAATGGGAAAAACAACTGAAAATTTTGTCCTGTGTTTACTCTGCTGACTGTATTGATCATTGCTTCCCATCAACCGATACTGCATATAATTGGTCAAAATACCCTGTAGACAAACATTCATAGCAGTTCATTGTCCCACGACATTGACACTTCACAAATACAGCGAGACTTCCCTATTTAGTTATACATCTAAATTCTAAACACTAGGATATGTCTGGGTGACCTTGAATATACCCCCCGAATAATTGACAAAGTCAATTGACGCCAGGAGAGAGCTACATGATTAACTATTGTCTAAACCCAGTTGTTTGAATTTAGCACCTAAAGCTAGATGGATTTTGTGATGTAAAATATTTAACCCGAGAACGCTAATCTCGTATGATGTCCTCCATCTTTCAGGAGTCGCTCCATGTCAGCATCATAAACCTAGCTGCTTATGGCGGTTCCCCACATGTCTGTCATACTCTAGCGTTGGAGACCAAGCAGAGCTATTGGATATACGACTCATAAACGCATGAAGATAATGAGAGACGTAGCTTTAGAATCTTGACTTGTGTCACACCAGTCTTCCCCAGGAATGTCTGGAACGTGCTACATACACTAGGGCCCGCACAAAATATCATCGAGACCGAATGCTATGACAATAAGGACAGCTTCATGTGATATCTGAATGGAGTATAATAAGTAGCTGGGCCAAGCTCTTAACTGGAAATAAAGCGGTGATTTCACTCTGATTTTGCTCCACGGCTGTTATCCATCACAAGCCAGACCGGGGAATCCTTCTCATTTAGCGTCTTACATGGTCAATCAAGCCTAACCGGGAATACCCCTGAGCAAAGGATGTCAACGTAGTTTAATGACCGCTCAGACCCGTCATCAAAACATGCTAAGATAATTTCCTCGAATCAAACAACCTAGCAGATTCTCTAGACCAATCCTTTATCGTCATCGGCGCAAAAACGCGCGCGGCCAGTTGAACAAGGAAATCCTTCCTATAATTTGACTTCGTGACGGAAGCGAGGAGACACAGTGAGTGGAGTTGATTGTGGCAACTTCGGGGAGTATCTGGATCATATATCCTATTCCAGTCAGTGAGATTGGACCCCTGCTTTTTGCAAGGTAGCCATGAGGCTATATAAAGCACGGAGTGAACCCCATGTTGATTTTTGAAAACCACGATCTTTGATCAACCCATTTTTCTAAGAATCCCTTGTAAGTTCCTTGAAAACCCTTTACACCTCTTGGAAGTCTAATGAGAATCCAAAGTATAATATCCATCCACCCAATCAACAATAATGCGTTTCGCTTGGCTACTTGCCTTGCTTGGGCTAACAAGCGCCGCCTTAGCGGCTGCCATTGCTGAGCCAGAACCAGGTTTGTACTATTTTTGGATCGACAAGTAAAATGAAATACTAAGCTTCTTTAGCACTCCACACAGTCCAACGGGCTGAAGAGGACCAGGCAGTGAAGGAGGATGCTACCACCGATGATGGTAGGGGACCTCCAGGTGGAGGCTGGGGTGGAGGAGGCAGAGGAGGAGGACGAGGAGGTGGCGGCAGAGGAGGCGGAGGCCGTGGAGGAGGATGGTAGTAGTGACATAATTGGAAAAGTGGGTTACTGAGAGATCAAGATATCACTGGGATCTACTGGAAAACAGTCTGGTACGAGGAAAGCGAAATTGACTCTTATTTCATGACTTTGTGTCACTAACATGGCATTAAAAACGAACCCGCATTCCTAAAGCAAGACATTATTGTTCTCAATCTAGAGTGTAACCTCAATAAGCAAGAGGGTATTAGAACAGGAAAAGAAACAGAAAGATTCTTCCACTGGACACTGTACCTTGGAAGTAAATTAGCAGCCAGTGCCCAAGAAGTTGACCTCAGGGCTCAGCTGTAGCATCCGCATATCCAAAGTATCAGCATCCTCCAATCCATCAAGATTCTTGCGTTGCCAGAAGGACCGGATTCCTTCAACAAGTCTTTGTGTGAAGTGTGCAACATCATCGGCATTCATTGGCGCGAAAGAAAGTCGGAAGTATCTGTAAGCCAGCTCAATAGATTCAGGGCTGGCAGCAAACATACTGCCAGGACCAATTAAGCATAAAGCTGGCTTTTGTGTAAGATGGATCCAAAAAGCACTGGATAGCTTTTGGGGGCTGTATTGAGACACAAGAGGATGTGCCTCAAAGTAAACCTCAATCCAGGTGAACATACCGGCTTTCGGCCAGATAAATTCAAACATTTGAGCTCTGTCGACTACCTCCCAGTCTTGAACATAATCTGCAGATCCAGAGAGGAAAAATTTGTTATCCTCCAGAATGGTACACATGGATTGCATACGCTTCTCATAGCCTTCTCGCAGGCCTTCTAGCCAGCGTACCCAACCATCCATCTGCCACCCTGGAGAATCTGGCAACTTGAAGACCCGGGCTTTTGTCTCGCCATCTTGCTTACCCATGAGCATCTCTGCAACTATGGACTGCACAAATCCGCTAGGCTGCTGTGTAGAACATTCGGTGATGCGAGTCAGGCGTTCGATGATAGCGGGTTGTGCAGTGATCCAGCCAAGTCGACTTCCGGGAGCGATGGATTTGGAAAAGGTGTCAAGTCTAATCACTCGGCCCTCTGTATCAATGGATAGATATGAGGGGGCCAACGCATCCAAAAACGGATAGCCCGATGACCTTCCTTTCGCATTGTAATTCCGGGGGCTTGGAATGGACGAACCACGAGCTTGAGCTTCCATATCGTAAGCAGAAGGAAATTGTAAGTTCCAATATGGCTCATCTTCAACAATGATCACGTCATACTTCTGGCAAAGGGCGTAGATTTCCTTTTTGCGTTCGATCTGTAGCACTCCACCGGTAGGATTCTGACCCATGCTGTTTTCTATTGTCAGTTTGAAGATATTCCAAGAAGATGTGAAAGCTGTCAACTCACGTCACAGTGTACATAACATGGGGTCGACGACCACGTCGGAAATCCCAATTCTCCAAGACGTCTTCGAGACCACCCTCACCAAAAGCACACATACCCTGTTCATCCATAGCCACTCCGATCACATTCAATCCTCGTGGTTTGACAGTCTGGATAGCATTCATGTAGGCAAATTGCTCACATAGCACCCCCTCCCGCTGCCGAATCCAATCACGATCGGGATTCCAGATATTCGTCAAAAGTTCAATAGCTTTGGAGAAGCCATCGGTGTTACCGCAGCTCAAGATGATTTCTGGACCCCCTGCATAGGGTACATTAGGATGGAGGTGATCGCGGGTGAATTGTCGCAGAAACGAGAGCAGCGCGGGATAACCTTCCGCTGTGCCATACTGCAGAGCCGAGGTCAAGTCAATCCGTCGTTGGACATCGGTGGTCTGGGACTGTTTGGGGACGATAAGACGTTCCGATCTCGAGTCCCCAGCGCTAATAGGCTTCAGGCGGTCTGGTCGGGCGATGTTTGCTTCCAGTGTGTCATAGGGGAAGTATGACTGGTGTGGCAAGCCTGTATAAATAAACAATTAGTCACGGTTGCACCAATATTGGATATTGGGGGGCGGGGGGCTGTACCTCCAGCAAAATTGGCCAGGCCTGGAATCTGGTAGTACTTGTAATAGCTTTTGACGAAACTCGCAAGACGGTTTTTGGTGGTGTAGGAGTAGTGGTGTGACAAATCCATCGGGTGTGGGGCTGTCGCTGCCATGTTGATCGCGGCTCAACGGTCGTGCAGATGTCAGGTCGGAGAATTAATGCACGTTGAAAAATTGGAGGAAAGAAAATAAACAAGACCAAAGGACGCTAGATTTCTATTTCTAATCTTTCCCCAAGAACCAAGGAATCCCCAAACCCCCGCACAAGCCGGCTCGCGTGCTTGATAAGCAAAGCCGTTGGGTCCCGGCGGTCCACTAGATAGTCAAGAAGCAATCTGATAGGGTAGATGATGTGGTCTAAGTGGCCCAGACAAAGAAGATAGGCTGGAGTGCAATCCAGTGAGGCGTTTCTTATCTTGGAAGTCATGGCGAGTTTGTAGATGGGTGAGACTCTGTACATTATACGTGCAGATAGAGCATTGCTGACTCCCTTTTGGAAAGAGAATTTAGGCTAAAGTCTTCACACTGCTCAGGATCAATATTACACTCAATTAATGAGCAACTGCAAATCTCTGATCCCTTGTAGTTGGAAGCATGGAATAGGAGTGGATCAGGGGTTTGGTTATGTCGCCAATTGGCAGCCTTGATGCCTGAGACCCTCCTTATTTGATTGCAACCCACGCTTCTTTCTGAGTTTGGTGTCGTATCTCATTGTATCTTATATTTTCCATTCTAATAGAGAACGAAAAATGATCCGATATTGAATCATCGTGTGTAGTGCTAAATGCGTTCTCAACCCCTCAACGGGACACACCATCTAGTCCATCGTCTCTGGTTCCGATTTCTCTTTCCAATCCGATGCAACGGAAACCTTGTCATTTTAGATAATTTTATTGGAAATTCATCTATCCACAAGGTCTCAAGACAAGAAGTTGAACATGTATATTAAGCTTTTGAACAGGCCCCACGTGATCACCAAAGACTTGCCTAGGCAGCACCGCTTTTACCCGATGACATCAATCCCACAAGCTCAACAATTATCCTCAATCGATCCTTGTCATGGAACCCGAGGGATCCGACCACGATGAATACGAGACGCCGAACAATAGCTTGTCCCGACGTGCGGTATGTATTGTACTCCTCCCCGAGATCCAGTGCATAATGCATTAGTGGAGCCTTTGGAGAACAATGTCATATCCATCATGGAATTTACTAATTGTTTTGTCCAGTGCGATCAGTGTCGTACCCGAAAAGTGAGTTGAAGAGTGTTATACACGTATATGACGTTAATGGGGAGTTTCGCAGATCCGTTGTGATAAACGCTCGCCATGTTCAAATTGCCGCAGTTCGAAAGTTGTATGTCGGTCTACCGGCGAGGGTCAAAAGCCACAGCAACAGAGAAGGCGAGTGCTTATTTCCAGTCAATAGTAAGTAGTCCCCTCTTCTCCCGCAAATACACAGAGCCTTAGCAAAGGTGGTAACCTTGATCGATAGTGAGAAGAAGATAGACCTGATTGAAGAGCGACTGGGAAACATCGAAAAGGCTCTGCAAGAACTGGTCACCGTTTCCCGATTGAACGGGGCCAGGCCACCGAATTCCCATGGATCATCTCAGCCTTCGCCTTTACTGCATGTTAAAGTTGATTCTCCAGCGACAAAATCCGATCAGGCCAACCTCAAGGGTCCTGGTTATACATCTAACCCTGCTATTGAGCAACATGATCCAAATTCTGGGTTCGAGGGGAGCTCCTCACTTGCTGCACACTCGGCCTATGCAAGAGAGTTTCTGGAATCTGCTTTTTCGCATAGTACACCGGATGTCCTATCCAGTCCGAAAATCAACGAGGCACTTTCCTCACTACGACAGATCGTTGAGATGCAAAATAAGCAGCGGGAGATTGACCCTCAAAGGGCTCAGTTCCCAGATCAAGAGAACAGGTTAGGTGCCCGTTGTGATGTTCGCCAGCTAGAACTACCACCTTTGTCTGCTGTTTTGACAGTTCTCAGAAATATAAAAGGTATGATCGGATCCGTCAAACTTGATAGCTCAATTTCCGCTCATTGTACTGTTCAGAAAATCCAACATCATCATTCAGTGGCTACATTCCATTCTTCAAAATAGATTACTTCATCGAAAAATGTCGGGACGTCTACTTTTCCACCGATGATTATTCTGATGCAGCCTTTATTGCTGCAACATTTGGACTCTACAACATCTTTATTGAGTTATCATTCTCTGAGAAAGAACCGGCCACTCGGAATGAGTACAATCAATATGTGCAGATGTGCAAGGACGGCCTGGAGGCAGCGCTGGCAAACTTGAACATCTTAATGCCTGCAACACATGAATATATCGTGGCATTATCTCTCGGGGTAATTATTCTTTCGGGGTTTGTATTTACGTGTATGACATCTAACGATTGCATCAGGCAATTCATGGAATTGAGATCTCAAAGCCATCGCTTAGTTGGACGCTTGCTTCAACGGCTATGCATATGTGTCAAACATTAGGCTATCATCGCATATCGTCTATGGAGCACGATCCCCCACCAGTCCAGACAGATAAACAATGTCTCTTTTGGTCTGTGTACACAGTACTGAATTTGATGTCCTTGCGACTTGGGCGTGCGTCTGTGATCCAAGACTTCGACATCGGACTACCCTCACCATTTGAGACCTTTCCATGCAATGATATCTGGGGCCACGTATGTGCATTGTGGACCAAACAGGCTATGATACAGAACAAAGTGTACACGACTTTGTACAGCCCTGCAGCTCTGAATCAGCCTGAGAATGTGAGAGTATCTCATGCGCGCAGCCTAGCCGCTGAGATGAATTCTACCATCATCGAGCCATTTGAAGTACGCTGATCTCATAAACGGAAGTTACATGGGTACTGATTCTTGTACAGCGTATGATGTCCTCGGACCAAAGACTTTGCGAAGTAGATATCTTATACCTTCAATGCGACAAGGTCAGTCGACTAGCAATGTTAACATTGATATACCGTGCGATTCCTGCACCAGCCGGGACTAGCTCGTCTAGCACATTTATACCCGAATGTGTTGAGACAGCTCGAGCTGCACTTGAACATCACCAAATGTGCTTTGGTGCTATAGGAGAGAACAACAAGATCATGCAACGCTCTTATATGCATTGGTAAGTGACTCTTGAGATTGGATCTCCTATACTATAACACTAACATGGCACAGGGCAATTCTCGTCTCCCCCTTTGTCCCTTTCATTGTCATTTTCTGCCATGTAATCGCAACGTCCGACAAAAAAGATCTCACCCTCCTAGAAGATTTCATCGCCTCCCTTCACACTCTTTGCTCAATCTCCCAATCTGTCGATCGGCTTCACAACATCTGTTCTGTCTTTGGCACTGTCGCAAGGCTATACGTCGAAGCCAAAACCCGAAACGAGGCTGGAGAGGATTCAGGTCTTGCTTCTGTCGGACAGGAGTTTGACGTTTACCTCAGCGCCTTGGGTCTAGCGCCTAGTAACGCGATCACTAGTGGCCAAGGTTACATTCAGCCTGATGCCATGCTAGCCACTCATGTTGGAATCCCGGAGTCTGCGACACATATGACTGAGGTAGCTGGGCCACTTATGCAACCCCAGGGCCAAAGTCAAGAGACTATGTCTGAAGCTGAGATGATGCAGGCGACGCAATTGGGTAACTGGTTTTCTGGGAATCAGTATATGATGGGGCTTTTGGAGGAGGATTTAGTTCAGTTCAATCCGAATATCTGAGAACTGATAGGGAAAGATAGTTATGCTGATTCTTATGACCGCTCTCCAGGGCTAATTTCTATGCCTCAGTCATCCTGTATTATACTATGTGAGGTACCAGACCTCGACATCATTCAGCACAAAATTATACATAAGTCTCACGGTTCTGAATCTCGTTTCATATTGCTTTCAATTTCATATCTTTCCTTAAGGTACTACGTTGCCAGGCCTGCAAATGAAACCGCGATCTTTGAGCCAGATTGCCAGACAGTTCCCGTGATGCGGATTTCACCTATCCCCGGGCCAGCTCTGGATTGCCGTCGTAGAAAGCTTCTAAGATTGAAGGGGGCAGTTAGGTAAGATGGATAGACTATTGACATGTGATAGCAAGCCATACAAAATATAGTTTTTTGATTCACTACAAAGATCCAGAAAGTAGCCTTAACATTTATTTTCCGCATAATTAATCATTGGGGTAATCTCGAAAACTGAGTCGCGCCGTTGGTCCAGGCCTGGTGGAGACGGTTTAAAGTTGGAAATCGGTGAAAATCTCTCTCCAATAAGGCGGCCGTACGTAATACTTTCGGGGTCATTTTGGGGTTTCCACCAACATTTCGGCCAAACGATTCAATCACGATCTACCTAGAGACCCGATACGTTATTCGTGTCTCGGCTTCTAACCGCGTGTCTGACTACGAAAAAAAAGGCAGGAAAATTTTCTGCCTTAGCGTCATCTCCCCGCGATCCACTGATCCGAACAATTTGGAGGGGTAATTGGAGTTTACAGGATCGTCGCATTGAAGATTGGAGCGATACGAATTGATATCTAAGTTGCTCGAGTCAACAAGTCTCAAGACTCTGGTTCCGATCCAATAAAGACTTATCTCACTTCTGTGAAGTGCCCCTTTCATTTAATGCCTTATCAGGCTTCCGGTATTGCAATGGCTCTCAACGATGCGAACCTGCCTACCCTGGCGGATGAGAAGCCAGAGGAGGCGATCCTGGAATCTAGGGTGTTGATCATCATGACTGGAGGTACAATTTGCATGCAGCAGTCACCACATGGATTCATTCCTGCCCGAGGATTCCAAGAAAAATGTATGGCACGAGTTCCCTCATTCAACGATGGCTCGTTATCGGTTCCGATGGATGTCATCACCAATTCCAAGGGCGATATCATAGCCCATCCCAGCCTGAGCACCCCAGTCACGAGATACGGCCGCAAAGTGCGGTACACGGTCTATGAATTTGAAGAGCTGCTAGACAGCAGCTCCATCAACGCGAAAGGTTGGGCTGAGATTGCGGAGTCAATCTATCAGAACTACACGCTGTTCGACGGATTCGTGATTTTGCACGGGACAGACAGTTTGGCATACACTTGCTCTGCATTGAGCTTCATGCTCCAGAATCTCGGAAAGCCCGTGGTGCTCACGGGATCGCAGGCACCGATGCTGGAGCTCCAAAATGACGCGACGGATAACCTGCTTGGGTCGCTTGTCGTGGCTGGCCACTTCATGATCCCTGAAGTGTGTTTGTACTTCAATAATAAGCTGTTCCGGGGTAACCGGACTACCAAGGTTTCTGCTAGTGATTTTGCGGCTTTTGATGCCCCGAACTGTCCCCCGTTGGCTACGACCACGTCGATGCGCACCAATGTGAATTGGGACATGGTGCACCGACCCACGAGCCTGGCGCATTTCCGTATCCAAACGAATTTGGACACGACTCATGTTGCCTGTCTCCGGATTTTCCCTGGTATCAAGCCGGAGATGGTGGATGCTGTTTTGAAACTGGACGGACTTCGTGGTTTGATTTTGGAGACATTTGGGGCTGGTAACGCGCCGTCCGGGCAGGATAATGCCATGATTAACGTGCTGGCCAGCGCCATTCAGCGAGGAATTGTCATTATTAACGTCACTCAATGTGAGTTACCCCACTTTCAGCAAATAACGATTTAGAAGGAGGCTCACGGGGTTGCTGTTCTAGGTCTTACTGGCAGTGTCAGCCCTGTCTATGCCACCGGCATGAGCTTATCACGAGCAGGTGTTGTGGCTGGTCTCGACATGACCACAGAGGCCGCGTTGACAAAGCTCGCGTATCTACTCGCTCTGCCAGATTCCACACCGGAGTCCGTCGCGCAGAACATGTCGCTATCCCTCCGGGGTGAGCTGACCGAATCTTCTGTTCCGGTGTTCCGACATCCCGACGGAGCTCTGCCCGAGCGCGTACAAACGCTGACCGTGCTGGGTTACGCCATTGCACAAGGTGATCTCGAAAAAGTCAAGACAATCATGAAGACGGAACAACACTGGCTACTGAATGACGCCGACTATTCCGGAAACACACCTATTGTAAGTCAACGCAACAATGGCGTTTTTGATTTTAACTTCTTTCCCCTTTTAGTCGCTATGTGTTATTTTATTCTGTCATGCTAATCGATATCAGCACTTGGCGGCCACATCTCCCGCCATCTCTATACTCCACTTCCTTCTTTCGCAGGGTGGATCCGTTCATCTACGCAATCGCAACGGTCGCACACCCCTATTCCTGGCTGCAAATGCAGGTCTCTCAGATCATGTGTTGCTCCTCCAGAAATCTGGAGCTCATTTACACTCAGATGAGCGACCGGCCGCTGAACTCTTAGCTCGTCGTAGACCAGGTGTCTGGGGACTAGCGGGCATTGACCCCAGAGAAAATAACCAACGCGAACTCGACGAGGAAAACAGTGGCGCGGGGCGGAGTCGGACCATGGCCGGGTCAGCACCGTGAGTGGGGGAGATAATAGGGGTAAAGACGTGACCTGCTCACATGCCTCTCTTCCAGAAGGCGGGGTGGAGCTAAAGAAGGTTATCTTAGGCAGGTCACATCATCGCGGTAGTACAGGGGTACAAGTGCACAGTCCTAAGCGCACGCCGGAAAGTTATCGAACCACAAGGTTGAGCGTAGATCTCCGCGGAGGACATCGGGTCTTGCCGCCGGAGGGGGTCTTAGCCATAACAAATTTTCTGGGGTCACCGCATTTTGTCCCAACCTTAGCCATCCATCACATCTTTTGCAGTAGTTTTTGTTTGCTTTTTGTCATATCCTTAGAGAATTAGAGCATAATGTCCAGACTCATGAAATGACGTGTGCCGCCAGGTACACTGTGTGGCTCTACTTTGGCTGCACGACTGTCCCATTCCATCCAAGATCCCTGCTAGTGGGATAGCTTTCTCCTCGGAGTACCCCGTACCTGTAGAGTCAAATATCGGAAGCCTTATCCGACCCTTCGAAGGCAGCTGCCAATCCCAGATTGAATTTGCGGGGTTAGGGGCCACCTATGCACAGCGTGGAGTCTACACCTGCATTTTGTATGGCTCCATAGGGAAAGCCTCTCCAGCACACAGTCATAGGTACGTATGCGTACATATAGCTGCGTTTTTCTGCAAGTTTGAAGTGGGGCGTACCTGTGTGAGTTATCGCCGCTTTTTTGTGAGCGCCGCACTGTGGAAGCTTTTACGCGTAAATCTCAGTCTGGGCCCCAGCTTAGTCGTCACTCGTGGCCCTTTATTGAGCACTCAGCCCGCAGAGCAATCGAGGTCTAAACTTGGACTGGATTTTATTGTAGTATATGACTCAAAGACTCAATATAGTTTTAAAGTATAATTGCTTTTTCATTTTGAACAATCCGGATATTTGGATCTGAGCGGTAAACAGTTTAGGGTACAAAGCAGATCAACTTCGTTGCTGCTCTTCTTTAGGAGTCGATGACCTCATCTAGATCATGATCAAGAAAAGTAAAGCCCTTTGAGCTGGAATAATCAATGCAATATGACAACAAATCTTGGACGAGACAGGTGGGAGCTGAGCTATCAGGGCCAACCATTTGGGCATGCTCAGGTAATTTATGGGGACCGATGTACACACTGTTACAGTAAAGTACGCAGCCGGCACCGCCACTCACAAATTTCAGAGTTCCAAATCCGGCGTATGGTATTGTAAATGTCTGTCTAATTATACAGTCCATTAGTTATCCAGGACGGTCCATGAGTTAACCTTCAGCACCTATTTGTTGGTGCAACCTCGAAATATAAGATCTCCAATTTGCAAGAAATGGTTTGATTGATATCATGGACCTCTTCGGGACTGATGGGCACCTAGCATTTCCCACCTTAGCTGCACTCAAGTGTTCACATATATATATGCATACTCTCTGCCCCTACCTGTGCACCCACTGCTCCTTCAACCTGACAACCAGATAGACTGACCAGCCCTGCTGAGTTTCCAGCAACCACTCGTGGACAGAGACCGAACAATTCTTTGGGACAACCTTGATGAGATATTCTGTTCGATCGTGTTAACCTTGGAAGGGCTACAGCAATATAAGCCATCCCAAATCTGCTGCCGTCTATTCTTTTCTTTCCAGGTTGTTAAGAAATTATCTTTCATGCAAGGCAAATGCTTAGGGTCATGAATATTAGCCTGAGAAATGACCATGGAAACCCAAGGAAATACAATAAAGCAGACAAGAAGCGCCGAGCCACTTCATATCTAAGGCCATTCAAGTTGGCTTCAGTGTTTCAAGTCTCAGTAATCCATCGAGAAAAACCTTGGAAATGCTGTGGAATCTACCAAATTCTCAAGTTTAATGCCCGGTCTTGTCAAGCCAGTCCCTCAGGTCTGTTTGATATTTGTCTAGAAATTGTGCCAAAAGTTGATCTCTGTTCAATAGGCTTTGGACCTCACTAGGTAACTCTAGGTAGAAGTGTCTAGCTGGTCACCCTTCAATAAATTGATGAAGAAGAATAGAAGAGCCTTTCATAAATGGCAATATACGGAGGGAAGCAAAGTAGGGATGGTATTTGACAGCATTGGAATCAGACCAGCTTGACGAACAAAACAAGAGAGGCGAACTGCCGCGCTGCCAGCGCGTAACCGCCATGACACACGTGACCTCGCTTCAAAGAATAAGTGCGAAATAAGCGGTTAGATTGATCATCTAATCAGATCAGCGTTGAATGGCGAAGTCCACACCATTGCCGTTCTCCATAAGACTGACTATTTCCACAGTCGCCCAAGTCTCAATGTCCTTTGCGAGTGACGAGACATGAGACGTTTGAGGATCGAGGGAACATTGAACACGTGTAGATGGCACAAAATGTGTCTTATTGATTTTTATCGCAGTGCGTTATTTTGACTCCGGACATTGCTCTTGAAAGGGCTAGTTCTGCGAGTAGTCCAAACACACGTTCCAAGGTGTTGCGCGTCTGAAGAACGGAACCTTCTTTCAGTCCGATGCTAATTATCAAGTTAATTGGGGTTTCCAATTGATTGTACTTTAATCTGCCCACGGGTGCCTCTATAGCAGAAGATTCGGATGGCGTAATGACGATATACCTTGATTTTGACAAGACGCGTCCTCACGTCCTCATTAATATTCGCAGCCTATGCGGCTGGAATGGTTTCCTGGTAGGGCTACCAGAGTGGAGTCTGGTTTGCACAAACCCCAACCTTGTTGACGAAATGCAATATTATGGAAGAACATAACCAAGGTTAAAGTGGAGTCAGCGTACGAAAACCCCTGACATACAGTGTTTTGTAGCAGGGTTGTGCCAAGAACTGGGCTTCGGCTTCGGCTTAAACGGACAAAAAACCCGGATGGAGGAAAACTAGTTGTCGATCTCGGCCCGGTTATCGATCTGCAAGTCTCCACCATCGTCACTGCCGTCGTTAGTATTTATCCGGCCGCGTCACCAAACTTCAATGGTCCATGCAGCCTCGTACGGCTCAATATAAATCAGAACAAGCAATTGCACACGTAATTTAAGGGATGATCTCATTTAATGTGTGGAGTACGGAGTAAGGATAGAGAGTATAAATCCTCCACGACCGATCCAGTAAATTGTAGTTCAACAACAAAAGTTTCCGCCGAAATGAATCGGGCTTTGATTCTCCTTGCTTCGGCCAGTGTGGCTTATGCTACTTCTCTAAGCAGTGCATGCACAGCTGCGCGGGTCCGCGACTCGTTGCCTCAGGACGGCTACATTTTGGGTGTCACCTTTGATCATGACTCGGTCACTGCCAATGCTGTCTACAACTCCTCGCACTCCGATGACGTCTTCTTCCCCGATGCCACCATAAACTATTGCAATGTTACCTTCTCCTACACCCACGAAGGGTCGGATGACACCGTGATTGTTGGCTACTATATGCCCGCGCCTTCGAGCTTCAAGAACCGCTTCCTTGCTACTGGTGGTGGTGCTTATGCCATCCAGTCCGGCTCGATGTCCGCCCCCGGAGGTGTCATGTACGGCGCCGCCTCGGGCTTCACCGACGGAGGATTCGGCAGCATGGACACCGACTTCGATGACATCTTCCTGCTTCACAACGGTACAATTAACTGGCCGTCCGTTTACATGTTCGGTTACCAGGCTATCAAGGAGATGACCATCATCGGAAAGCAATTCACCAAGAACTTCTACGATGTCTCCAACAGCACCAAGGTCTACTCCTACTACCAGGGCTGCTCCGAGGGTGGTCGTGAGGGATTCTCCCAAGCCCAGCGCGCTGGTGAGGAGTATGATGGGTTGATGATTGGTGCTCCTGCCATTCGTTACGGTCAGCAGCAGGCTAACCACCTCTACTCGAACATCGTCGAGAAGACCCTGGACTACTACCCCCCGCCTTGCGAGCTTGAGAAGATCGTGAACGAGACAATTGCCGCCTGTGATCCTCTTGACGGCCGTAAGGATGGTGTTGTGTCGCGTTCCGACCTCTGCCAGCTGCAATTCAACATGACCTCGATTATTGGCAAGTCGTACTACTGCGCCAGCTCCAGCTCCAGCAGCCTTGGCCTCGGATTTGGCAAGCGTGACTCGACTGAGCCCGCTCAGAACGGCACCGTTAGTGCCGAAGGTGTGGCTGTGGCCCAGAAGATTGTCGACGGATTGCATGACTCGAAGGGTCGCCGCGCCTACATCTCTTACCAGATGGGTGCTTCGTTCGATGATGCTGAGACTTCTTACGACTCTACCACCGGCGAGTGGGGACTGGTAAGACTCTTTTCCTCTCCAATGAAGCTATTTCAACCTGACTAATGACTGTAGGATATTGCCGGCGCTGGCGGTGAATGGATTGCCCGTTTCCTGGAGTTGCACGACGAGGACAACCTGTCCAGCCTGGAAGGTTACACCTACGACACCCTCGTCGGCTACATGAAGCAGGGAATGACCCGCTACATGGACTCTCTTCAGACTACAATCCCTGACTTGACTGAGTTCTACGAGAACGGTGGAAAGATTATCCACTTCCACGGCGAGCAGGATGAGTCGATCCCCACTGGCTCCTCCGTCCACTACTACAACTCCGTTCGCCAGACCATGTACCCCGGCAAGTCATACAACGCTTCCACTGCCGCCCTGAAGGAATGGTACAAGCTCTTCCTTGTCCCCGGAGCTGCCCACTGTGACACCAACACCGCCCAGCCTAACGGTCCCTTCCCCCAGACCAACTTCGAGGTTATGTCTCGCTGGGTTGAGAAGGGTATTGAGCCAGTCACCCTGAATGCCACCATTCTCCAGGGTGAATACGAGGGTAACAACGAGCAGCTCTGTGCCTGGCCTCTTCGTCCTTACTGGAAGAATGGAGGCAAGAACTTCACCTGCGAGTACGACCAGGCCTCCATTGACACTTTCAACTACAACTTTGATGCCTACAAGCTGCCTCTGTACTAAGGCCTAGTATTTTTTGGCTACTGCGATCTTGGAAAATTTACCGTTCTATTTTCCCTTTTCCTGTACACTGTATTCAGACCAGATAAGGATTTTCCCAGCACCATTTCTAATAGAATCACTTTTACTAGAATTCCTATCATATAACCCAATTCAACCTCGATGAGGTCAACTATCCAAATCTCACAAATGTATTCATGAATTTTCTAAGCATCGCCATAAGATATTTCTTTCTCGGATAAACTCAGATTTTTCTCATAATGTTAGAATCTAGATTGGTCAATAAGACTTGCAGCCACAATACTATAGAAATCTCAGTATCAGAACAATTCGCAACCAACCTTGGAAATGTAGTGAATTTAGTGAATGTGCAGGTACTTGCGCTAGAAATCTGTATCAAATGTCTTCATTTGGAGTATTGAAAGATCATCTGTGACAGCATTTCAGACAATGCGTTGGTCTTACTTAGCTAATTACAACCATGAGGGTAACGAGAAACGAGAAGAGGATATCATCAAACACATATACTATATTTCAACATATTGCTATATTCTAAAGGCAAAACCTATCATGACACTGTCTAATTAGGTCTATATGCCTGGAAATAAACTTAGAAGCCATCGGCGTGCTAAGCGCACTAGATCACCACTCGTATAGAGTGCTGAACCAATCCATTAGGAAGTCGACGACAGCATTGGGGGCAATGCTCTGCATGCCCCAGGTGTTACCAAGGTACATGATCTTCTTGGCCTCCTGGGTCGAAGGCTCCCATTTGGGCAGTCCTTCTCCGTTGGGATTACCAGACCTGATGAAGTTAACCCAGTAGTCAGACATACGATCAGCAATCGCGTAGTCCTTTGCCGGCCAGGTCAGGTTGGCAGTGTAGTCCGCGTAAGGAATGTTGTTGAAAGTGTACCACAGCTCCGCACCGTGGTAAGCACCACCAGAGTGATCCTCCTGAGGAGCACGAGTGAAGAAGTAGGTGTACACATTAGTGCCGGCACCACCAGCAACCCAGTCCGCGGCATACTTCCAGCTGGTGACACGGGACATATCGCGCTTCCAGGTGTTGGAGCTGTGAGTTGCTTGGGTCTCATTATCACCAGGGTAGAGCTTGAAGAACTCAGTGGAGAAGTTTTGGAACACCTGTGCGTAAAGAGTCTTGTATTCGGTGGCATTGTAGTCCGAGATACCCTCATCTTTGTTGAAGCCGGTCATTATGGGGACATCGGCATGGTCGTTGTCTCGGAGCAGCTGGCCGTACTTCTGCTTGAGAACCCAGCCATCAATGACGGGGCGCCACTCTGGGGGCTCCATGTCCAGGTTCTCGAACTGGGTTCCGGCGAGCAGATCCTCGTTCTCGGAGTCCAAGTTGTTCAGAACCTCCGCGGACAGGTTGCGCAGCTGGGCCGGGGTGGTAATGTTGAGCTGCTTGAAGAGCTTCACTCCGAAGCTCTCGGCCTCGGTCTTGTTGCGGTAGCTGACGGCGATACTGGCAGTGTTGGGGTCATGAGGGGACAGGGCACCACTCTCCGAGATGGCTCCCGCAATGTACTTGCGAGACAGAGGGCTGTAGGCCATGATCAGAGAGCTGGCCGAGCCAGCGGACTGCCCACCAGTGACAATCTGGTTCGGGTTACCACCGAAGTTGGCAATGTTCTCATGAACCCACTAAAAAAGAAGTTAGTATGAGATGTTCGACCAACAGAGCCAAAGAACATAATTACCTTGAGGCCAGCCATTTGATCAAGAGTACCATAGTTACCCGAGCTGTTGTGAGGAGACTCGGCCGAGAGTTCGGGGTGGGCAAAGTAGCCAAAGGCACCGACACGGTAGTTGACGGTGACGACGATGACATCCTTGATCGCAAGACCGGATCCATCATAAGTCTTCACATCGCCAGAGCCCATCTCATAACGGCCACCATAGATCCAGTAGTAAACTGGCAGGTTCTTAGACTTGATGTCTTCATCATCGTCGTAGGTGGGAGTCCAGATGTTGAGGTACAAGCAGTCTTCACTCATCTGTTCGCTACCAGTGTAGAAAATGCCGGCGGAGCCAGTGGAAATCTGCATACACTGGGGGCCAAACTTGGTCGCGTTCAGGACTCCATCGTGGCTTTTTGGTGAGGTAGGAGGCTTGAACCGTAATTCCCCGGTGGGCGGGGCGGCGAAGGGGATACCTCTGTACACCGTGACGTTGGACCGATACTCTGAAGCAGTACCTCTCACTTTGCCTTGAGCAGTGTCGACAACTGGGAATGCAGCATTGGCAGCTGAGAGCAATGCAGCCCAGCCAGCCAGAGTCTTGAGAAACATGATTGCAAAATTGTCAGGATGCTTGAATTATCTTCCAGGACTTCTTCAGTTATTATAGCTCCTTACCTTGATTGTGACGCCTTGTTCCCAAATAGGCTATATTTCCGCCTCTTCCGCAGCCTGCCTTATGATGCAGATCTCTGTGATCAATATAATGCAAAGTGGGTCCAAGTGGGGAAACTGCGTAACTGTGGCTGATTCGAACCTTTTATTTGTTCGGTAATCGGTGCTCGGTACTTGATTAGGTTTAACGCCGGCTTTGACCAGGGGTTAATTGTGCAAGTTTCTAGATTTTTCGTCCATGCACCCGGTGGAAGTTATGTGGGGAAATTCAAGACTCCTTTTTGGGATTGCGTGGCCACTTTAGTGCGTAGATCATCGGAGTGTGAATAAAGTCCGATTCATACCACTTCGGATACAGTCCAGATGCTGTCCTTCTCCACTTGATCCTGACGAAGATTTACAGAATAGTTCAAACAACCTACGAAACGGAAAATGACAAAGGCAACGCAAAATTAAAGGATTGTTGCATAAACCCAGACATTGGACTGGACACTGTCCCAAGACGGGTGGGACCAGTCCCTGAATGCCAAGAGATTGCAAGGAAATAGTTTGGAAAATTATTATCCGTAGTCTCATATGCGGGTGAAGCATTTAGCTTCATAAGCAAAGATCTGCACTTCAACTTCCATTCCTAGTATTAATGTTGGGTATGGCCGCGTTTGCAGGAATTAGACTGTTACGTGACGAGCTTTCGCCTATAATAACAGTGGATCTGATGATGTACCTTGTAATTCGGATTTGACTACAACTTTCCAAGATTGCACCGGATACTTTGTTGTTCTTGGCCTTACCCTCTAGTCAAGGAGCATCTTCATCTTTGGATGACGCGTCTCATCAAGTTGATCAAGTATTAGAAGCTTGCTATCACCTGGTACTCTACTCATTCTCCTCATCCTCAAATTTCTTGGTCATCTATCATGGACTACTCCATCCCGAAGCTTCTTGCTTCGGCAGGTCTTCTGGTCGGGTTGGCCTCTGCCGCTCCTAGCTCCTCGCCGCTATACAACTCTGTGATCGAGACCAAGTATGGCAAGGTCCAGGGTTACCCTGCCTTCTCCAGCGAGCCCACTGGCAACTTGACCAACTGGAAGGATATCACCATCTGGAAGGGTATTCCATTTGCCGCCGACACTGCAGGCGAGAACCGCTTCCGCCCTCCTCAGAAGGCCAGCCCATGGAACACCACCCTGGATGCGAAGTCATTTGGCAACGTTTGTCCTTCCGCCACCAGCGATACCAACCTCACCATCTCCGAGGACTGTCTGAACTTGAACATCTGGAGTCCCGCCAAGTCCACAGGCGCTAAGCTTCCTGTCGTTATGTGGAGTTACCCCGCCGAATCCACTGCTGCTGATGCTCTCTTCGACGGTGGTGGTATGGCCGACAAGGGTATTGTGTTCGTCAACTACAACTACCGAACTGGATCATTTGGTTGGCTTGGTCACCCCGAGCTGACCGAGGAGGTCTACAAGGCCACTGGCCACAACAGCTCCGGCAACTGGGGAATGCTCGACCAGATGGAGGCTGTGAAGTGGATCCACGATAATATCGCTGACTTCGGTGGAGACCCTAATCACATCACTGTCATGGGCCAGTCTGCTGGATCTGCCGCGACCTACCACATCCTCAACAGCCCCCTTACCAAGGGCCTCATCAAGCATGCCATTATCGAGAGTGGTGTCCGTGACCCCCATGACCCTCTGTGCGCCTCTCTTGCCGAGGGCTACAAGACTCAGGAATACGTTATGGCCCAGGGCTTGAACTACACTGCTGACAAGAATGTCAGTACTATTGCTGAGCTGCGTAAGCTGCCTATGTCTGATCTAGAGGACAACGTTCTGGATGGCTGGAGCTTTGGTGCGACCTTGGACTACTACGCTATGCCCGCCAAATACGCCGTGACTCTGAAGGAGGGAGCTGCCAACAATGTCCCGGTCCTCACAGGTAACACCAAGGACGAGAGTGGTGCTGAGAAGCAGACGAACATCACTGTGGCCGAGTACCTCGCGGATCTTGATGACACCTACACCACTGGTAACTGGTCCAAGAGATTCCTTGAGCTTTACCCCGCCGATAACGATAAGCGTGCCGATGGTGCCTTCAACTCCATGTATACCGACCGATCCAAGGTTGGCACCTGGATGTGGACTCAGCTTTGGGCTGAGTCCAGTAACAAGGATGTCTACACCTACTTCTGGGATCACGCCCCGCCCGGCCAGGACCAGGGTGCCTACCACGAGTCTGAGATCAACTACGTGCTCAACAACCTCTACGCTACAGACAAGCCCTGGACCGCAAAGGACTACGAAATCGCCGCGAAGATGAACGGATACTGGTCCAACTTCATCAAGAACGGCAACCCCAACGGAGATGGTCTGGTCCACTGGTCCCCCACTGCTGATGATGCGCGTGTGCATCACGTTGGTAACGGTTGGGGTCCCATCCCCGTGGCCGACAAGGCTAAGGTCCAGCTGTTCAAGGAGTGGTTCGCTACCCTCCCGACCTACTAGATCATCCTGCTGCTGAGAATGTCCCAGAGCAGGATCGAACATTTTCTGTCTGCGCTCTTGAATATTTAGCGTGGTGAATTTCCGATGTATACTTTATATATGTGTAAAAAATCACCTGATTGTCAGTGTTGAGACTTTCTCCACTGCTTCACTTATTCTATTCTCCAAACTTCTCAATTTCATCACTTTGAATATATCCGAATATAGATCACTACATAGATCTCCAAGGCAAGTAGCAAAAAATACTCTATGGACTGGATAATGAATGAGTGTTGGAAAAAGTTGATAGTGGGTCCTTTTTTTGGCCCCCATTTTTCTAAATAAGCTCCGAGAAAAGAATGAAATCTATTCTGTTTCACGCATCAACTCTGTTATCCGACATCTTCCGTGGACACCGCCAATTAACGGACTCCGCCCTGTAGCCGCTCAGTGTCTTTCCCACTAAGGCATCCAAGATTATGAATTCGTCCTGGATGGACCGCTTGTCTGCAGCCAATCAGGAAGCTGCTGATCGAGAATTCCCGAACTCCGCAACATCGGAGACAGGCACTGCAGCAGACCCATCACCGCGTTTGCGAGATCGTCGGAGAGAGAGATCTGTTCTTTCATGTTCCTTTTGTAGGACCCGCAAGTAAAACACCCATGTCCCCTCCCATACTCACCATTATGCATTTCATCCTCGTCCTGACGGAAATCCTGTCCTACAAAACAGGGTACGATGTGATCGTCAGATGCCATGCAATACCTGCACAGGTAAGGGAATTGGCCACTTGTGTACATATGTACCAAGTAGCAAAGGCAAGACCAAAATCAGCGTTGGCGACCGAATCGATCAACTTGACAAGTTGGTGCGTGCCTTGGCTCAAAATAAGCAGAAACAGACCCGACAAATGCCGACGGCAGACCTAAATATTGTGGCCACGGATGGCCAGATGGATAGCTCTTCACGGAGTGCGCCCAGAAAGTCACCACGAAGCGTATATCGAGACCCTGGAGGGGCCATGCCACTATTTTCGGTCGATGCTGACTCTATGCTACCATCCAGTCATGTGTCTCTACCGAACGGCAAAGATTATGAAACATCGCCCGCTCCATCTCCAGCATCATCGGAATATGGGAGTATGCGTCCACACTCCCATGGTGCTGAGTACGTTGGAAGCGCCCATTGGGCTGCGGTACTAGACAGCATATCCGAGCTCAAGGACCATTACGAGGAAGAAGAAGAGGCCAGGATGCTGGTAAATAATGACCGTGTGCCATACCGCAGCCCTGGTCCTCTTCTATTATACCAACCAGTCAACGTAACCAAGGCTGAAATTCTAGCGTCAATACCGGCTCGCCCCGTTGTCGATCGCATGATAGCGCGATACTTTTTTCTCCGAGACACTGCACCGCTGCCCGTGCTACATAACAAAAAATTTCTCGCAGAGGTATGATGTCTTATGTTCTTCCTTCTAATACGTAATTGACACCCAATCATTTACATAGTATGAAAGTTTCTGGCAGGACCCAAACTCGGCTTCATTGTTGTGGATTGGCCTCTTATTCAGCGTTATGGCTCTAACTATGCAATATCAGCAATCAATAGAAGATCCAGCGGACCCTGAAACTCTCTCTCGAGTTCAAATGTTCCGTGAAAGAACAATTAATTGTCTGATCTTGGGCGAATTCACCAGGGGCAAAGAGTATGTGATTGAGACGCTGCTTCACCACCTGACTCTCGAAGTGCTTCTATGCAAGGATGCAGACATTGGGGTCTGGATTGCACTAGGTATACTTGTGCAGCTTGTCTTAAGCATGGGTTATCACCGCGATCCTCAGAAATTCCCCAAAATTTCACCATTCGCAGGTGAAATGAGGCGTCGCATCTGGGCTGTTGTAGTGCAAACGGACCTACGACTCTCAAGTCAGATGGGATTTCCACGGCTCCTAAAGCTACATCAATGTGACACAGCGGAGCCTTCTAACCTACTGGACTCAGACTTTGATGAGACGACTACCGAGCTACCCCCATTCAGACCGGAAACCGAAGTCACACCCACACTCTCGATCCTGGCCAAGAATAGAATTGATCATATGTCTGGGTTGGTTAGCGATCTTCTCGCTGACACCCGGGAGCATTCCTACTCAGATATCATGGCTCTGGACAGCAAACTACATCAAGCCGAGGACTCTTTGCCGCCAATCTTCAAATGGCAGCCCCTCAGCCAGTCGCTGATGGTGCCGCCGCATATCATTATGCAGCGTGTGTGGCTCCGACTTGCTATCCCGCGATTAAAGATCTGGCTCCACCGTAAATATCTCGTTTCTTCCTTCCAGCAGACGGAGTACGGATATTCACGGAATGCTTGTTTACAAGCTGGCATGAAGATCCTTGAATGCCAAACATTGCTAGACGAGGAAACAAGACCGGATGGATTGTTATATCCTGTCCGCTGGATGATGACATCGCTCAGCCAGTTTGTATTCCTGCACGGTATGAGCATCCTCACCTACTATGTGCAACTATCCAAAACAAGACCCGATATATCTATGGACGAGGAGACACACTCGAAAATATATACCCTGCTACGCGACACATATCCCATTTGGCTGCGTTCGAGCACTGTCTCTCGTGAGGCCCGACAAGCAGTAAAACACCTTGGTATTCTGTTGGGACTACAGGGAGAAGTAGAAGCCCCTGTGCCTCCGCTCTTCGAAGATATTGCCGAAGCTGGTATCGATGCCACTCAATTTGAATCTGCAAGCAATATGATGCCATTTGATCAGTTCGCTTGGGAAGCTTTCCAAGGTGAGAGATTGAATCAAATATGAAACACAAACTATCTCTCAGGCTTGGCTCCTTTGTGTTCCTTGCTTACCCCAAATGAAACACCTCATCTGATGCCAGTGGCTAATTATTATAGAATGTCTCGCTAGTTTCCCTTCCCCGGGCGGATTTGGTACCGAAGTGCACGGCCAGCCGGGGGCTGGGCTGCCATTAGGTTTGAATCTATCTATAACGGACCTGATGACAGACAACCAGGGTGATTTGAGTGAATGAGCTGCCTCAAAGCTTTACTTGACTCTGTACCTTTTGATATCAGTACATATGCCTTCTGTTCACTTCATTTTCTGTCATCCGACTTTCGATCTATCTACGTGAACTAAAAAGTGTTTAAACATTTAGGGGATTCTTTCAGGCGGAGAAGAGCAATGATGTCAATCAAATTCTGGACACTAGGTCATATAAAACTTTAATGATGTACTTTCTCCAGGGCTGTAATATATGATACTCGTAGCTCACTGGTATGCAAGGAACATGAGCCGAACCCTATACACGGTGATTCAAAATGCAAAGCGCACAAGGTCAGGTCTCCATTTCCATGGTAGCATCCAGACGATCGGACCTGGGGTGACGCTGATGGTTCCTAGACAATAAGCTCCATTAGTCGAGGGTTTCATTAAGCCACCAACATCGATGATACAATGTTGCAGGTATATATTGAAGGAGACAAATACCTTGAATGACGGTGCCTATGTCTGATAAACATGAGCAAGGCCACGCAGCCGAAGATGGCAACGAGGCTTATCATAACCGATACCCAAATGATCAGAGTGGTGTATGTCACGGGTGCCGAGCGAGCTCTCGGTAACAGGTGGGCGACTTGTGACATGTTGTGCGATTTTGCAAGTGGCAGCGTAGGAAGGATCATGTCGTGCGTTGCTGTAAGGAAGAAGAAGCGAGCAACGCATGATGCAAGCGTATGAAGAAACATCATTGCGTACGTTGCTGCGAGAGTGACGGAGCGAGCAGCGCATAATGCAAGAAGGAATCTTTTATTTGCAGCTCGTCGGCTTCTGCTTGTTGAACTGTATACTGAATTTGTGCGAAGTTCGTTGGCAGGGTCGAACAAAACATTCGGAGTCGACCAGATGATCATCAAAAACATGCATAATCCGCGTCTGCAGATGACTCGGTAGTCTTCACATGTTGGATCTTTGAAAGTAGTAGATGGCAAGAAAATAAGGTACTAAAGGGGCCGCTAGCGAGAATCATAAATGGATTTTATAATTATAGGCAGTAGCAAGAGAGCAGCGTAGAAAGGACGTCGCCAACCAGAATCGTGGCGTTGTATGCTGTAAGTAGGAATAACGTATCTAATATGTTGGAGGATTATGTTTAGGAAGGGAAGAAGAAGGAGGAGTAGAGAGATAGAGCCCGGAATGCGCTCTATTTATATGCACCATGTAGATGTATGCAAACGCTGCAGGACACCTAAGACCTAAGGCGTCTAAGCCAGTAGCGATAGCTCCAGGGCTTTTGTAGATTTACCAAAGGTTAATGAACCTTGATAATGGTATGTATTGTTATTTTGAGGAGCAACTGGGAGGAGGCCACTGGTTACTATGGCCACATACTGATTTACGTAAAATTGGCGCAAGTGCCCAAGGGGGAGGTTAAAAACCATCTCTACGCTGCGATACGGAAATACGCATACTGGAATGTTGAGTCGGAGCAACCCTCATCCCCAGTATCGATTTTGATTGCTGTGTCAGGAATGATGGAAGAATAGAAGCGATGGATTTCAGAGAGAGAGAGAGAGAGAGAGAGAGAGAGAAAGACAGAGGTGTTTCCAGATTACGGCTCCCGTCGAATTGTATCAAGAAATTGTGGCGCATGGTATAACTTGGTGGCTGTGCGGAAAGGTCATACGGTACCTTACAGCTACGTTTTTCATTGCTCAGACTTCGCAAACTGCCACAACGTGAAAAGATCTAGTGGTTTGAATGCCGCTAACGTCAGTTTACTGTGTTTGGATTCTTAATACCAGATTCAAGTTATATGGATGTCGGGAAAATGCTCATTGTTTCCCATGGGAAAAATAACAATGCCCCTGACGGATGGAAATTCTGCCCGTCGGAGGTTTGCGAAAGAAGACGGTCAGCGGAGTAGAGGTGGATGAGAAGGCAATCCTCCTCCGCTTATACTCTTAGCTCTTTCCTGGACCCCGTCAATTGAAAATAATTGGCAAAAAGTCAATTGCTACTCCACTTCTAGTGCAGTAATTGTTCTGTGCCTCAATTTTAATACTTAGTTGTTTTGTGTTGTGTTCCCATTCAACGGGTGGATCTATGCGATGCTATGTCAGGGTGCATTTTATTGGGGTGGGATCAGCAGATCAGAAATCGTGCTCAATTCTACCCCGCGGAACCAAAGCAGCGAGGGGTCTGCACTAAAAGCGGATAAAGAACCCCCCCGTGAGGTGATCCGATACTGTACTTCGTACAGTACTTCCAAGGTTCCTTACAGAACTTCATAGCTCGGCCAGGCCGGGCCAAAGGGGTGCGTTGGCTTTCCGATGTCCAGCTGATCAAACAGAGATTATTCCACGGCTCCATCCTCCGTCCCCATAATGAAGAGAAATTATTTCCTGGTTTAAGATAATAAAGCCAATTGGAGTGGAAAGAATCCGCACTCAGGACCACGTGAGAGCGCCCCTGACAGGTTGTTGGTGGAACGAACACCTATGGCATTTGGATTTGCATGTCCTATGACTGATTTACTCCGTACTCCATTTAATGCCCCCTTTTGGTGCCTCGTCCTCCTTCCTCTTTGCCCCATGCCATTTGCGCTATTTAATACCTCTTTGGTCATCTAGAACATGGGTATCCACGGCTTGGCATTAGCTTAGCCTTAACCGGACCTGATCATTTTTTCTCGCACGTCTAGCTAACAAGTGCTTTGAATGGATGGGGCCGAAAGCCTTGGGTCCCGATGCGTGGCCGGTACAGGATCCTCCCGTCCAAGTGGTGCCGACTAAAGAGCCGATTTTTACGTAAAGAAAAACCCCAAAGAACCAAAAGGCCAGCGATGGTGTCATGGAATCCGAATTTTTCATTATTTCATCATGTATTGTTCTAGGGCCAAGGACTGAGGTGTAAAAAATTCAAATATAGCTCACTCCACTATTGAAAAAGCGCCCTTTATATAGCGTTAGGGCCTTATCTTATCCTTCTCTCCGCGTTTTTCCCTCGGAACCAATTCTTGAGGAATTGTTAAAAATTCTTTCACTGAGACCCAAACGGAACCCCCTTTTGCAAACAGTGTTTCATTGCAGATCTCCTTCTCTTGTCTGGATGACTGTTTCCATCACATAATTCCACGGTGGAGCTGGATCGCCCCCGCCGTCTGATCGCGATTCTTGTTACATACAACTTTTGCTCCCCTCCCAAGGTACCCCACTATCGCAAAACCCTCACCTCCATTTTTTTTCTCGCCAAGGCTCTTACTCCGGATTTCCTTTTTATCTCTGCCCTGGCCCTCCAAAATCACTTCAGATCCACTTCTTTTACTGCTTCCCCCTCTCCCCTACCTTACTTACCCTATCTCCCGAGCCACCGGTTGGCTACCCCGAACCCCGAATGACACAACCGCATAAGACCATTGCCGTCGTCAACGCGACAGGGCGGCAAGCAGCTTCTTTGATCCGAGTCGCGTCAGCTGTAGGATACAGTGTTCGCGCCCAGATTCATTCCCTCAAGGGTCTTATCGCAGATGAGCTTCAGAGCTTGCCCAATGTGACCCTCCTGCAGGGCCCATTGCTCGGCAATGTCCAGTTGATGGATGCCCTCTTCCAAGGCGCATCCCTGGCATTCATCAATACCACCTCTCAATCTGGCGACGAGGTGGCCATCGGCCGCGCCCTGGCGGATGCTGCCAAGCGCTCCGGTTCTATCACGCACTACATCTACAGCAGTATGCCGGACCACTCCGTCCATGGACCTTGGCCGGCCGTTCCGCAATGGGCCCCCAAGTTCACCGTCGAGAACTACATACGCCAGCTAGGCCTTCCGGCAACCTTTGTCTACGCCGGTATCTACAACAACAACTTCACCAGTCTTCCATACCCGCTCTTCCAAATGGAGGTCCTCGAAGATGGCTCCTTTGAATGGCACGCTCCGTTTGATTCCGAAACCCAACTGCCTTGGTTAGACGCCGAGCACGACGTAGGGCCCACACTTCTCCAGATCTTCAAGGACGGACCGAAGAAGTGGCACGGGCATCGGTGAGTTTCTCTGAGAGAGAGAAGACAAAGAAAACGGAAAATGCTAATTCTTTCTTTCTACAGAATCGCGCTCACCTTTGAAACTCTCTCCCCCAATCAAGTGTGCGCCGCATTTGAGCGAGCACTTGGCCGGCCCTGTCGCTACGTGCGCGTGCCCAAGATCGAAATTAAAGTCAACGTGCCTACCGGATACCGGGAACAGCTCGAAGCTTTAGAAGTCCTGTTCGGCGACTTCAATGCTCCCTACTTCCCGCAGCCGGAGTTCTCACAACCGGCCGCAGGTTCACCAAAGGGTCTAGGCCCAGCAGGTGGAAAGGGTGCTGGTGCTGGTATGATGCAGGGGCCTGGTGGAGTGGTTTCACAACGCGTGACTGATGAGGCCCGGCATCTGTGGCAGGGCTGGCGAGATATGGAGGAATATGCGCGTGAGGTATTCCCCGTGGAAGAGGAAGCTAATGGACTGGATTGGATGCTTTGAAGCTACAAGTTTCGAGTTTTGGTCTTTTCTTTTCTTCTTCTTTTCTTATCACGACAGGGAAAATTCCGCGCAGGCTGGAATGTGGGTTGCTCATGACCTCGCAACCCCATTTCACATTGGATTGATTTTTTGGGGGTTTATTCTGCTCACCTCTTTGCGACTGTTCAATCCCCGGCAGACGTGCATGGTGATGATGCCTGTGCATGTTGACGTGCCATGCGCTATATGTTTCTTTTTTCTTTGCTCTAATTATTGCATTATTGGCGAATGGGCATGGGAATTACATGGGACATGACTTTTTCTTTTTACCCACCGTTCTTAATCGGATGCCCCCGGGGCAATGGGGATTGATTATCTCCACAAAAAAGTTCTCTTTATTACCTGTTGCTTTTTGAAACCGGTGTCTGATCGCCAGGGGAGACACCCAATCTACGGCACAGCATCCGTCTTCATCTTTTCTATATAAAAAAAAAACACTTGAAATGACATATCAACGACTGTTTCCCATCTGCCACAACCCAAGGCGAAAACTCTCAATTCAACAAACTATTTACTTGGATTTCCCTCTTTCTGTAATTTTCTCTTTCTTCGCACCCCTTGATCGGGTTGTCAATAAGATCACCCGAACTACGCTTTGACATCAAAGCTGCAATAACCTCGGTTGTATGCAGCATGAAGTATGTTGATGGCAAGGATGCTTATCCGACCAATGACCACTCCGCGCACTTCGACAGACCGCTCCTTTTCTCATGGTCACCGGCGCACGAAAGAAATAAAGCTTGGGACTTGTGGCAGTGCTCTAAAATAGTATTGTGAGAGGAGAGACCCCCCAAATCTTTCTGAATTTTTTCCCCCATTACTCCCAGGGCTGCAATTCTAGTTTTCTGGCATGAGATGCCGTTGAAATAAAGTGCTCTATTTGCCTTTTACCTTTTGCAGGGCCCGCTTGCTTCAGTGGACTAGAGTTCAGGAATGAGGGTCGAAAAAAGCAATGTGCTGAACCCTTTCTCCTAATTGAGCGTAGAGCCGGGCTGCTAAGAGCAGTCTGGTTGGTTGGTGCGATAGGAGGACAAGGTTCCCCGATAGTTGAAGACAGTGATCTATATATGGGATTGGTGGCTCAGAATTCTTAGATCAACGATTTGGCTGCAAATGGGTGTTTGTTGGATGTATTTTCCGGGGAAAGCTATGTAATTGGGGACAGCTACAACTAGGGACTCGAGAGAGACCTCCGATTTAGTCATGTATGTGCTAATTTTATAGCCCCAGTAGAAATGCACTGTGAATGCTGGACATTTTACTTATCCCGGGTGGCAATCGAATCATAGAGAAGCTACTCCAAGCTCTCCATGTGCACCAATCGATTCCACATAATTCGTCATATGGTCCCGTCGACCGAGTTTTTCCATGGATACCCAATTCCTAAGGCGTTGACAGCTTACCGCCAACGAATCCGTCACCCGTTGCCTAGTGTACCAACCGTGTCTACATTTGACTACATGGCGGTACTTATCTTCCCACCTATAGCCCCACCAAAACAAATGTATTATCCAGTCACTTGATGTACATGGAGCTCTCCGCCCAAAGTTTCTGATGCGCGCATCGAGCTTGTGCTGATCTGCCAGACTTTAGAATTTTTTTTTTTAGTTCCCCTCCTCCCTTCTTTTTTTTTTTTCCTTCTCTTCTTCATATTCTCTCCATATACCCTTTACCCCTCTTCAAAACTTTTTTTGTTTACGTCTTCGGTCTTGATCATTTCAAGACGCATCAATTGTTGTTGACCTTGTCTATTTGTTACGACCAATCTATACCCAAACCCCCACCTCACATACATCATGTCTAACGACCAGTCCCTTTCGGAGCGCATCGAGTTCCCTACCATTCCTCTTGAGGCACAGTCCAAGATTGCCCACCTGCAGGATCAGTTCGTTCGCGCAGAGGTTGAGCAGCGTAAGTTATTGTCCTTCTGGTTCCCTTTTCCGCCCGTGGGGGGTACTTGCTTCATGTGATTGGATTGGCCTACGAAAATTTCTGTTTTGCGCGGCCTTAGCGTATGGAATTGGAATGTCGATCTTCATGATGCAATGCCCAAGTTCTATTGTTTTATTATGCTAGGCAAGGTCGTATGCTAACTGAACCGTAAACAGTGCGCGCGTCAGTCCCTCTTCTGGCCCCGCTCTTCAAGCAACGCGATGAGATCATCAACCACCCTGAGGTGAAGGCTGACTTCTGGGTCCGCGTGTTCTCCACCGCCCCTGCCGAGATCGATGAGTACATTCTGCCCACGGATGCCACCGTGCTCGGTCAGACCCTGAAGAACATGAAAGTCGAGCGATTCGAGGTGAACGAGAAGGGAGAGGGTGAGCCCCGCAGCTTGCGCTTCACCTTCACGTTCACCACCGGCGAGGAGAACCCCTTCTTCGAGAACTCTGAGCTCGTCAAGGAGTTCTACTGGCGCAAGCAAATCACTCGCACTGCTAGCGGCAAGCGCCGCACCTGGGAGGGTCTGGTGTCCGAGCCTGTCCGTATCAACTGGAAGAAGGACATGGATGTCACCAAGGGTCTGCTCGATGCTGCCTGTGACCTTTTCGATGCCGAGAAGAAGAAGGGTGGCGAGCGCTCCAAGCTTCCCGAGTTCGAGGCTCTTGTCAACAAGCTGAGCGAGCTTGAGGCTGAGGCTATGAAGGGTCAGATGGGTGATGATGACGATGAGGATGAGGATGAGGATGATGAGTCCTCCAGCCCCGCTGGCATCAGCTTCTTCAACTGGTTCGGTTACCGTGGCCGTGATGTCACTGCTGAGCAGTCCAAGGAGGCCGACAAGGAGGACGAGGAGCGCTGGGTCAAGATCTCCAAGGGCGAGAAGCTTGATGATGAGGACGAGGAGGATGATGATGACGAGGAGCTCGATGACGACTTTGATGAGTGCGAGGCTTTCCCCGATGGTGAGGAGCTCGCCATCTCCATTGCCGAGGACCTCTGGACCGACGCCATGAAGTACTACGGTATGTATCACCAACAGAGACAACTAGGCGTACTTCAGCTAACATCCCACAGTCCAATCATTCGAGATTGGTGGCGACCTTGATGACCTTGACATGGAGGAGCTTGAGGCCGACATGATGGAACACGATCACGATCACGACGAGGAGTGTGACCACTCCCACCCCCGCAAGAAGGTTCGCACTTAAATCATTCAACAACGTCATAATAACGCCTTTGCTCCGGGTGATGCTGGTTGTTTTTTATGGCCCCCTTATTGATGATGTACTATCACAGGACAATAACAAGAATTAATAATAGCACAAGCGCAAAAATGAGCGCCGCTATGCAAAAGGAGGACCATGTATCTAGGGTTTGAAAAGTGTTAGCTTGAAAAACGTGATTCCCATACCGCAATAATCCATATTCATGGCCTGGTAGTAGCAGTAGCATCTTACCCTCATTTTTGCGAACAATATGTCTGATTCGCGACATTCCATTCGACAATTTCCCACCAACGCGATCGGCCAAGGTGTCAACCTCGTCCACCATAATAGCCTGATCCTCCAACTCGCGCCCCATGTCATTGGCCTGCTGCCGTAGATTCCCAACAGTCCGAAACACTCCATCCAACTGCTCATCCTGCTCATGCATGAGCTCCGTCTGCCGCTGCTGCTCCAGTGAAGCATAGTAATCATCACCACCACCACGCTGCTGGCGCTCCTCCTCTTCCAGCGCTGCGTCAAATTCCGTCGGATTGGGCAGATCGTTCGCCGCCTCAGCAGCCGCAGAGTGAGAAACTGTTTGCTGCAGCTCCTGTCGCATCTGCTCTACCTCGGCTCCAACATCGTCGACGAGCTTGCGCCGTCGCTGCACCTCTTCAAGCTCGAGTCCGAAGCGGTAGGGGTCTTGTTCGATTGCTCGCACGCTCTCAACTAGGTCGTCGAGATCGGCACTTAGCTCTGTTAATGTGGTCTCTAGCTCCGAGCGTGATTGCTTCAGCTCTGGGTTGTTTGGGTTCTTCGCTAGAGAGCGGATGCGAAGGTATGAGGAGAAGAGTGGGCGGCTGGCTTGCAGTGTGGACAGAACGTCCCTAGTAACATGGTAAGTTAGTTGGACGCTTCTTCCAGGGTTTCTGGATGATTTGTTGCAAGGGGGGTTGAGGTAGCTTACACCTGGACTTGGAGGAAAGGGTCGGCGTTCTCCATTGTTGTACTTTTAATGAGATTGTTGATTGTTGATTGATGGCTGACGGAGTGACTGATGCGGAGCTGGCAGCTTCTCGGGGAATCACGTGTAAAGGTTGGGCCCGGAAGTATAAGCGGTACAGCGACAAGTCTAATGCATTGAATTGGAGTCAAATTCATATTATCATTAACTTTTGATCTTATCTCACATTAATCGAATTACTATAGTATTTATCTCGAACTCAATAAGCAATTGAAGTGATGCCAGTCATTTTCAATACAGTTCATCTCTTCTCTTACTCAGCCGCGCAGCGGATCTCCGATAAAAAAAAGATAACGCTTCCCCACGATGAAGATTCCACAGATTTTTGTGCGGGACAGTTGCCTCAATTTACTCAATGGCTCGCGATCGCCCTCTTCCACTCGCTGATGAGTGGGAAGATCCTGACTCCTTCATAGAAGTGCTCCTCTCCTTTGCAACCTCGAACGAGCTATTCATAAATCTATGTGGTGGCGTCCACATCCTCGACTTCCTGACGCGCGAGCCCGATTTATATACGACGCTACTTCCAGAGGACTGGATCGCATTTTTCGAACAACATGACACGCAAGATATAATCCGATTGCTTCTACGAGAGGATATTGGACCTCTACGAGAAGACGGTGATGTGAGTCGCACTTGGAACGGAGGCGTATTCCCTCCCGCGACGCTTTTGGACTATATATACAACGTTCGTCGGTTGGCTCTTCGACGAGAGTTCGAGTCCCCCGACGCGGAAAAGAACAAAAAATTGAACAAACATGTTGCGATGGGCATGAAGAAGAAGAAGCTCCATGAGGTGCAGCATTTTTCACGCTATGTGGCTGGCTTGTCGGAAACCGTTGAGCAGCGGCGTGGTGAGCCTGTATCTCACATTGTGGATTTTGGCTCTGGGCAAAACTATCTTGGACGAGCGTTGGCTAGTTCACCCTACCACAAGCATATTATTGCCATTGAGCGAAAACACCAGTATATCAGTGGAGCTAAGGACATGGATGTTTATGCTAAATTGGCCGAGAAAGAGAAAAAGGATCAGACGTACGTGATCAACAATAAAAAGAATAAGGCTTGCAATGCCTGCGATGGGACCTCAGAGATAGCAGACTCCGAGAAAACAGACACACTTCAGGCCGAAGAATCCGATGCTAAATTTGGAGATGCTCCTGCACGCGAGGTGGAGGAGAACATAGAGGATGTCACCATCTTCAAAATGTTGGGAGAAATCAGCCTAGAGCCCGATGAGCTCGCCGGTTCGACCACACCCAATGCGCCTCGCAAAAAGGCCCAGGAACCAATAATCCAGGCTCGAGGCACGCTCAGTTACATTGAACATGAGATTCAAGATGGGTATTTGGAGCCTATCATCGACCATGTGATGAACCCATCACCCACAGAGACGCAAAATGGCGATAAGCCTGAGGAAAACTCGATCACTGAGCAGCCTACAAAAGAAGACCGAACTGATCCTCGAGTCATGGTTGTCTCTCTACATTCATGCGGAAACCTGGTCCACCATGGCGTGCGGTCGCTCATTTTGAACCCATCAGTCATCGCCGTCGCCATGATCGGCTGTTGCTACAACTTAATGACAGAGCGCCTCGGTCCTGCTACATACAAACTTCCCATCCTTCGATCGGTTCACCCACGTCTCCACGAAACCGGAACTTCGTACGACCCGCACGGCTTCCCCATGTCCAAGCTTTACGAGAACTACAAAAGTGCCGGCGCAGAGGGCATGAAGCTGAATATCACCGCCCGCTCAATGGCCGTTCAAGCTCCCTACAACTGGGGGTATGCCGACAGTGAAGGCTTTTTCACCCGTAATTACTACCGTGCCCTCCTCCAACGCATTCTCGTCGACCGCGGCGTCGTCCCGAAGCCCGGCGCAGTCAAGGATCTCTACGAGGAATCACTTGGAACCACAGCCTTAATCGTCGGCGCATTGGGCAAGAGTGCCTTCAAGTCTTTCACCGCGTATATGCGTGCCGCGATAGTCAAGCTAACCCGCGATCCAAACCACGGCGCTAAAGTTACGGAAAGAGTTAGCATCATGTCTGACGAGGACTTCCAGCGCTATGATACAGAGTATCAGCAGGCGAGAAAGAATCTTAGTGTTGTATGGAGCTTGATGGCTTTCAGCGCACAGGTTGTTGAGACTGTTATTGTTGTGGATAGGTGGCAATACCTGCGGGAGCATGACTCTGTCAAGGAGTGCTGGGTTGAGCCTGTGTTTGAGTATAGCGAGAGTCCGCGGAACCTGGCTGTTATTGGATTGAAGAAGTGAGGAGTGGATATTTTGATGTGACATGACTTTCTGAACGAATTGTATATATCGGCGAACCCTTGATCAGGGTTCCCAATAAAAAATTAGACGTGTTTGACCTTTCAAAACGGGGGAAAGTGAGTGTGTCGATGAAAGATGAAGTCCGCTTCTGGATCTACGGGGCCTGGAGCTGACTGTGGAAGTATGCCCGATGTCTGTTTCCTTTGCCTTCCAAGGTTGGAAACCTTGGAAGGTTCCCTTTCTTTCTCAAATGAAGTGATACTACTCCATCCCCGGACCCTTTTGACCACGGTTAGACTAAGGTGTTGAATTTCTGGTATCCTCTCAGGAGATGCGCATGGTGTTATTGAAGCAGGATTGGCATAACAAGACTAAAGATCTGATTGATTCGATGTTATGAATGAAATAATCATGTCTTATCATTCAATATTGCGAGGAATTGATATTTAATGTTCAAAATTTGTACAGCAAGATAGACATCGGTCGAAATAACAATTGATTGATATTTCACCAAACATCGAGATTGAAATTAATGACCCCAGAACCTTGGTTTCTGCTGCTGGCGGGATCGGTTATAAATAAATAACATTAATGTCGTACGACTTTTGGATTTCGACAGCCCTCCCGACGTCGCGTCAGATATACTTCATTCCACGGAAGTTTCGAAAGATCTTTCGGACACCACCTAGTGTTGCAGCCATGCCGCCACCAGCGGTAACCCAGGCAGCGCTTTGGAGACGCAATGAGCTGGCCGGTATGCGGGTCTGTTTGTTCCGGTTATCTGTTGCGACTATTCGATGTTAGTATACGTATATGGCAGATCGGTGCCAATCTCGAATTTGAAAGAATCCGGGCCGTACCTGGCATGGGTGGCCATGATGATGGTCTTTGAAGTGACCCGACCTGCTGGTCGAGGAGAGTTTGAAAGTTATTGAATGAGCCTGAAGACATGTTTCACTGTGAAGCGATTCTGAGTATGTTGGTTGAATAGGTATTCAATATTCGTTAGTATGGAAGATTCCAGGTTTCCCACTGCCAAAAATCGTATTATTATAAGGCCCGATGATGATCAGATGATGGACGACGTAGACGGGATTCAACTGGCTATAATAGTTGTGGTTGATAGCTGTCATTCGTTTCTCAGCTCGGTCCCATGGATCCGGTTGCGGCGGCTAACCTGGTTGGTCAACCACGTTTTCCTTGGTGGCAAGAAGACAAAGCTATCGACTCATGCTTGATGACTAAATATTGTTGGGACCTTGGCATTTTCAAACATTCCAAGGTTGTGGCCAAAGCAATATATGTTCAGGCATATGGTTCAGGCTCTCCGACTTTGTACACAAAAATTCCTTCCTGGTTGCCCTTAGATTTTCTGCATGCTCGAGCTGCTCTATAGCTGGCGAGGACTGCCCCAATTTCTCGTTATTGGTAGATTGGTCAATTTAGAAGAAAGGCTTCGAAGCAGACAAGCTCCAAGCAGAGCTCCTTTATGTTCCAATTAATCAGACTGAACTCCCTGCACTGATCCTGCCTTCCTTGAGTTCTAGCGTAATTTATCAATTGCCCAGGTGGCTACGAGGACTCTTATCGACGCCCACGTCCCACTGCACATCCCACTTTTCCCCGCAGCTCCAGCTTTAAGCCCGTATCTGTCTGCTTATTTTACTCCAGAGGGATATATTACATGAAATTCATAGCCTCATAATCATCAAGATGCATGTGGACTCTTAAATGATTTAAGCCTGCAATTAGGCCCTAGGGTAGGAACATCTGCAGACCCTGTGTTACCGTGTGGAAGACGGAGACTTGGCTGACTTGCCTAAAACCATGCATTTTCAGGCATCAAGATACCCGCATCGGTGGCCGCAATGTACCCAAAAACCAGACTACTATAGTTCTAAGATATCAATCTAATTACCCCATAACAAAGTCCTTGTTCTGATCTAAAAACGTCGCAGAATCTGCATGTTCTTATCTTGTTGATATCTTTATCTTTATACTAATATTCTTTGCAAGTGTAATGGTCTAGACCAGCTCCTACACCAGCTCTCCTATCAGCTCTTATATCTGATTATATAGATCCTACACTAGCTCTCATATTAGCTCTTGTATTAGTTCTCGCGCCCTTGTGTACCAATCTATAGGGATATGTATCCTGTCGATCAGATGTTCTTCGCTCTAACTACCTAGCTTTCCCACTTCTGCTCTCTTATTGATAACTTCATTTCTAAGACTGGAATGGCCATTCTTAATATAGGTTGCATTCGTATGTTAAGAGTCATCTGGACGAAGCCGCTGAGGCGATGGGCGTAGCTACACCCTAAGGCCAAGAGAGTTTGTAAAGAATACTCTTGGAGGAAAGCTAAGGTAAGATAACCGGCCCTTGTAGTGTGACCGTATTGACTCCTCACTGGCGCGCACTTCGCTCCTCACACGGGGACTTTGACTGTGTTCACTACTATGTTAATGCTAATGATTTCAATGAAAAGACTTTCAAAATCGTAATCTGTATGACTCTAAATGTGTCTCCTGTTGATGCCTAACTCAACGCTATCGACTAGCTGTCTAGAGTCACTGTTTTCGGTGACTAAGAAGACCATCCTAGCGCACGGACGAGAGATGGACCCTAATAGCCGGCTATTCTTCCAACTAGACATTCAAAGCGCGGTCGATTAACCTGTGTTGGAGATGGATAGTCGAATTTAGACTATTCTTGAGAAGGCCAACTTGAACCCGTTGTAGTTTGAGGCATCGCTTAATAACGCGCATCCCCGGTGGTTTACATTTAGTATAGGGACCTCTAGGTACTGGCGAAATAAAGACGGCGGTTCTAATTATTCTTTCCCTTATAGCTATGGGGTATAAAGTCCTTATTATTGCTGGTTCGAATAAATCTGTCGATAATATTGCACACGCCGTTTTGAAGGAATTTAAGGCTCACGATTATGTGCGTAGTTGGTGTGGCTAGCTCGTGCGTTTCCGAACGCCTATATACTAACTTGCGGCTATCCGGAAATCTAGTGCTAGTTGGATGCCCATCCGTCGGTTAGACGACCTTTCACCCATCAAAAGGGATCTTGAGAAAACGTAAATCTATGTATTGGTGTCACAATACGCCTTTAACTACCCCGACGATGTTAATTGCAAGACTTTTAATGATCTTGTTGCAGCAGTTCTAGTCTAATGCGAGGTAGGCTTATATGGGTTTCTCGGCAAGCCCGCCCGGGGAACTAGACGTTAAAAGGGACCAGATCTCTAGATGTGTCTTCCATGACCCAATTAATATCACTAGATAAGATACCTCCCTTGGATTTCCATAAATCCATCCGGAAGCAAGATTGGAAAAAATAGTGTCGCCATACAGAATTACAGTTCGAGGGTATTCAATGTCAACCGTCAGCCTCCACTGATTATAGAGTGAAGAGTCACCAATCGATCACGATTAGACCCTCATTTCCCCTGCGGGGGGTGGCGTTGTGCTCCCCCAAATCCCGAAGTCCCCATTGCTCAAGTCTCAGAGCAGAGTACGATCAGCGGTCGGGCTTTATTGGGCGAATAGGCAAACACATTTCTGAGGAAATCTCAGGAAATCCGAAAACCTTTGAGATAAAACGCATTACGACAGAACCAATCTGGATAATGAACGGGAAACGTGCCCAGGTACGTTCTGCAACCAGTCATACGAGTTGGGCAAATGTATGTTTTAATCACCGAGATGATACGGGCTAAGTCCTTCACCCGAGCAGGTTGCATTCCAGTGCCACTTTGCAGGAGCCCTGGAAAGAGAAAATACATAGGAGGTAAGCAGAAAATGGCATCTTGAACCTTGGAAGCTGAATCTATGGATAAATTAAGGGCCTCGGTCTAGATATTATTCAAAGTTCTCGCGCAAATTATGCCCCGCGTTCTATTCGATGTTACCATGATTATGCCCAGGCAACGGATAAGTTTTATTGTTATCAACAATCGAAGCTCGGACCCATATCTCCACGTCACGCAACCCCCTCTGCAATCTTAGAGAACATTGGAGATTACGTGATTACTTTAACTGCCGTGAATAAAGTCGCTTAGGCAGCCGATTAATACGCGTGGAGACATTCAAAATTCTGCAGAAGCTTGTCCTTTCCAAGCTTCGCAGAGTGCCTTCCTTCCAAGCCCGGCGGACTCCGGCTACTAGTATCTGCTCAGGCGAGTGGAGCCCCTGCCGATCGCTATTGCCGATGAGCAATTGTTGTTCACTCAACCAAAAGATTGGTCGTGAGACATTTGAGTTCGAGGGAAAGAATATGAGTGATCCAATGAAACCTCGGGGACGACAACAACACCATGTTGCTATAGTAGTATTGATTACAACGCCGAAATATCAGTAAATAATGTGTGTCCCCACTTTGCTCTCGTCCCGGGGAAGATGGCGGAGCTCGCGTCACTGATAACAAAACCCCACAGGATGTAACCCATGCACAAAGTATTGTTGGAGCCGGGGTGTCCGTCGGCTTAATCGCGTTGAGGCGAGCTACAAAAAATACATTGACGAGCAAGAGCGGGGCTGGCTAATCAAACAGTAATTTGCGCACGAGGACACTGCATTGCTGCAAGTTAGCTACGGGTAAGGGGCACGATGCATAAGTAGGCCCGACGATCCCTGCCATGTCTCCTCTCCGTAGTGTTTTTCTTTCCATCTCCCTAGGATAGACCATTCATCATGCACTCCACAATCTATACTGGATTGCTCTGTACACTGGCCGCGCCCGCAATGGGCGTGGTCTGGGAAAGTGTATCTGGAGGTGTTCCTAGTGGTTGGTCGCTTGTCGATACTCCCTCGGACTCGACTATGTCGTTGGCCATTTCATTAAGTCGCAAGAACATCGACCAGCTGCAATCCACCTTGACCAAAGTCTCAACTCCCGGTGAGTCGGAGTATGGCCAATGGCTGGAGAAGGCCGATGTGGACTCCCAATTTCCCGTGGTGTCTGAGACTCCCGTTGTGAACTGGTTGAAGAGCGCAAACATTACATCCTACACTCTCGATGGTGCTTTGCTCAAGTTCAGTGGTAGCGTTAAGTCGATTAACAGCCTTCTGAACACTACCTTCGCCAACTATGAGAGCGAGGGATCGGTGAAGCTCCGCACTACCGAGTATTCGATTCCCAGTGCTCTGAGCGATTATATCGATATCATCTCTCCCACTGTTTACTTTGGCAAGACCCGCAAGGCTCTTCCTATGCCTCAGAAGTCGAACAACTTGGAGGCTCGCACAACTGTCTCTGCTTCTTGCGAGGATTACATTACTCCTGCGTGCCTCAGAGAGATGTACAACGTGGGTGACTACACCCCTGATGTTTCGGCCGGTAGTGTCGTTGGTTTCGGCAGCTTCTTGAATGAGACTGCCTCGCAATCCGATCTGGCTGAGTACCAGAAGATTTTCGACATTCCTGCCCAGGCTTTTACCGTTAAACTTCTCAACGGTGGTACGAACGACCAGAATTCTACCACTCGCGGCGAAGCCAACCTAGATGTGCAGCTGATCAGTGCCATGTCTCACCCTCTGCCTATCCATGAATTTATTACCGGCGGTGTTGCGTACGTATCTATCGATTGATTTGATGATTTAAAAGCTAATTGTAATTAGTCCCTTCATCCCTGATGCCGATGAGCCCACCGAGTCAGACGATGAGAACGAGCCCTACCTCCCCTACTATGAGTACCTGCTCTCTAAGGAGAACTCCGAGCTCCCTCAGGTTCTCTCGCAGTCGTATGGTGATGATGAGCAGGTAAGCATCAATTTCAAATCAGACGTGGCTCTGTTATTAATGTATTTACCTATAGACCGTTCCCGAGAAGTATGCCAAGTCTGTCTGCAATCTGATCGGCTTGAACACGCTGCGTGGCCTGACCATTATCCACTCGTCCGGTGATGAGGGTAAGTACATCAGCAATATGCCAGAATAATGATTGAGCTAACAACTGTAGGTGTCGGCTCGGCCTGCCAGGCTGTTGATGGAACAACTCCCCAGTTCAACCCCATTTTCCCAGCAACTTGCCCCTACGTTACGGCCGTTGGTGGTACCTCGGCCGTGAGCCCAGAGGTCGCCTGGAACGCGTCATCTGGCGGTTTCTCTTACTTCTTTGAGCGTGCTTGGTACCAGGAGTCTGCCGTCAAGACCTACCTCACTCACGTCACCAAGGAGACTAAGGAATACTACTCCAAGTACACCGACTTTGAGGGCCGTGGATTCCCTGATGTTTCGTCTCACAGCTTGTACCCTTGGTTTGTCTCACTCTGACTCTAGTTTCAAAGAATATACATCTAACATTATTATTCACAGGATCGCCGTTGTTATTGAAGGCGAGGAGACCCTTTCTGGTGGTACTTCTGCCGCTGCGCCTACTTTTGCTGGAATCATTGGTCTTCTGAATGATGCCCGTCTGCGTGCTGGAAAGCCCGCTCTGGGCTTCCTGAACCCCTGGTTGTACTCGGAGGGCTACAAGGCACTGAACGATATTGTCGAGGGTAGCTCCTATGGGTGCACTGGCACTGACCCCCAAAGTGACGAGGAAGTCTCGGGCGCACTGGTCATCCCTGGCGCTCACTGGAATGCCACCACAGGTTGGGACCCAGTGACTGGTCTGGGTACCCCCGACTTCCAGAAGTTGAAAGATATGGTTCTCTCTCTGTAAGAGATATTTCCATACGTACATATATACGGTGGATAAGCTGGTCGCTGTATCAACACTTCCCACCGAGCACGTGTAATATAGATAGCAATGAATCAATCACGTACATACTAAGAAGCGTACCCTCAAGATCTCAGTAGATGTAGTCATCGGTAGCTCCGAGCTAAGAACTGATATACCAGAAACATTTGAACGCCACCGGGGCAAGTATTGAATCAATATATCAATATCATGCGCCTACCAACCCTACAAACACCACTCCATCCATGCCGTCTAGGAAATACATACCCCGTAACATTCCCTGCATTCTCAACCAAGCTCGACGCTTCCCTCCGGAACACCCTGTCTACTCCTCAGCCGCCTGGCAAAGAACTGCATGATAGGCAGCATCTCATCCCGATTAGATGGCATCCCATCCCCCTTCCGCGCATACCGACTAACCTCAACAAACTCAAAAACTTGTTTAGTCCTACGCACCGCCTCATCCGAGACAACAATCGAATCCCGCCCGGATACTAAAAGCACAGGAGTGCGATTCTTGGAGCCTGCTCGCGAACCGGAAAGAGGATACGGCGCCCCAATCGAAATCACACCCGCCAAGGGCTCGCTATCCACGCCCTCTCCAGCCTTGCCAAGTTCCCGCGCAAGACTCAGCCCAGCCATCCCGCCCTGTCCAAATCCAAGCACCAGGATCTCGCGCGGTCGGTAGTCGCATTTCTGGACTAGAACGCCCCGCATGAGGTCCTTGGCGAGTATAGCTGGACTCCTCGTAAAACCGGCGTCCATGTCTAGGCCGCCGGTGGAGCTATCGAAGGCGACATCGTCGCCCCAGTGGAAACCGCCTAAGTCGAAGGGGACTGGGGCGGGGGCTTGGACGGTGATGACTGTTGTTTCGGGGAGGTGCAGGGCTCGGCCGAAGGGCGTGAAGCCTGCGGCTGAGTCACCGAGGCCGTGGAGTAGGAGTAGGATATTTGGGGAGGGGCTGGAGGTGGGGTTTGGTGGGAGGGTGATGGTGACGGTAAGGTTGGAGGGGAAATCGGCTTGGGTTGGGGTTTTGGTGGGCATGGTGAATGTGGTTTTTTTTTCTTTCCTTCTTGCGTTCAAGGGCTTCAATTGGTGCTCATGCGGCTGAATAGCTTGTGGCTTAGCTCCTCACAAGCTGGTTCGGTGGACAGGGAGCTCTGCTCTACCTTCTCAAGCTCTAAGAATAGTAGTTGCTCAAATTTGGTCTACCGGAACTTATTGACCGGTGGGTGTGGCTGCTTGTGGCTGCCTGTGGCTGAATCTCCAAATGCCGTCAATTGTGGCTGAAGCTCGGAGATTACGGATAACGCAACTTTTTCTGATGTCGGCGGCTTTATGCCGAAAGGAACTTGTCATAAACAAGGGGTTGGGAGCCGAGGGTTGCGGGGCTGTTTGCTGTGTATGGAGGTGTAAATTGCAGGTAAAAATAGTCGTATTGTCGTTGCCTAGGGAGTGAATCCCCGCTGCCAAGACTTCCCGGGTGACCAGGACCTTGGTAGCTTTAGTTACGTTCCCATTGTTTATGTAGTTATTATGACACCAATTACGTTTTCAGGGTCGTTGAATGAGATGATAAGGCTAGCTGTTCCTGATTGCTGCAAGACAATCTATTCCTGTGATATGTATGTAGATGGCGTCGCCAATATAAGCCGTCCATGATCACGGATAGTGACCATATACTCACTGTCGAATTACGATTTAATGGATACAAAGATAGAAGCTGAATGGAATACTGAAACAATTATGCGCAAGTAATACTCGGTAGACATAACCCTAAACGCAAGACGGTCTCTTAATTTGTGGTGCAATGAGAACCGGATGTGGCGGCAGTCCCTGACCGGGCGCCACATGGGGCGGTGCAGGGGCGTAATAAGAACCAAAGTGTATCCCACTAAAAAAAGAACAAAGAACAACATGCCAGGGAAAAACCATCACTTGAAGTTCTGTGATTTTATCTAGAACTCTAGTCAGCGGGTCAATTATTACCAAGACGTGAAAAATTGTCGATTGTTCACCGCTTGTCCCCGTGGCTGATTCCATACCGCCAAGAACTCTCCTTGTAAGGCGTGTGGACAAGCCTCCGGGAGAAGCTTGGCCCGGAGACGCCGGCTCAATGCACTGCACATCACAATACCTACATACGCTCAGCTGGTACTACCGCGTGTTCCGGAAGACTCCATCTTTCTTACCGCTACGACTGATTGAGTCTAGTGGGGCGTGTACCATGATTCAATTCGTCCATTGGTAAGCGGAGTAGGGCTGAACGGATCCTGCCCCTCCTGCGATCAGCGTGCGATTGGGCCGAGTGGGACACGTAATCGTACTTTTTCTCGGATATTGTTTCGGTTTCGTTTCAGCACTCGGAACCACTGAAGCGCGGCGCCCCGTTTATGCAAGGCCAGAAGCATCACTGTAGGCGGTTGCTTAGTTCGGTGAAGGTCTTAAATGTTATTGAGCGCCGGATGGTGTGTACCGGCACGGGATATAGAGGGACATCTTCACCCGTCGCAGTTGCATATGAGGAAATCATCCTGGCGAAAAAAGACTCTTAGCTAGTATGTGATCGTCCTCGAGGGTCATGCCTAGAGTCTGGGCGCAGTTGGGGTCAGATGCAGCGGCCCAAACTAGAGCTCGTGATAGGCCTCCCACTGACACTAAGATCCCTGCGCTGATATCACTGGGTCAGCTTTCAAATTGCCCCTCGTCAGCCGAACCCCCGGAAACACGTATCAAAGGCTGAGGAAGGCGGTGCGATCGATCAGCTCCACTATGGAGGGGCAGACACTCCGTTGGTCGGTGGAAATCCATGGTCCAACAATATTCTGGAGGGTCCTACTCCGTCTCCCTGCGACTATCCTAAGAAAGCACCCACACTCATGGGAAACTCACCTCAGCCACGCTGTCCACAGATTGGTGGGGCAGCTCAGGCTGAGACAGGAAAGGAAAGGAGCCGCTCTTGGCTACACTGAGCGGAACACGTATTCTGTAGACTTCTCGATTATTCGCTCCCCTGTTGCTCGGGTATAAGACCCCCCTATCTCCCTGCTAAATAGTCTTTTTTCCTCTCATCATCAAGCCGCTCTATAAATTACTTTATAAAACACCTTCTCACATTACTATATTCACAATGGGTTTCTTTGGTATGTTAGGATCTACTTCATGCATGATACTCCGTGCATTACCTCTGTCACCTTGTCTTCACCTTATCCGCATGGCGCAAATTCCTCTCAAGTGCAGAAATATTCTATGAGCTGAAACTAACATGTGACCTAGACCACGCCGAGGAGTCCCACCGTCAGGTGTACGAGCAGGGCGAGCAGTACCACCACGAGGCCAAATTCTCGCACGAGGCTATCGCCGGTGCCGCTTCGTTCGCTGGCATGAAGGCCTGGGAGGACCACCAGCGCAAGCTGGGTATGTCGATCATCTACTCCACCTCTTTAACTCTATACGCATTGTAATCGGGGCATTTTGCTGACTAATTGTTAACAGGCAAGCCTGTGAAGCACGCACTTGCCAAGGAGCTTCTTGTGGGCTTCATTGGTGCCGAGGTCGACAAGCTTGCCGAGACCAAGGGTATGGACGCCATTGATCGCGAGAAGGCCAAGCATGAGGGCCAGAAGCACGCCGAGGCTATGTACGATGAGCAATACGGCCGGCACGGCGGTGATGAGTGGCATCCTCACTACGAGCCTCACCAGCACTTTGAGCGCCGTGAGCGCTTCGAGCGCCAGTGGTAAACCCGGCCTCGAAGGCGCACGCATCAGACGAAGGCACGATTTTGTTTCCATGAGATTTCCTGGGCTCTTATTCCCCAGTTTTTGTATAGGAAGACGAGCAATGATAAGGTAGAATTACTGGAATTTTCTAGTTTGCGTATCCACCTTCATAGTTCTCCGGCCCCCTTTCGGGTGGCTAAGTAGTGTATGTAGCCCTACGTAGCTCGGGATTTATGCATCAAGGTGTCATGACATGCATGCTGCAGCCCAGGGTTGCAGGGATCGGATGTTTTTCGTCTTTGTTTTTACATGATTATCCCCGGGGCCAGTCATCACCATGAGAACCCGCCGAGCAACATTCCGGATCCACATCGCATTCCAGCAAGCCCGCCGATCATAGGCGTCCATCTGCACTGTTTTGGCCTATGATACCATCTATGTCTAATAATTGGCCCTGGGTAGTACACTTGAGCAATAGAGCGTGGGATGAACTGCAGGGATTGCGAAGTCAACCATGATAACCATAAACATAAACTATGGAATCCTCAGCTGTAGCGCGGAAGATGAGCGCGGTTGTTCAGCCAGTGAGAGAGCGCGGCTGACCAATTGCGGGGCCTTATCGCCTGAGAATCCAGGTATCGATGAAATCATCACCAGCACGTGCCCGAGGCAGCGTCGTTGATTGTTGCGTTTAAACTGTACATGAGATGAGACTTTATCCAGATCTTGGGGTACAGGAATTCGCGAATCCTGGTCCCTGATTCTGGCAAACCCTAGATCGACATCCACTTCTTTTATTTGCTTTTAATGAATACTTTCTTCTGTTTTCTCCCCTTCACCTTATCAACTAGAACCCGAAAGTTGCGCCCTGCAGCTTATCTGCGCTGGCGTGAATCGCACTACCCAAGCCTAGTGAATTCTTCACGCCCAATCTATAAATTGACTTTTTCACTTCTCTTCCCCTCCCAACCACCCAGAGGTATGCCATGACGGAGGTTCGCTGACCAGGATGAAATTCGCGAAGTCTGTCTACCCCTCATGCCCAACAGCATATTCGATGGCTAACCAATTTCACACAGAGAGTTGGAACAGGAACTAGTTCCTGAGTGGAGGGCAAAGTACCTCGACTACAAGGTATGGCGTGGCTCTCTATGGCTCCCTTCGCCAAGATAGATTTGTAACTAACACGCCCCCTCTGTAGACGGGCAAGAAGAAACTCAAGGCCATCGCACGAGCCATCCAGAAGGGGAACCGAAGTCCCCTTCCCCCATCCTTTCGACATGCTCCGTCCTCACATACCGCTGTACAATCAACCTTCGCAACACCAACCGCCGACAACCCTATTGACGGGACCGCATCTGATGACCTCTCAACACCAAATGCTCGTCGACGGGGCTCCAGTCCCCAGCCGATCCCACGATCCAAGTCTACGCCTGGGCAAGAGCGACAGCCGTTGCGCACGGCGGGGTCGCGGTTTCCAGAGACCGTAGGGAGCTATGGGAGCATCATGGCGACGCCGCCGGAGGCCTTGGGAAAGGCAGGATCAGACGGGGCATCTTTCGAGCTACCAGATCCTATAATGGACCCAGATGAGTACTTGCCGCCGGGGCAGAGTACCAGCCAGGAATCGGGTCGTCGCAAGGATGTCAGGACCCCGTCCCCGGTCATGACCAGACGCGCAACGTTCGGTACGCCTTCGGCTCAACCAGGGGGGAACAGTCCGGCAGATCAAAGGATCTCATCGTTGACAACGCATCCCACTTCTCCGCGCCTTAGCCTCCAAGGAGAAGATTTGAGCAAAACCAACTCACAAAAGCGTGGGTCGCAGCTTCTTCGGCGAGTATTCTCTCATACAGAAGGCGAAGCAGTAGGGAAGAAGTCAGGGATGGACTCTGCATTTGACGCTGAGAAGCGTCAGGATGAGTTCTTTGAGTTCTTGGATAGCGAATTGACCAAAATCGACTCCTTCTATAAGATGAAGGAGCAGGAGGCCCACAACCGACTGAAGGCTCTCCGACAACAGCTGCACGTTATGCGAGATCAGCGCATCCAAGAGGTGTATGAGACCAAACGAGCCGTAAAGCTGATGAAAGATGAGCAAACCCAGCGCACAAATAAGCTCGGTAAACTCAACGGCTCCCGAATCAAGGATACCCTGACCGGGAAAACTCGGTTCGGAAAGAATACCCAGGCGTTAGCAGCGATGGCGACCCCGAGGATTCCTGAGCGAGAGCGTGAATTTATTGCCAGCCGACGAGACTTCATGCGCCGACAGGATCCACAAAACAATGACGTGTCATATCGATCTGCGAAACGCAAACTCAAACATGCACTGCAGGAGTTTTATCGTGGGGTCGAACTCTTGAAGGGGTATGCTTATCTCAACCGTAAGGCCTTTCGCAAGATCAACAAAAAATACGACAAAACTGTCAATGCCCGCCCGTTATTGCGGTACATGACCGAACGGGTCAACAAAGCGTCTTTTGTCCAGAGTGAAGAGACCGAGAACCTGATCGCGGCGGTCGAAGATTTATATGCCCGATATTTTGAACGTGGTAATCGCAAAATTGCTGTGTCCAAACTTCGCCACACCATCAACAAATCCGGCGATTATTCTCCCAGCACTTTCCGAGCAGGTCTCTTCCTTATGGCGGGCTTGCTTTTTGCTATACAGGCGCTGGTATATGCGCAACAGCATTTGCGCGCTGCCGATGCAGTGGAGCGAGTTCGCACTAGTTATCTGTTGCAGGTTTGTTCTCCCTTGCGTCAGCCCCCGTGTAACCATCCCTCCGTGTAACCATCCATCGCTGACTCGACCCAGATTTATGGCGGCTATTTTCTTATTGTTTTTCACGTTATGTTATTTTCCCTGGACTGTATGATCTGGACAAAGTCGAAGATCAACTATGCATTTGTTTTTGAATATGATACCAGGCACACGCTGGAGTGGCGCCAATTGCTAGAAGTATGTGTACGCCTCGGTGATCCATTTTCCAGTTGTTTATTTTGAACTCACGCCTTCTTAGATTCCCGCGTTCTTTATGTTCACCCTGGGCCTTTTCATGTGGCTCAACTTTTCATGGATTAATTCCATGTACATATACTGGCCTGTTGTGCTCATATCTCTGTCCCTGGTCATCGTCTTCTTGCCAGTCCGAGTGCTGTATCACCGCAGCAGAAAGTGGTGGGCATTTTCGAATGTGAGTCCAGCCAATTTTGATGCTTATATTATTTGTTCTAACAAATACAGTGGCGTCTTTTACTTGCTGGTGTTTACCCTGTCGAATTCAGAGATTTTTTTCTCGGTGACATGTACTGTTCTCAGAGTTACGCCATGGGGGTAAGATCTTTTGATACCTTTGTTTAAAAATTGCGCTAACTCCTTTTAGAACATCGAGCTATTCTTCTGTCTCTATGCCAATGCTTGGAGTAACCCTACACAGTGTAACTCGAGCCACTCTAGGCTGCTTGGTTTCTTCACCTGTCTTCCAGCAGTATGGCGATCCTTTCAGTGCATCAGGCGATACGTCGACACGAAGAATGCTTTCCCTCACCTCCTGAATTTGGGAAAGTACATCTTCAGCATCCTCTACTACGCCACCCTGAGCATGTATCGCATCGACCGTCACACTCGTTTCCAGGCCTCATTCATCACGTTTGCACTTCTGAACTCAGTCTATACTTCAGTATGGGACTTGATAATGGACTGGAGTTTGGGTAATGCTTACGCTAGGCATCCTTTGTTGCGTGAAATGCTAGCTTTTCGACGAGTCTGGGTCTACTATGCCGCAATGGTCTTGGATGTCATCATTCGGTTTAACTGGATTTTCTACGCCATATTTGTCAATGACATCCAGCACTCAGCTGTCCTCAGCTTTATCGTCTCACTCTCGGAAGTCTTCCGCCGAGGCGTCTGGACTATCTTTCGTGTGGAGAACGAGCACTGTACCAACGTGCTCCTGTTCCGTGCATCACGAGACACGCCCCTTCCATATGAAATTGCCGCAACACCAGCGCTTGATGGTGCTCTTGCCGATGATGTTCAGCTTCAGGAACAGCAAAACACTCCTTTCATGTCTGCAGGAGATGCCGAACATGGAACGCCTTCGTCCATCACCAGCCAACGTGCTCGAAACCGACGTCCCTCGACCAGTTTCGCTCGCGTTGGAAACAAGGTTGCGGGTGCCCACGCTCACGACTTTGAGAGAAGGCGCCTTCCATCATACCTATCCAGTACGGGAGTTGCACGTGACTCATTGCGCGGTACTGAAGATTCCTCTGATGAGGATGAAGAGTTGACTACTGATGAAGACTCGGGCTCGACTGTTGATGTTGGCCCCGACCATGATGACGCACAGATGACAGGTGATCAGCGATCTCCGATGCACCGGATTAATGAATAGCCCGTTTTACGACTTGCTTGAACAACACATGATTTTAAATGCATGATGGCTAGCTAAACCTTTCTTTGATGAAATGCACATATACTTAATGATGTCATCCAGTCTGCATTGGACATAGTCATTCCAAGGGAGAAATATCGCTGATTATGAGTGTAAAGTATTTGCCAGCTTTCTGTTTTAGCTCATCTTCAAGCCTGACTATAACAATGTTGCTTTCTTGGAGTATTTGGTAGTGCATAGAGTAGATCGATCTTCAACTCCATACAGTGGTCGAAGCTCTCCGCATCCTCTTATCGGGCAGATAAGGCTACACGTGACTCGATTCAAGCGTCACATGGCCCGCGCCCCATTGTCATCCTGGAGTCAACGCTTCTTTCCATCCACATCTACCCAGTATTCTCATCGAGCCAGGAGCTGAAGGACAGGCAAGATCAGAGAATATTAAAACCCCATAACATGGCTGCGAACGCACGGTATGAGCCCGCCCCGCAGCGGGACTCCTTTGAGGACCAGCACTACACTCAAGCGCCACCGTCTTACCAGGCAACTGCTGAGCCTGCTGAGCCAGTTGGGCCTCGCACCGAGAATGATAACCTTCCCGATGACTTCAAGGTAAGTAAACTATTCTCTCATCTACGACATGAATAGAAGATATTAATAATGGTCTCTTGATATAGTTTGGAGGTACTGTGGCAGAGGGAACCATTGAGATCAGGATGCAATTCGTGCGCAAGGTGTACTCAATCCTGTAAGTCCAGGATCTTCCTTTAATGAACAAATTGAAACTCTGAACTAACCTCAAGTCTCTCCCAGCACCGCTCAAATTCTCCTTACAACCATCCTCAGCTCCATCTCCTTTTTCAACGACTCTTACCGTACATGGATCCAGTCTAACTTCTGGCTGATGATCATCTCCATCTTCGGCGCCCTTGGATTCATGCTAGCGACCTACTGGAAGCGCAAGTCCTATCCTTCAAACCTGCTTTTCCTCTCCGCTTTCACAGTTATGGAAGCCTACTCTATCAGCGTGGTGACATCCTTCTACGATGCGCGAGTTGTCGTACAAGCTCTCGTCTTGACTCTGGGTATCTTCCTTGCGTTGACACTATTCGCATGCCAGACAAAGTACGACTTCACAAACTGGATGCCGTATCTGTTCGGCGCGTTGTGGTTCATGATCCTCTTTGGCTTCGTTGCGATGTTCCTACCATTCGGCAGCGCCACGGAGACTGTATATGGCGTGCTTGGTGCCTTGATATTCTCGGGTTACATCCTGGTTGATACGCAGCTAGTGATGCGTCACTACCATGTCGAGGAGGAAATCGCCGCAGCTATTTCGCTGTACTTGGATGTGTTGAACTTGTTCATGTCCATTCTCCGTATCCTGAATGGACAGAACAACAACTAGGTGCAGGCTTTCAAGGAGAGCGCCAGTATTTGGCATCTATTGCCAAACAAGGTTACAAATAGTCAAAGGTATGATCAGAATTAGTTTGGAATTAGGACGCTCCTCGGAGCTGGAATCATGAGAATCAGTGTCTTTCTTTTCCCTTGTTTGCTTGAATTACCTCTCTATCACAAGTCAACTCTTGCATATTGCTACTACCTCACTCTTTTAAAATTTCGTTTCTCAATATTGTATAAAAGGCTTATGTTCTCGCGGTATGCAATCTTGCCCAGGTGCAAGAGGATTTCTATGGATGCCTGTTGAAAGAACTTTATGTAATACAAGATCAAGTCCCTCCGCTTCCTTCGCTTAGACAGTCTGCCACGTACTTGGTACTAGCTCTTTTGTTGATGGCTCTTGACGCCCGATGCGATGACTCCCTGACCCTAGGTGTTAGCAGCAGCCGCTATGGGTTTCTCCTTCCTACCCTCTCTTCCTTGCATTGAGCATCATTCAGGGCTGCCAGGTTTGGTGATTTACACCTTCCTTGCTTCAAAAAGTATTAAATACTTACATCACATATTCAAAATTTCAGTGACCTCGAGGTACGCCTTGAAGAACCTCGACCTGCTGAATTACCCAACCCTTCCTTCTCTTGTACCATGCATCATCGAACTCACTGGGATGGTCGTATAGCTGTTCTGCCCCTTGGATTTGAAAGTCTAAGTTTGAGGTTATACTACCAAAATTATAACTAGCAAGGTGAATCAGTTCTATAATGATCTTACCTTAAAAAAGGCAAAGAAGTAATCACTAGAAGCCAACGAATTATCTATTAAAGGCAGTATAATATAAGAATAGGTTCAACTTATATGAAGTAACATTCCGTTCCTTTCAACCACGCAGGGAGCCTACATGGGAGCCAAAGCAGCTCTGAAAATACAAGAATCACCACCAAACATTTTGAAGAGCAGGCAGAGAGGGGTTGGAATTGTGAGGCTTGGTGTGGTTTCATCATCCATGCTTGCATCATGCAGTCATTCATGTACATCCGTCCAATTAGGATTTAATGCTTACCGCTGCAAAACACGTTGACAAGTATTGGCCCCAAGTTGCAAACCGTTGAAAATTGAGAGAATAGGATTGGTCAATTTGAGAACAGCCGTAATAATGTACCGTAGAATATGCTTAGATTCGGAGAATACAATATGAAGTGCGCGCTTTAGTCCAAATGCAACACCTAAAACAAAAATGCCCAGCATGGTGTTGTGATCAAGTGCAATACAGCTTTGAAAAGGCCGATGTTCAATTAGCGGGGGACAAAAAAGCAGCTTGGTAAACCGGGGGCGAGATAGAAGAGGGTACTAGGACGGAAAGAGTCAGAGGGGGGAAAAGGAATGAAACACAAAAGGAAACTGGCTGCTTTGGTTCGGAAGCCTATATCACCTGAGCACCAAAAGGTAACGCAGTTCAGTCAAGGGCATGCTATTGACACATTTTCTGTCCAATTCGAAACATCTTCAAGGGGCGAACTAGTATTCGGCAGAACAGAGAACCTTGCATTTCGGTTGCATAATCTCCCATTACTAAGATGTGCCTTTCTGGGATCATTGATAGGCCAACTGGCATGCAGCTTAAAACCAATATTCTTTCTTAATGAAAGACCGAGTGTAACATGGGTTTACTCTCCGGTTGGCCCGAAGTCTACTCCGGGTTTCATTGATTCCTAGTTACTCCTTGAAACACGTCGGCTCATTGAAAATTTCAATCAATCAGAAGCGAGGTATTGAAATCAGGGCTCACATCCTTATTGCCGAAGAACTCAAGTTAATGAAGGATTCGAATGCATATGAATAGATTATGAGGGATTGCTGGATACATTGCACGAATCACTTGGCCTATCACGATTCCGATCCATCAAAGTCCACCATAATTGAGAGATTTCACAAACAATATCGGATCAAGAATGGGCTTACTTAACTCGATATTCGATTCTGGCATGAAACATAATTTTATGAAGTGGAACTCGCTTACTACCTGTGCATGATCACATCGGGAAGGGATCTGATAAGATTTTTCAGCGTTAGCGCATATCCAGGAATGCAGCCAGTAATAATATATTCCACAGGATTGAGGGTCAAAAGCTGCGTATACACCTGGGATCGACACGGGATTATTCCTCTTGTAATGGACTGGTGGACCCGATGTTTTTTGTATCAAGGAAGACATGTATCTTTATGAGGTGCAGAAGCGTTGACACTCGGGGTCAAGCCCCGAGAACTCCGTCTTGGCATTGTCCTCTTGGCAATTCATAAACCGGTGGTAAAATGGTCGAGCGTAAAGGTCGGAAGTTATTCACCCTCCGACATCCACCTTACCCACATCGAACTAAACTACTTTGGGGGAATTTCGGATTGGACCGATTTAAACTATGTCGATCTTAATACTTCAGGGTTGGGGTACTGATATCAATCTGTAAGATTGACCAGTGAAACTGACTCTTTAACGAAGGATGGTATACCTTGTGGATATCCAAGCGATTTCGAGTGGATGGTTGCACACCCGACGTGTCATCGTGACCCAGATTACTATATCCGTTGCCAATAGGCGAAAATGTATACGGAAAGGTTTTCGGATGTATGGAAGAGGAAAAAGTAGAGTATAAGAACCCGGTTTATTCCACGCCCGCAGTCTTTGCAGTGTGTCCATAGTTTTGACTGCCAATTCGTTTCCATCTCACTCGACAACTATGCGAGCATCATTGGCTCTATTGGCTGGCCTGGCTGCCAGCCCAGCTTTGGCTGGGTGTCCATATGGCTTTGATAAGAGGTCAGATGCCGACGACTATGCGAAACTCCAAGCCCATGCCAACATGCGCCGAAGCGCTCCTTCTTCCAGCGTTGCCTCCGCCGCCCCGACTTCCAGCAGCACCGCTGATGGCAGCAAGGGTGTTTTTATGATGAATCGGATTGCTCCCGGCACCTCCAACCTGTATATTGCCAATGCAGATGGTACCAATGAGCAACAGCTTCTCTCGGATCCGGTATTTGAGTACCATGCTTCATTCTCGCCCGATGGAGAGTGGGTCACATTTACTACCGAACGAAATGGTGATGGAAATTCTGATATCTATCGCGTCCGACCAAACGGTACTGATCTAGAGAAGATGGTAGCCACTCCTTCAGTTGAAGACTCCGTTATCATGTCTCCTAATGGAAGTATGGCTGCTTATGTTTCCACTGCCAATAACATGAAAGCAAACATCTGGATCATGGATATGGTGACCGGAAAGAAATGGAACATCACGGACAGCCCGATCACAGCATTCAACTCATCGTTGATGGGTGGTTACTTCCGCCCTGCTTGGTCTCCTGATGGAGAATGGATTGCATTTTCATCGGATCGCAACACGCAATGGAGTGGTCATGGAGTACCAACCTACCTTGGTCTCACTGGATGGGAGACGACACAAGAGCTCTCCATCTACGTGATCCGTCCCGATGGTACAGACTTCCGTCAAATTGCTACCAAGCCATACTACTGCCTGGGATCTCCCAAGTGGTCCAAAGATGGCAAACGTCTTGTCTACTACGAGATGACCCGCGAGGACACCTACAACGCGCACAGCTCGTTTACTCTCGCATCGGCCAACTCCACCATCGTCTCAGTGGATGTCGCGACCGGTAAAGATCGAAAAGTAGAAGCATCTGGTGCCGGCGTTAAGGTTTTCCCTCAGTACATTGACAACAACGGAACCATTGCCTATTTGCTCAAGAGCGGAGAATCCAACGAAGGTTTCTACACCACTTCTGGTTCGTTCACCAACTTCACTGGCACCGTGCGCTCACCTTGCTGGTCTCCCGATGGCAAGCAAGTCGTGTACGAGAAGACAACTTGGGTGATCCGCGATGGTTACAAGAAACTTTACAGCTGGGACCCTGAATGGGACTACCGCTTCACCGATGTCTTCCCCCAATACTCCTCCGTGGATGATCGAATTGTCATTACTCAAAAGCAACTTGGAAACTCTTCCATCGTGACTCTGAACACCACCGGAGGAGACCTGAGCCTGGTCTACGACCCCAGCACGGCTGATTTCCTCACCTCCTCACAAACCTCTGGCGCTGCCGCCTACAACCCGAACTGGTCTCGCGACGGCGAGTGGCTTGTTTTCGGAGTCGGATTCTGGTTCGAGACTCGCGAAGCATCTGGTGGCTGGATTGTGCGATCGACCGCCAACGGTTCTTACTCCGAGGTTATCGTCGACAGTGCATACTCCATCACGAACAGCACCACCCTCAACAATGGCTACCCTAGCTTCTCACACGATGGAAAGAAGGTCGTATACCGTGTCTGGGGTGCTGACACTGCAACCTATGGCAACAAGTCTGAGATCGGTCTTAGAATCCTCGACCTCGAGACGAGAAAGACGACTGTCTTGACTACTGAATGGGATAACCTTCCTGAATACTCCCCGGATGGAGAACTCATCCTCTTCACCCGGAAAACAAGTGCCTCCAACTACGACGTTTGTACCATTCGCCCTGATGGAACTGACCTCAAGGTCCTGACTACTAGCGGTGCCAATGATGCACATGCTGTCTGGTCTCATGACGGCCGCATTATGTGGTCGACTGGTATGAACGGGTTCCGGTATGAGTGTGCACTGTACGATGATACTTTCCAGCCTTACGGCCAGATCATGATTATGGACAAGGATGGTTCGAACAAGACACCTCTGACGGATTCCATGTGGGAAGATTCTATGCCGTTGTATCTCCCCAAGGCTGTTCTATGATTCGTGCCAGCAACTCCTTAATTTGCTGCTGGATACTGAACATGGTTCGAAGGAGACATTGGGCCTTCGTTTTCTCAAAACCACAAAGTAGGATCTAAAGAAGAGATCTGCGTTTTCTTGCATGTGCCCCGGGCACTGTCTTCTCCCTTGAATATAGGTATATCTAGTTATGCAGTTGATTGAATGAATGACTTTCCAAATTTTTTGAATATATCAAACAAAATCTCGAACCTAAGGTTCGCTCCAGGCTGCCACCCGGGCTCACAGATATAGTCTTGAGTAGATACTAGTAGGTATAGATGCGAAACCTTTGCCACGTCGTTGAGTGCTCTCTGCCAATTGGGGGAGGCCAACCTTGGAAGCAGAGAAGCACCAGACTTTACGATGTTGTAGGTTCTTCAGGAAATAATAGGGGATCAAAACCGAGTAGGCTGTCTGTTATGAGATATAAATCAATTTGTACTTGATAAAAGAGAACTATGCAACGAAGCAAATGACAAGGCAGCAAGAAAAGAAAAGAAAAGAAAGAAAAAAAAAATATTCAATTCAACGCTCCAAACGCCAGAAATTGCATGCCATAAGAGATCTTGGTTTGTGACCCATGAAGGAAGGGTACGCAAAGAAGCGAGACCAGAGTGAAATTCACATCTAGAAGATTCATGAAAGCAACACAACTGTTTTCTGCCTGTAGACAGCAAGCAACAGAGATACTAGACCGTTGAGGTATCTGTATTCAAACGGTATATTGCGAGTTTTATGCAAGAAGGAGACCTCAGTGAGAGGCAATAAAGAATGTGTTGGTAATCAAACACACGACCATGACCACGACACCATACCCGGCAAGAGCCAAGCTTAGCCGACGAAGTAAAGATTTGCGCCAGTGGCGGGTATGACGGCGAAGTATGCCACTCTCAGTCAAGGATTTAGCCAGGGAGCCCTCCCCATCATCGTCGATATCCTCTTCCTCGTCAGACATGTCATCAACAGCCTCGTCATCTTCCTTTAGGAGGCCACGGTGGGCCGGTGAATCGGGTGCCGAGATCTTGTAGTAGAACAAACCCGGCAAGATGAAGCTGATACTCGTGCTACCAGTGCTGCCAACATAGGCCAGGACAGCTTCAAGGGACGACACGGTCATAGCAACGAGGTAGCTTAGGATGAGGATCGTAGTGGTGATGATCGAGAAGCGCAGGTCACTCATCGGTTCTGGTGTACGGGTCCCTCGAGGTCCCAACAATGGGTGTCGATGAGGCGAGCCTTCAGCACCAGTGGATTTGGGGTTAGGTCGCCACTTCAGCACGGCATCAACTGAGGCTCGGCATGGATGGCATTGCAATGGGTAGGAGAAGATGACCAGCATGACAATTGCTGCTCGTCCGATAGTGGCGTAGACACCTGGGGGGTACATGCCAACGATATTGCCTCCGACGTTGTTACCAAAAGAGAGGTAACCTGTGATGGCAACGAGGATGTAGGTGGCAGCAGCACTGCCGGCGCTAGCGACGACAACACTAGTCGTGCGGAAATGGCTGTTGTTGGCAATTTCGTTAAGAATGGAAAACATCTAATCGAAAGTTAGTTTCGTGAGAAAGGGAATGCAAGATATTGCTGAAAGCCTACATTTTGGTGACATGTAAAGGCAAAGATGATCACAGGCAGACTGCTCAAAGTCGGAATGGGGCCTGCCCAATGGCCTACACGGATTGGACCCCGATCAGCTATTGTGTCACCCTTGATGAAATGATAGACAACCAGAACAACGAGGTAGGCCATTGATACAAGGGCGGCAATGCTGGTGTACTTCAAAGAGTCCAATCGGCGCAGGTAGGAGAGAGGAATTACAATTAACCTGTCCAACACCATTGTCAGTATAATTCTCGAACAAGAATGTATCCTTTGGAGAAGCACATACATGAAAGCAGTCACCCAGAAATGGCGATCTACCAGGAAGTCGTAGGATGGGTCGCCGCCCACGAATCCTTGAACCACTCCTGGCATGAGGTCACCGATAATGATGAGATAGCTCACTCCGACGCCGAAGCATTTGATTGCGATAGCGGCGTCAAAGACCACGGCTGCATTTGGATAAGTCAGTTGCGAAAGCGCAAAGAACGAAGCGCTGCCTCGATCCAGGTATTGCGCGCATCGAGATTGAAGGTAGAGGCCAAATCCTGCAGTTGTAGCCGACCACAGAATGACGAATATGCCCAGCACGATTCCAAAATGCGATATAGCCAGTGGCATCGCTAAAACACCGGCTCCAATGACTATAATAGTTGCCATTCGTCAGTGTCCGTCTCGTGTCGTCGGACTATGCGCCTCCTACTCACTTGTGTTGACCAAATTGATCACACTGCTGGCCCAGCTAGCCTCGCCGACGAAGCCTGTGGTTCGTTTACCCCGACCAATGCGTCTAACCCAGAATTCAATGTCAGCCACTGTGTTTTTAGGACGCTTAACGAGCAGATAGCGCCTTGACTCACCGTCGTGGTCCGCTTTGAGAGGGACCGGCGCCCCCGACGGCCGCCTCTTCCTCCATAGCGATGAGGATGACACTGGTATACCGATTGATTGATTGGAGACGCAGGGCCTAATAGCAACCGCGTCCAGCACAGCTGGGCAGAAGATGGTAGGCTGGGAAGATACGTAAAAGAGAAGAAACGGCGCGCTGGCCTCCTCTTATCAGTTCGGCCCCGATTAGACCCACCCACATGACTTTGCCTCTCCGCATTTCCTCCGCTTAACGATTGTGGCTTGTTCACAGATATGGCATCATAATCTTCGTTATCGCCGTGATCCTACTGACTAAAATTACAATTTCGATAGTCCCCATCCCTTTTGCGACAAAAGTTCCCAATTTTCGTTCTCCACTGCCTCGATGTCCGAGACTGTGTTTCCTGGCCGATTTCCGGGGCCCTCGTCATTGAACTGTTTAACATCCCGCGCCGTCTTTGACACCTCGATAATCGTCCCACCCTTCACCTTGTACTGCGTTCCTCGACCAGATCGATCTCCAATGATTTCGCTCACCTGATCCTGCTGTACCATCGCTAACATCACCTCTCCTACTTCTTCGGGTGTCACCCAGGCGTCAGAGCTGTCAATCACCATCTTGATCTTTTCAGGATGGTCCGTCCACAAGGGGGTCTTGATAACACCAGGTGCCACTGCCGTGACACGGATACCAATCCTCTCCAACTTGGCTAGCGATCTTACCAGGCCATTGATGGCATGCTTTGTGGCAACGTAAATAGGTGCCGAGAACGACTCATTTTGTCCAGCAATACTGGAGATGTGGATGATGTGCTTTAGGCGACCGTTCTCGCGGTGCTTCTGGAAATGTGCAATTGCCAGCTGTGTGACACGAATTGGGTGGGTGATATTGATATCCACCAGTGCATATCGGCCGCTATCGCGGGAGTCTTTGCTTGCGGTTGAGCCAGGTGGACGCCAGAAGTTGGTCCAGTGCTGTGACGCTGTTGTTAGCGGGCTTACGTTCACCGTTTGGTTTCGTAGATTATGGTAGCCTTTGCTGCATGAATACATACTGGCTCGTAGATGCCCGCGCCCGGGCAAACAATGTCGATCGTGCCGAATTCTCTCTCGGCCACCTCGAACATTCGCTCAAGTTGGATCCAATCTGTAACATCGGTCTGCTGGAAGACAACTCGTACAGGACCAGAGGTGTGCTTATCAACTAGCACTTTGGCCTCGGGGCGCAAAGCCAGGTCGGCGATGACAATGTTGCATCCATTTTCCACCAACAACTTGGAAAAGGCCAGATTGATACCTGATGGAATGTGAGCTTATCTACAAATATGAAGCTGTAAGCATATGATAAGATGGCATACCAGAGCCTGCGCCGGTGATGATGGCTGTTTTTCCTTTAACTGAGACTGCCATTGCCGTAGGTATAGGAACTTTTAAGTGAGTGGAAGTCGGGCAGGATAGGACGGCCCCACGAGAAAATCTACGTTTCTTATATGCGTATGACCTTGTGGAACTTCGGGTTCCATTGCAGCGAGTATTATAGCCGATTTAGAGAAGAGGGGAAACAGAGGATTTAACCGCACGTAGTATGCGGTATGTGTTGTCAAGAAGGTTCGCCGAGGCCGGCAAAATCCCCGAGATCTCTGTGATTCTTTCGGCTTCATTTCTGGGTCTGCTTGGCTACTTTTGGCCAATCTGACGGGTCGATGCGGTACATGGCTTTCTCATTTCCTCATTCTCCTCCCGGGGTCCACTGGATCGTCCGTGGAGCAAACGGATAGCTCGCCAAAGTTACCATCTAAAAATGCCACTGCTTCATATGTAGAAAAAGATGGGTTAAGGCTTGAAATGTATGTGGTGTTTTTGCAGATTTCGATTTGTTCTAGTACATTCTTAGGGCCTTCTTTATTTGCAATGCTTCATGTGGTTGTGCCAATCGATTCGGCGCAACTCCGAGCATCATAGTCTGGCGGGTAGAATGACCTCATCTGGCAATGACCACTGCGGATGGCTTTCTAAAACAGGCAATGCAATCGCCTGTAGGAATGCTCTTCATTAAACGTTTATCATGCCAAAAGTCTAGCCTTGGAGAATATTTTTTTGAAGGGGCTAGAATTAAAGAATCAAATTACACTGTAAAATTTGCTGCCTCGGTTGATATAGATGCCTGGAACACCTGTTCCTTCATAGAATAGTCGCCTCTTATATCACACGCATTTCCAAGTGTTAGTTAGCAATCAGCTCGTGATCTCACAGTCAGCCAGTACAACCAAAGGAACGCCCGTCGCATCCGTGTGGTTGTATCCAAGGTTAAGAGCCATGATTTGGCCAACTGTAATGTTGTACGTCGTCGCGTAGTCCTGCAGAGTGCCATAGTCGAAGGTAAATTGCGTAAATGTGCATGCCGTATTATCGCAAATTGGGATTTTCACTGTCTCGCCCTCTTGCAGAACATCATAGGGGCCTGGGTCCAGAGCAGCAATATACCCGGTCTGGGGAGAGTTGTTCATGATCGACTCGACAGTGATGTTATAGCGCTCGTTCGCAATTTTCTGAATTGTATCACCCGGAAGGATGGTGTAGACGTGAGGACCACCATAGATACAGGTTGCAGTGGCTTCAGTATTGTTTGTGCTGAAACAAGAGGTGTCGTCGGGAAATGTTGCGATTTGAGGAATGCGCAGTGACTCATTTGTGTAGATGAAATTGGGGTCGGCAAGGACGTTCACTCGGGCAAGGTCACAGGCACCGACATCATACTTGGCGGCAATGGTGTGGATAGTGTCATTGGCCTTCACAGTATAGGTACCGTTCCGGAGGGCAATATTCAGGTTGAGAACACTTCCGGCTTCAGATGGAACTAAAAAGAGAGAAAGAAACCCAGTCAAAACTGGAGACGACTTAGAGACAGAAAATAGATCGGGGCTTACCGTTGTATTCGATTGTTGCCGGTAGAGCGGTGCTCAGCCTTGCCAGGGCGACCAGACCAACCAGTTGCTTTAGGTACAGCATTGTTCCAAGTGAAATCATGTAAAGAGCCCAAGGAATTCGCAAAGACAGATAGTCAAAGTGATGTTGCTATAGAAAGCTGACTTGAAACTGAATGTTTAATATTGTCTTCGGAGTCATTTTCTCCATATTTATACCATGAAATTCTGGATTTGAAGAAAAACAAGCTTGAGCTATATCCGAGCCTTTGAACCTCGGGACAACAACAATGTCCGACATTTGCGCTGAGTTTAGGCCCAGAGGGAAATAAATGTCGGCGAAAAGCTTCGTGTGCCAGTCCGCTATATTGTGGAGCAAATACCACCGGCCACTAGGATTTTTGCGCTAAGAGGCTTTCTTTCGCCTACTACACCATTTTCCCCGCCTTCTGTATTGCGATCCCCACAGACATGGAGCCTCACTATATTTGCTGCTATTGGTCTAAAGGAATGCGGGAGGGGGAGTCCAAGCGGAGAAGCACACAAGATTGGGATGAATCTCCAGGTTACGTTATTGAGAGTGTCTCGAGCTGACCAGCGTCTTATGTTCTGCATGCCTCTTGAGATACGCTTTGATCGAGACTGGAAATCATAGTTTCTGTCTTCATTCCGTTCCGGAAAGTGACTCGACTAAGCTGTTGTAAAGGGTCATAAGCACTAGGGGAAGATGATATAGCCGGACTCTAGCGCCAAGATACCTGGGTCTATATCATTCTTCCTCTGGGGTCCACGTTTTGTAAAATTTGGCTCTCTCGGGTGGCTACAACAACTTTCCAGTACACTAGCGTGAGCCTTGCAGTTAAAGGCTCGGCCTTAATGACCAGATTCGGTTTGGCAGCTCCGCGGTTTGTTCCCCGGACTATGAACTTCCCCACGCCGTTTCTCTTCTTCTTGACCGGTGGGGATTTGAAAATAAAAAGTTCCCTGTTATTCGTATCAAAGTTGGGGCTATCGGCTTGACAATGCCCCGAAGAGAGTTTCGTTATTATTATTTGTCATAGACATGTAGACTGGTTGTTGACATTGGATCTCCTTGATCAAACCAGTTACTCACAACCTTGGAATGCTTCAATGGATTATGCCAATATGCTACCGAATATCGCACAATGATTATCCCCGTCGGTTGACTAGAGTATCTTGGCGAGAAAAGAAGTGGCGGGGTTTGGTAGACCAAAGTGGAAAAATGAGTCACAGTGGCGCTTGAGTAGAAAACATCCGAAGTTTTTGAATCCAAACACATAATTGAGTCAATTACTTGCTAACAATTGAAGCTAGAAGGTAAAGATAATCAATTCTACGAGCTCTTTGAAGTCTAGTAACTGCTGATTCCGTGCCTTCAAGAGCCCTCATCATCCAGACTCACGTCATCTTCCGTATAAAATCAAACCCAGTCATGGCCCCTGCTCAACCTCCGAAGAAGCAATTTTATAGCACCGCCTCTCCTTGGGAAGCTCGAATTGGCTATTACCGAGCAGTGCGTCACGGCGATCTGATTTGGGTGTCTGGAACAACTTCCGCAGATCCAAACTCTTCACCATCAGCACCACAGGTCCGCTTCCCTGGGGATGTTAGGCAACAAACGCGTCTTATACTGGAAGAGATTATTGAGGCTATTCAGGCCGTGGGCGGACGAGGTGCCGAAAGTATTGTGAGATGCCGTATGTTTGTCAGCAGGAAAGAAGATTGTGGTGCGGTAGGGGAAGTCTTTCGAGAGATTTTGGGAAAAGACCGCGGAGCGCAGATTGGGGCGGCCGCAACGATGATTGTAGCCGATGGCTTTGTTGATGATAGTATGCTCGTGGAGGTTGAAGCTGATGCAATTGCTGACTAGATGGTTGAGATAACATTTGAAAGGTGGACTAAGCCTCCATCCAGGGTTCTTCAACTGCTACTATCAATATTCCTTTTTTTGGAAAAGCCTCAAATGTTGGAATGAAATATGTGATCATCCATGTTTTGTATATTATAATGTTGCCCTGCAGAAAACCATATAATTCACATTCAAGGTTTCTCATGAGATCTGTCCAAGGTTGTCGAGAGTAAACCAGAGTTGCGGAACCGGACGCTCACCGGCCCAGCCCAGTTGACTGATATATATCTGCGAGTTGAGTAATGTAAAGTCCTCCAACCGAACTTGGATTGGCACCTTCAAAAGTAAAATCTGGATATAGAAAAATTTAGTTTGAGCAGGCACAACCACTCGCCAAATCAAGACCCCAGGTGCTATCCAATGAGCGCATGAAGTAGCTGGGGTGGATTTTGAGGAGAAAGCAAAGAGTGTGGTCACGTCAACTTTGATTGGGTCCGGGGAGAGATCACCGCCCGCGCTTCGCCCGAAGCTCGACCAACACCACCTCACCCAAGTCAGCTCATTAATGCTCGCGCGATAGCAACATGCGGCTCCAAGTGGCCCTTTTTTTCGCTGCGTGCGTGTCGCCCGCAGCAGCTATCTACCCCGATGAGGTGAATCACATTGACTTTCACCACGCCCTCATCGGTACCCCCTCCCCCGACTCGACCTTCTTCCTCAAGCCTTCCTCCGCCTCGAATGCATCCCTCCTCTATACAATCTCCGATAAATCCATTCTGGGTGCCTTCAATCCTCGCGATGGTGCATTGATCTGGCGTAAGGACCTCTCTCGGGCAGGCTCTCCCACCAACGAGGGTGGCATCCTGCGCGGCTCGGATGGACATAATGCTGTTGTCGGCGCAGCCGGAAACTATATCTCATCTTGGACTGCCCAAGACGGCAAGCTGATTTGGGAAAACAAATTCCAAGATGGAGTAGTTGCGGACATTGAGCTGCTGGAGCTGGAGGAGGCCAGCGCGACGTCCGGTGCCAGAGATACCCTGGCATTGGTTGGTAGCGAAAGTGCCGGCATTGTAAAACGGCTGGATGGCAACACTGGAAAGACGAAATGGGAATCGAAGGACACCAGGTTGGTTCACTCTAGAGTTTCTTGAGGCTGTTGCTAATAATTGGGTTTAGTGGTGATGTTGCGTTCCAGGTGTCGTCTTCCCCCACGGAGGTCTTCTACATTTCGCTCCAGTCAGCTTTGCTGAAGGGCTACAAGATCAAGGTTACTGCATTGGATCCCGTGAACGGTCGCCAAACTCGCCAGTATGTCTTGAACTCGGAGACTGAAATTGCAACCCCGGAATCAGTTCTGTACGTAGGCGCCAATGTTGCCTCGCCCTTGATCGTCTGGGCGGACAAGACACATAAGACTTTGAAGGTCAATGTCATTGGCACAAAGCAAGTTCAAACAATCAATATTGAAAACACCTCCGGCCAGGACATTCGTCAGATTACGGTCCACGCTCCTCACAAACTGAATTCGCTTCCTCACTTCTTGGTCCACTACGTGACTGAGAGCGGTGCATGGGCCGAGGTCTACCATGTGGACTTGATGACTTCTGCTGTGACTAAGGCCTATAAATTGCCCTACTTGCAGGGACAGTCCGCGGTGGCTACTAGCAACATTGACGCAAATGTTTACTTTACCCGCATTACTGACTCTGAGGCTACCATTGTTTCTTCCGCATCGCACGGAATTCTGGGACGCTGGGATATGGAAGCTGCTTCTACTGAGCGTGCTCTACACGCCGTGTCAGAAGTGGTATCCAAAGGGAAGTCTGTGGCAGTGCGTGCCGTTGTTTTGCGGGAAGCTGGAGCCTGGGAGTTGATCCGTAATGGCCAAACCGAATGGACTAGACACGAGGCCTTGATTGATGCTGTGGCTGCTACCTGGGTGGAACAAGAAGCCCAAGAGGCCCTGGCTCATGAATTGGAAGTCGAGGGACACGAAAGCTTGATTGGCGCATACATTCACCGGGTGAAGCGTCACATCCGTGATCTCCAGCATCTTCCAGACTGGCTGAAAGGACTGCCTCAACGTATTGTGAGCAGTGTGTTGACGGACGAGGTCACTAACCTTGATAACTTTGGTGTGGCCAAGCCGGTGATCGTGGCCACCAAGAGTGGCCGTCTGTATGCCTTGAACACTGGCAAGCAAGGTGCTGTTGAATGGAGTGTCCAAGTCGAAGAAACCTCGCAATGGGATGTAAAATCCATTGTGACTCGGCCTGGAGAAGCGACAATCTATGCCAGTGACGGAAGCTCTGCGACCGTCAACGTCTCTACTGGTGAAGTCACTTCCCGTACTGCTCCTACAAACGTCAAATTGCAATCCATTCTCTCCCTTGAGGATCACTCGATTCTCGGAATCAATGAAGACGGCTCTCCGGCTGCTGTATTTGACGATAGCATCGATTTCTTGGTGACGACCAGCGCCGATGGTCGTGTTCTTGGCTGGTCTGGACAGGACAACAAGTTCCCAGTTTGGGAATTTGTGCCTCCTTCCAGCCAGAAGGTCGTTCATGCAACATCTCGCCCTGTGCACGATCCCATTGCATCGATTGGCAAGGTTCTCGGTAACCGATCTGTTCTGTACAAATACCTGAACCCTAATCTGGCGTTAGTCACAGCTGTGAACGAGAAGAACAACACTGCCGGGTTCTACCTTCTGGACGGTGTGTCTGGCAAGGTCCTCTATGCCACCACCCAGTACGGTGTTGACCCGACGCAACCTATCGCGTCAGTCATCACCGAGAACTGGTTTGCCTATTCCTTCTTTGGCGATGTTGTCGATGAGTCGTCCGCCAAGGGATACCAGCTCGTGATCTCCGAGCTTTACGAATCACCTGCTCCTAACGATCGTGGTCCTTTGGACTCGGCTGGAAACTTTTCGAGTCTTCACGGCAGCACTGGTGACTGCCCTCCATCACCTCATGTCGTCTCCCAGGCATTTGTGGTTCCTGAACCTATATCTCACATGGCCGTCACTCAGACCCGTCAAGGTATTACTACTCGCCTACTGCTCTGCACTCTGCCAGAGTCTAGGTCTATCGTCGGTATCCCCCGTCCTGTGTTGGACCCTCGTCGCCCTGTTGACCGGGACCCTACTTCCTCCGAGGCGGAAGAAGGACTCTTCCGTTACGCTCCATTCCTAGAGTTTGATGGCAGGTGGTTCCTCACTCACGTGCGTGATGTTTCCGGCATCAAGACTGTCCTGTCACGGCCTACTCTATTAGAGAGCACCAGTCTCGTATTCGCCTTTGGTGGCGATATTTTCGGTACACGGGCTACTCCTAGCCAAGCTTTCGATGTCCTTGGCAAGAGCTTTTCTAAGTTGCAGCTTGTTCTGACGGTGGTGGCGTTATCGATCGGTGTCGCCTTCTTGGCCCCCATGGTGAGTTTGTCTCTTCTCATTGCCCGATATTATCTGATGCACTTGCTAATCACATAATTCACAAAATTCACAGGTCCGAAAGAAGCAAGTCAATCAGCTGTGGAAAGCGGTTTAAGTAAATGGTGGTTCTCTCACTTCCATAGATGCATGCATATATCTGAAATGGCGCTTCTTTAAGAATGTAATCTATATTATTCACAATTATTACTTTGATTTTACATTGGCAGTCTTCTGGCTATGGCACGACGCATGAGATTGGTGGAGACATGCCGACCTTCAATAGGTGCGCACTTAGTGCGGAACGACCGCTTGACAAGTGTGCGACCGTGATAGCAGGAACGCCTACCTAGCTGTCATGATACTTTTCGGCATTATGCTCAAACTATTTGACTGTATCTCACCTTCAATCCGGGGCCCGTGTCCGCAATCCGCTGCTCATCATCAACCGCCGCTAGACAAGAGTTGACTAGTCCCCTGCTTCTGTTGTCAAGTAAAAAAGGGGAAAAATCAAATTAATCATTATTTTAATATAGTAAGGGTCCATAGTATCTTCCATGCAAATGGCTCTAGACAGGGACTCCAGCTCCTGGTGATCTGGCAAGATCGTCCAGCAATTCCCTTCTCCCCGCCGCACTAAGTCCGGTCCCCACCTGGAACCCTGTCGATCAGCTGCTTAGCAGCCGCTAATACTGAAATTTGGCTCCTCATTCGCTCCCTAATTTAGAGGCCAACACCGGAATCGTGAACCTGCCCTTTAATCTCAACATCGAACAGTCAAAAATGACAAAGTACCTCCGGTTACCTGATAATCAATTACCGAGAGGATCATGTCCGGGGTAGTAGAGAATTGCCAACAGTATACCCTGTATCCTTATTTCACCTCAAAGTTCTAAATTGTTGCCTACGTGAGAAGCTTAGGTCCTTTTCGATGATCTGGTCTCAACGGCTGAGCCACACTGCATCTGGCTAGGATGTCTCACCTCGGTCTACCAACAGCTTCTAACTTATCTGTTCTTTACATTTTCAACTGCGGACTTTAAGAAAATCCTGTCGTATAAGTACTTGCCATTTCTTTGTGAAATTTCCGAGCTGTCGAATGAATATCACGTACCCTAGGTTCATGATCACGCGCTAGACGGTCCGTGGTTTTTAATTCATCAACCCCACTCTTCTTTGGAAACAATGGCTGGCTCCCTTGGCGAACAGTCGATCTCTGGGTAAGTCTACCCCACATTAACTCCAAACATCTATATAAACTAAGCTTTGATATATCCAGTGCCGCTCATTATTTGCCTTCAAACCCATCAGAGCCCAAATGCTCAGAGTTATTTCGAATCACTCGCCCGGAAAGCTGGGCCATCGACACAGGCAATTTCTGCCTACCATTCTCAATCAAACCTAAGTTATCCTTCCAGATACAGCAACGTTCCTTCTGGACCCAAGGCTCCACCTTCCCACTATTCAACATCTGGCGTCCAGGATATTTTGGTAGCTCGCTTTCACAGCTAGGGCCCGACCTTGTTAAGCTTAATCGCAAAAACGACCTCATCATCACAGCATACGAAGATGACACTATAGACTTCAAGAATTACGATACCGATATCATTCCTTTCAGCACAGAAGGCCTAATCGCCGGCATCGATGTCGATCCACCCCCTTTCTACTCTTGCAAAGTGTGCTGTTGCCACCGAGGACGAGTTTTCCTGTCTAACGGCGAGCGCTGGAAGTGGATTGAAATCGACTGCGAGCACTATCAGTTTCAGCGCGACGACAATGCTCCGAATACGCATGTGCCCCGGAAGACTCTCATATGGCATTTCGACTGCCACAGGATACCCAGTCGGTCTAGAGGGCTTCCGACAGACTTGCCATTTGCTGTAGATGAATATACCCGCGTCTGTCGGATCAACAAGTCTAGGGTGGACTGGGAGGCGGATCCGAATGAAAGCCCCGTCGCTGTTATGAATCGGGATGGGTTTGTTTTTCTTGACGGGATGGGATCGAAGATGGCTGAGATTCAGTGTGAGGATAATCGGAGTTTGATTCTGATGTCGGGGCTTGCGATTGCGCAGTATGAGGGTTGGTTGGCGGAGTGATGGGGGTCTCATTGAATCTAGTACTCGATGAAGAGCTTTAAACTCATTAAATATATACACTCCATTATATCACGGATGGGATGCAGAATTGACGGTCGACGCGAGGCAGCACGACGTTGTAGTCAACGATATACATTGCCGAGCTGAACTGTCATCAAAACCTCGCGTTTTTAAGCTTTGGATCTTGTAAATACGAGCCCCAGGGAGTATGTCTACTGCACGGAAATTCCCGAACCGTGCATTTATTGAATCTACGATGATTTGCTGCCTATAAGCGAACCAAAACTTAGCCCGAACTTTTAGCTGCGTATTGGTCTTTGTACTTTAAGATCTCACGCTCAAGCCTTCGGCTTACGGGCGACCATTAGATACATAGGCGTGAACAGCTGCTCCTTCCCGCCAGCAACAAGGCAGTCTGCCCCTTCGGCGAGCGAATCGGCAGTCTTCTGCGAGCCCTTTGGGGCAACACCCATCATCTCAAGAGCCCCAACGAACTTGTGTGCCAAGCCGCGGCCAATATGCGTCATGCGAATCAGTGTAGGCAAGTCCCAAATGCTCTGGATATATCTGAGGTTACCGCTGAGGGGCCAGTACCATGGAAGCTCATTGTTATGGTCACGCTCGGCAAGATCCTCATTGACCTCGAGGTCGAACCCTGCCTTCTTTATCGCCTCGAGAGCAACAGAGATCTTCTCCATATTGCTAATACCATTGCCTTGCTCGATCCCAAGACGGATAGCACGGTGGTGTAGGTCATCGTTATTATAATTTTCGGTCATCAACCACTCGTAGACACCAAAGACGCCGCCTGGCTTTAGCACACGGAAGATCTCGCTGTAGATACCCTCTAAGCTAGGAGCGTGCACGGTAGCCTCGATAGCGTAGACAGCATCGAAGCTGTTATCCGAGAAGGTCATCTGCATAAAGTCCCCCTTTATGAAGCCGACTTGGTCACTGAGACCCTCATTCTGGGCGTAAAGAGTACCACGCTCGACCTGGTAGTCGTTGTTGTTCAGACCGAGGACATTGCAGCCAGTGAACTTTGCAATCTCCCTTGCCGGCCCACCGACTCCGCAGCCAACGTCGAGCACATGCTGGCCGTCCTGGATGCCCATCTTTAGCGCAAGGTAGTGCTCGTGTCTCGCTAAGGCCTGCTTAAACGGCTCGCCCTTGCTAAATCTGCAGAAATGGAAACTCTGTGCCCAGCCATACTCGTAGAAATCAGTCGCAAGGTTGTAGTATTGTCTGGTGAGGGTAGCGTATTCCTTGCGTCTCTCCTCGCGGGTCCCGGTGGTCTCGTCCACGGCGGCTTTGTTGTCCCAATGCTTGAAGTATTCGTCGACGGCGACCTTCTGAGCATCCTTGTTCTTGCGTATGATGTTCATAAACGAATTGCTATCCTGGCCCGTTTTGCCATGCAGCGCCCGCTTGAATTCTGCATCGCGCTTAAGATCTTGTGGCTCGAGGGTGGCGGCCATGAGGCGAGTGTCACGCACTGGAAAATATGAACTCGAGAAGAGAAGGTGCGTCTATGCAGTATAATGAACAGTATACTGAGGGATCGCAAGGTAAATTGACAGCATTTGAGAATCTGGAAGCGCGTGTCCGACCGGGGATGATGGCCTAGGGGGCCAGCTAGGTATACAGGGACCAGCTAAATATACAGGTGTCAAGTCGGTATCACATCATCCGAAATGGCCTGACACGCTCCAAATTAAGAGCTAAGACTTCGAAAGTACGGGCCGATGCTTGACTAGGGCCACAGGCAGCGATCCGCTCAGTGGATCGCGCATATTAAGAGGTAGTTTCGATCAAGGGTGTTTTTTACCGACCACACGTAAGCATAATTTACGTCTTTATTGGATCCATCCATGTAGTATCCGGTTATTTATCGTGCAGCAACCCCGGCTTAGGCGTAATAACGATATGATCTAGTGAAACTGCCCCTTTATGGCCGCCCTTCGCGTTAAGGTCTCTGCCTAGGGAATACAACCTTCTGCATAGCAATAGCACAAGCCGCAACGGGCGTATTAGACATGCTCTGAATGAGGTCGTCGATTTTATCCACGATGATTTGATCATCGAAAGCCGTGATCGCTGGATCCATTTACCCGCCCATGGCTTGTACTTTGGTACCGATCCAAGCCTAGTACTTTTGCATGTGAGGCAGCGTTATTTGAACCCCCTTTATGAGCCGGCATGAGTACGCTATAAACAGCCGAGCCAGCTCATCCAAAGGCGGCGTATACACATGACAGGGAAGCGACGGTTTGATGAGATTTGCCGCATCTAAAAAATCGATGTGCGGACCCCATGTCACATGTCAGGCGCGCCGGGTGCTGAGAAGTGTCTTTGTCTGTTGCCTCAACTTCCTGGAGCGGCGATAGTCTTAATCCCTCTATGTGAAAGATGACTTTGTCATTCTGAATGACTTGCTGAAATTGACCGACGAGGTCACCATTGTGCCTGGGCAGTGTTGCTGACGTCAATACCCTTCATGTCACCACTAGGTGCAGAGCAGTGCATTGTCAAGCTGGCGATCCTAGTTGGTACTCTTCGGTACGGTTTGGGATGGCCCTTGAGCGCAGCAAAGAAGGCCGATTGAATTAATGCATCTACAGTTGCGGGGTGCAGGTGATAGTGCCCTTCATCCCCGATCTTGTCACTGGACAGGTTGGCCGTTGCTGAGTCCTACAAATGTACATGTGTGACGGACACGTGTTAGTGTTGGAATACACGGGAAGGCGTTCTACTAAAAGGGTCTGGAGAGCGGGAAAACAAACAGGGCGAAAAGTTCTTAAAAGGAAGAAGGGAATAGAGAGAGAGGAAGCTATTTAGAACTATGTACATACGGGCTGATCAGGCGACATGTCAACAATGTGGTACCGTGGATCTTTCTGGCATCTTTAATATAATTAGGTGCATAGACGTTATCCACTCCGCGCCATTATTTAGTGTCGACTGGAGAAAAAGACTGCATTGGCTAGTCAAAGGCCCATGGTGCTTTTTGGTCTAGCGGCATAGCATCTTCAACAGTTATGAGCCCGGTTTGACACATCCTCATACTCTCAGAATATTCCATCTCAAGATAAACGACCCCGCTATAATGATAGCACCTCTTCGACAATCCTTCACAACCAATTTTTCCAAGTGCGCGAGATATCTGCTCTTTGCCTCACTCAAAAAAAAAAGTCCCCAAAGCGTCCGCTTCTCATTCTCCGATCAGATCTTTTCAACCTTCAACCTCCATCCACATCCACCCTCTTCATATTTCATCTTTGATATTTAATCTTTTCCTTTTTCTTCTTCTTCTTCTTCCTCATTGTTCTTTAACCTTCAACCTCCAACCTTCGACCTTCAACCTTCGACCTTCGACCT